>CM075009.1:3190384-3201839 GCA_037576675.1 Pangasius sanitwongsei | reverse complement strand
TATCTATCTATCTATCTATCTATCTATCTATCTATCTATCTATCTATCTATCTATCTATCTATCTATCTATCTATACTCACAGAGTTAAGTACAGATTTTGCCATTTGAAATAACTTCACTGTAACCAATATATAATTTAATCCAAGCATAACCTGCATACACGATTAAAGTAAACATGGATAATCTAAGCTTTAGAAATATCTAATGCCTCTTTTTCTAATAGTGATCATGAACAAGATGTCTGTGTCATTATGTGTGGAGTTTTATTCAGGCCTTAATGTGACTCCTCCTTCACCACTGTGTAACACTAACCAATCAAATTCTCTCTCTCTCTCTCTCTCTCTCTCTCTCTCTCTCCACCCCCATCTAAGCAACACCATGACATCGAAGACTTAAAACAGAAATATTAGAATGATGTGTCATTAGATACAACACATGGTGCAGTTTTCAAACCTTTTCTGGAAATGAGCTTTAATGAATCATCATCAGAGAAAGGAAATTAAAACTTGTGAATTTGACAGTGTTTCATACATAAAAATATAATTACTTAATATTTTAGCTGAATAAAAAATTATACTAATCAATCTAAATGTATGTGTCAGGTTAAATATACATATAATATAATTATATAGAAATATGCATTGGACACAGATTGAAACTACATCATACAACTTCATACTGCATTGGACACAGAATATTTTACCTTTAGTTTTATTATAATGATTATTTCAGTATGTAGAAGACATACTGAAATTCAAATGCATGTACGTGCATGTGTGTGTGTGTGTGTGTGAGGTGTTAAGGTACGTTAGTGGTTTTGTAGCTCTGTTTGTCTCTTTGCCCCTTCACACACTGCAGCTCTGAGTGTTTCATCTCTGCAGGCCGCTCTGACCGCCCGAGTCGCTTTTCTCAGAAACCACCATCAGTTTCTCACCTCTCAAACTTTCCACAGGATGTGTGGCTATTTTTGTTTGTCTCAGGCCACACTGTTAGTTTGTTTTTCTTTTTCAGACACGATGTAAAATTAGAAACATCACCAGACTTCATATAGATGTGTAATATTGTAACTCCTGTCTTCTAAAGCCCCAGATTTCACCCTGCACTTTACACTTTACTCTGTTCTAAACACACAACAGCATGTTCACTTATTTTGTAAGCCGCCAGATATAATCAGCTCTAGTTCCTGCTGATGATACTCATGAAAATGGAGTTTTCTGACATGGGGCAAGTCTTCAGCACATTCAAATTATATAGAAATGGATTAAAAATTATGACGTGGTGTTCTTTAATACATAAAAATTGTAACTGTTGTCAAATTGCTGTGGTCTAAGAGGAATAAAACACTTTGGGACACTCTGTTATAGGAAAATAAAATACTTAGGGGTGGTAACTAAGTGTTTTTGATTATTTTTTCTATAACATAATTAATGTTTTATTCATTAATTCTTAATTATTATCCATACAAACACTGACCTAGTTACTAGGTACACCAATCTAGTAATAGGCCCAAATTTTTCAAATTTTTCACTCACAATCTAAAAATAATTTCTGTAAAATATTTGTTTATTTTAAATATTATCTGCAAGCAAATATTTGGTAGTGATAGTTGTGTAAACTTAAAGCAAAACACACATCCTCATGTCTAATTTCTTACTGTGTGTGTGACACAAACACATTTCAGCTGCATTGTATATGCTTTAGTTTTACAAATATATTTTACAAACATAAATAAATTGCACTAAGCAGGTTTGTACAAAAACATTTTTAAAAATATGGATGAAATAAAAAGTCAGTTTGTGAGATTAAATTTAATCCTGAAATAAATATAAGTTGTCCTCTTAAGACATGAAAACACACAGTTAAGTCACGTGTCTTAATAACATCTTTAATTATCTTTATTTCAGTCCACATTGATTATCAGATTCCGCTTTTACTTTTAGCAGTTGTTTGAATATATTATAAGTGAATGCTTTGTATTTGGTTTGAGTTGCTCTGCAGCATAAAGCTCTCTGCTCGGGTAAACAGGAAGGTACAGTGAGCAAAAACCACACTGAATGTTTCACACCGCTCTCGGCTTTAACTTTCCAGACCAGAGCTGTGCTTTCATTCTGCGTCTGCTGAGGGGCACTGATGGTTAACAAGCTTCTTATGAGAACAAGAGCTGTGAAAAAAAAGTCACAGGGCCGGCGTGTGTACACAGTCGAGTACAAAAGTTTTCACTCCCCATCGTTTTTGAATGGAAAAAAAAAAAGAAATTTACTACTGCATTATCAATTATATGCAAAAAATATATTCATAAATTCTACAAATTTAAATAAATTCCACAAATAAAATAAAAAATAAATATCAAAATGAAAAATAAAATGTGGGTTTGTCCTATACCAAGACAATGATTCAGCACAAGGGAAAATAAATAGCAGATTATTACACAATATTTATATCACATTCTGAAAGGGAAATACAAGCCTATGATCGGATATTCAAGGTTTTTCACTATTTCTTAAAAATATCAACACACAATTGGATCCATTTAAAAAAATTGCTACTTTGTAATTTTGTAACTTTTCTTGAAGGAAAATTGGTCCCACTCCATATTAAATGTTTCAAATAATTATATAGTTAATTATATTTATATTATTATACTTATATATTTAAGTTAGCCTTACCTGTTGCAGTGTTGCACTGGATTACAGTAAAATCTTAACTAAATATACATGTGAGTCAATGTCGGTGTTTTCCTCATATAACTGTACAAGAGTATCTGGCCAGATTATTCATAGGTTTATGAGGATGATAAATTCCTATTATGATAAAGCACGAAAGCATGAAATGGTTAAATTGTGACATTGGCATTTTGGCTTTTTTGTGCAAGAATAAATGACTTAATCTCAGTAATCAAAAGAAAAGTTGAAGGTCAGATAGGCATAGCACAATATGTGAAATAGTAGGAATGAAAGATAATAATATAAGTATGTGATTTTGTGTGTGTGGGTGGTGTTTGTATGTGCGTGTGTGTGTAGGGGGGGGAAGGCATGGTTTTATATCTTGTCCCCACAAAGGTGAATATCTGACAGTTTTGGCCATGTGTACATGTGTGTGTGTGTGAGTGTGTGAGCTTTGTTTCTCTGTATGAATCTCTCTGTCTCTCTCTGTCTCTCTCTCTCTCTCTCTGGACACGCACACACACACACACACGCATGTACACATGGCCAAAACACACACACACACACAAAAACCGAAGAAGTCAAACTCCAATACTGGAAAGTAACAACAGTACAAACTGACATAATAAAATATTAAACACACTGCTGATGCCCAACATGTCTGTTCATGTGTAAGTGAAAAACAGACACTGAACGTCTTCACACCCTTCACGTGTTGGGCCGAGATCCAGCAGCAGCTCAACACAACCTGCACTGAACTTCCTGATTAGAGGCTTGTGGGCGGAGCTTCATATAATCCACCAGATCAAAAACTTTTAACTTGTTCTCTCATCAGCTGCCGAGTCACTGCAGGGTTCAAAGGTCGTTCTTGATTTGTCCTGATCGCATCAAACATCTTCACGTGCCATTGCTTAAAAACACTTTTCCCTGTGACCTTCGTGTCTTGTTTATTTATGTTTTGCAAAAACTATTAATAGGAGAACTGGGCTGATGGAAATTAGCTGTGGTATAAGACAAATTAGACACTTTGGGATGAGCTGTCATAGGAAAATAATCTACTTCAGAGTGGTAACAGTAACTCGCTTCATCACATCACCCAACAACAGTAGAATATTGTCCTTTAACAGCATGCCCCCAAGTGTTTTATTCCTGACATATACCACTCCCTATGATAACCACTGCATGTATTCTGTACAGTACAGTACAACTTTATTATTTTTTTACTCTGTGTGTGTGTGTGTGTGTGTGTTGTACTCTTGTCACTCTGTTTTCACAATGTTATGTATGTGTACAGAACCCATGTATTGTCTTGTACTGTAGTCCTGAAGGCATGATGATTTACCTTACGTCTTATGGCAATAAAAAAGAACTTGTCTTGATGAAACTTAAAGCCACAGCACCGCCCTTTAACCACAGACCAAAGCCAGAGTAACCCTAAATAATCCCCTAATTTACCTCCATCATCATGAGGTCTGTGAGGGTAAAATACACTCTCACTGTTTTTTTTTCTGCAGTCCTGTTACATGAGGTAATATTTCTGTAAGTGTATGCTTCTTCTTCTCTAATGCTCTTCTTTCACTCCAACTCTTCAATTCTCACACTCCTTAACCCTTTGTATCAGAGTTTTACTTAATGAGCCCTGTCACACCACACTGGCTCCATCTAGTGACACAGTATTTGTTTTCTGCGTCTTGTTACTTGTTACATTTTGCAGCCAGAGATTTGTTACAGTTTTAGGGTTAAAAAAAATCACAGGTCTCTTTCTGAATACTGCGAATCATTTTATAGTTACAATGCAAATTTTGTAAAGTTTTGATCATATGGAGTTTCTCATATTTTATTACAGTTTAAAAATTATTATGGCCAGACACCAAACTCAATGCTACACAATATCAATTAAATATGGAAAGCTAACCTGTGTGGAAGTTATTAACTAAATTATTAATTAAACAAAATTGCTGAAATATAGTATGTTCAAAAATATTTCCATCGTGTTCCAACATTTTTATTAGAGCCATTGAGTTTTTTTTTAAATAACCATATAAATAACCAATATACTAAATTTAACAGTTTTAAACAATCTATCATTTGTAGAACATTTCCTAGTTTTGTTAAAGTTTCAGTTAGGTTTAAGTCCACATTATTAATTCTTGTGTTTTAAAGTAATTATCTATAGATTAGAAAATGAAACGTCATAAATTATGACATTCAGTTCAATTAGACTATAATGATATTAAAACACATTAAAACAATAGAATTACAGTGCTGTAATAAAACCTGCCATTTTGTTTCATTATGATTTGAAAATATAAAATAACACATGGCACATTGCATTCACATTTTAGGCCAGGCAGGTTTCCAAATAATGATAAAGCACTTCCTTTGTTTTAGATATGCTTTATTCACCATTGCCCTAATACAAACAAATAATGGTCAAAGTGAGCAAATCGTTGCATATCGTCTCCATGCAGTTGCTAAACATTTGCTTACTTTATCTTTAGATACAATTGTTCACTATCTGTACACACCCAGTGAACTAGTGTGAGTGCTGCAAAGCCTCGGCACTCCACGCCACGCCTCACCTGTTACTCAGCAGTCATGTCATCTGTTACTGCCAACACTTTCTGAGTTACAGGGAAAAGCAGAAAGGTCCAGAGGAGCTCCAGTGGAGCAGAAGAACCATGGAGGTACAGAGAATAACACTGATCATGAACCTGTGGCTCCTCAGTAGCCTGAATCTGCAACATGCATCTGCTTTCAACCTGGATAATGCCACTGTTCTGAGGAAAAATGGAGAGGCTGGGAGTCTGTTTGGATATTCCCTCGCAATGCACCACCAACTCAAACCTACTGATCAGCAACTGTGAGTTCATTTATGGGGGAATTATTAGTAAACACCAAGTTGGTAGATATGAATCTAATTATAGATTATAGTGAGCAATCCTCTGTGTTCACACATTTTTCGCATTCCACAGAGGTTTCCTCTTTGTACTGTAATCATGTTAGTAATTCACCTTGTGTGTTTAAGATGCAGCTAATCGGTTTTTAGAAGTTACTAGATCAGTAGATCTAATAAACTGGAAATTCAGCGTGTAGTCAACTGCAAATGTTTGTATGCTGAATGAAGAAGACATTTAGCATGTTTTCAGCAGATTTTAAAGATGTTTCTTCATTATCAAAAGTATTAAAAAGAGTCAAAGCATGTGTGTTAAGATAATAATAATGTTGAAACAAAATATTATCAGATACTATACTACATATATTTACACACCAACAAGCTTGCTGATATATTTGTTCTATCTTTGCAGAATTTAGTTTTTGGTAACCATTCTTATTAACATTTCTGTTACAACTCTGACATACACAGACGTATTCAAACTTATTCCCCTTGAGGCATGCTTTCTAGTTTTATAAGAGCTTGCGTCACTCCAACAAAAAAAAAAAATTGTGCTCAAACTACTGCAGCATATACATATAAAAACATTTGCCCAGCGATTTTACTTCATATCATTAATGGCTAATAAAATGTAATAAAACCACATGAAAATAAGAATCTTATGAGACAGTCATATAAATGTTTTTTGCTGTATTCCATCACCCCGTCAATTCCTTCAAGCCATCAGGATTGCCATCAGGCTGGGCTTGTTTTGGAAAAAAGTTGCAGGTGAAAAAAGCAAGTTCATGGGTGGAATGAACGCAAATCAATTTCCACAAATAAAGGGAATGTGTAAATGCATGTGATGATGAAAAAATGTATTGTAGATACTGCAAATCAGAAATCCATGTGCACCACGGTAGTCTTATTTGCCATGCAAAGACTGAGAAAACGAAGGGAAAAACATTTAGCCCAATTCTCAAACTTTTTAGACTAGCTTCAGGTCTTTTTGTGTGATTTTTGAGATTTAGCTGGGCTATAAATGTTGCTGAGACCTGGCAACCCTGGCTTGAATTTCTTTGTCATACATTATCTTTAAATCAGGTCTGGAGACTTAAACCATCATGCCCAAATCTTCTTTTCTAAATACATTATTGAGTCATTCAATGAGCCTTGTAGTTTAATTCAGTGTGGATGAGGGGGCGGGGTCATTCTGGAAGAGACCACTCCCATCAGGATAGAAATATATGGATAAACATGATCAGAAAGACAAACTTTGTATGAATGTGCAGTGATGCTTCGTTCTTTTTTCACCTTTAATTTGTCACCTGTCTATGAACAGTATACTGTATACTCCAAACTGCCATATGAGGTATAACAGATATATGAGGTATCTAGTGACTAATTAACTGGGATCTATATGTATTTATAAGGGTTCAGACACTGATATGTTTAGTCTTATACCTATACAATCCGGCCTTCTTTACTATCCATTTAGGACATGCATTTCAAAGTGTTTCTGAGATGCATAGATAGTGATTATGTTGTCTACTAGCCTATTTATTTATCAATCTCTAGACTGACACTGATGTGTTACAGTCATAACGAAACACATGAAAGTTCACAAATGTTTGGTCTTTGCTTTGTTGTGATCTTTAGGTCATGCTTGAACGTGTCTGAGGGCACTTTGACAGCTATTAATCTGTTTGCTGAATTCAACAGGAACTGATACTTTTGGTTCGTTTGCCATTTGGTCTAGTTTCACATTGAAAAAAAAACATTGACTGTGGGGTGTGTAGAGCTGAAAATGCACTCACAAAACTCTTTCATTCCTAATTTTTTTTATTATCCATAACTAGTTAAAAAGTATTGTGGGTCACATCCAGCTTTTATTTTCTTGTTCATCGGTCCAAATATCCAGAACACATAGCATTTCTGCAGAATTACAGCTCTGTCCTTTGGCGAAGTTTAGCAGCTCACAGCTATAAAAAAAATGCTGCAACTCAAAATACATGGCATGTTTGGTTTACTTCCTCAATTCAGAGTCAAACTACTTTCTCACTGCAATATCACTCTGGATAGTCTCAGACCCATTGTTTTGGTATACATTAGTGTGCAATTGTTGTGTTCTCTCCTGCCTAAAGAACCACACATGGGAGGAGAACACACAAGGGTTCCAGTCAAACGAATTGACTACTACATGTGAAAGCACCCTTAGATACAATTAAATTGTTGCCTTTAATTCTTCAGACATTAATATATAATCGTCTAGACAATAATACGTCATTGTCATAACAAAGTCATTTCTGACCTCAGCTTGCTGATTGGTGCTCCACATGCGAAAGCCTTACCCATTCAGAAAGCAAACATAACTGGAGGTCTCTATCGCTGTAAGTTCACAATGCAGAGTGATGACTGTGAACGGATCCCCGTAGACACTAAAGGTTGGTGTTATTCTCTGTAAATATTTATGATGAAGTGAATGAATATAAAGCTTTAATATCCATCCTTCTTATTTGTCATAACTCATTGACAGATGAAAAGCCAGGACAGGGAATAGACCACCGGGAAAACCAGTGGATGGGTGTGCACGTGAAAAGCCAGGGCCCAGGAGGAAAAGTAGTGGTGAGTTAGTCCATAACATGTAAAACAGTAAAAATTACAATTGTTAATGCTGTGTTTGAATTATCAAACCTGTATTTTATGTTGGGTCAAAATTTTACACTATAAATATTCACAGGAAGTGAAAAAACAATGAAAATGATTTTTCCAAAATGAAACATTAAACACTCAGTTTCATTTCAATAACAGATATGGCATTTAAAAATTGGATTACAGGATGTTAAAAGTAGCAACATGTATGCAAATTTAAAAAAAATATTTTTAATCGTGTACCATTCTCCTTATTTACACTATTTATTGAGTAAATGGAAATAAGACATAGTATATTGGATCTGTTAAAATAAACTTTACAACTGTATTGCCCTATAATCAGAGAGACAGCCCGGGACTCAGTAAACAATACATCCAATGCTAATTAATAAACGAATCCATCAACATGATATTCATTCACAACGGAATTTGCTGGAATCCATCCACTTAGGTTTGTGCTCACCGCTACCAGCAGTGGATACATAACAATCAGCTGGTACTGGGCAGGTGTTTCATCTTGAAAGAGAACCTAATTGTTGAAGACACGAGGACGTTTTGCCGCAATCGGCCCAAATCTAAGGACCTGTTCGGTTACTGCCAGCAGGGCATCTCTGCAGCTTTCACCAAAGACAAGAAATACATAGTGTTCTCAGGGCCAGGTGCCTATGACTGGAAAGGTACACCACACTTGGCATTTTAAACATTTCATAGCTTTGGCTATATAGTGTACCTTATTATTTTCTTTTTTTTTATTTAATTTTTTTATTTTTTGTAAAAGTATACTATACACCCTAAAGGTACAAAACATGTACCTGGTACCACACCAGCTTATATACAGTACAGTACAGTTATATTATTCCTCATTTCACATCTATCTGGGACAATTATAACAAACGGTGGTCTTCCTGAATGCAAAAAAAGAAATTATTTTCACTTCCTGACTTTTTGAAGGTACTGTCCGCATGGAGCCTATTGAAGACTTTCTTCTGGATCCCTACGAAGCTGGAGACCAGAATGTGTTTAACGAAAGGCGCATTCCTCTGGGCATCAGCAGCTATTTAGGTGAGAGGGTAAAGGCTTTTATTTGTTCTCTGATGAGTTTGGTTTTCCTACATATATTTCCTTCAAATCCTATATACTTATTGGGGTCAATTTAATGAATACACTTTGCTGTAAAGATATCATATATTTTCAGACCATTTTAAAGGATATCTTAAAGTTTGATATCTTGTTTAATATCTGTTTAAACATATAAATGTTTGATATCTTCAAACATCTTAAAGGATATGAAACCATTTATTGAATTACTTCAAATTGTGGAAAATGTAGTTCCATAAATTTAATACCTGCCCTTCAGCAGTATTAATTTACAAACTTAATCATTATTGTTGATGCAACTTTCAGGCTGCAGTAAATCACACTGCATGTGCTAAACTAATCTATTCGCTTGAAGATATAAACCTCTTACCAATTTAATTTTTATTAAGATATAATGTTATTTTTCCCAGTTGAAAGTCCTCCATAGATCCTTTTAGTAAAATACAAAACTTTATTATACACAAAATAAAATATAAAATATGAATACAGTAAATATCTTCAGGTAAAAAAAAATAATTGCAAAAATAAAGGGATGTGCTGGATCAAGTGCTATTTTATCAGCTGTCAAGTAATGAAAGTAGAAGCCATATTGTTAAATTAAACAAACATTGTCATGATTAATGTGATACAACTAGGACTGTTCAAGAAGCAATACTGTATATTGGCAGTATACTAGACTATTACTAGGCCTATGCAATATACTGGACCTTTATATATAATCACATCAGCCTTTTTTTCATTTTTACATTTTAAAAGTTTCTTGCTTTTATGTTACATTGTATTACATTTGATGTGACCTGCTCCATTAGTCTGCATTTTCTGTGAGCTACACACAGGTGATCTGCATAATCTGAATTGGGAGCCCAGAAAAATGTAACCCGATTCTCAACATGCATAACTTTCCCAGTGTAAATATTGAAGAAAGGTTTGGACTTTAAATTGCCAATTTTGAATACAGCCCATAGTGTCCCAGCAGCCATAGTGCCACCATTAAACAACATCTCATCTAAAATCTCTTATGTGAAGTATCATGATCCTAGTCATGGCATCAGATGATCCAAGATGGATTTGATATATTGTCCCTTTATCTTCTGCACTTTTCCAGGCTTTGCTCTGGACACAGGGACGCATCTGTTAAAGAAAGAAGAGCAGGTTATAGTGGCGGGAGCACCACGCTCCAAACTCAGTGGTGAGGTTCTGTTCTTAAAGCCCGAAGCTGTGGAGGATCAGGGGAGTCTGCATGTAGCTCACATTCTCCAAGGCCCGGGTCTGGCGTCCTCTTTCGGCTACTCACTGGCTGTAATAGACCTCAATGCAGACGGGTAAGACGTCTAGGGCTAGAGACCCATCCTACTGAAGGCTTGAGCTAACATGCCTGGCTCTTACTTATTTGCTTTACTCATAACAATGAATGTTGGCTCATACTATTCTTTTGTTTTTATAGCAATACAGCTGACAAAATAATACTTTGCACAGAGCCGTTATATCATTTGTCCATCTCAATTCTTAGCAACGTAAACAATATTTAATGATATAGAGACCCAAAAGACCTTCCAATGCTTGCAAATCCTTGTAGGAATGTAAATATGCGAATGTTTACAGAGAATATACATACAAATACAGCATACAAAGTGTTCCTAATATTTTAACCAAATAAAATTTTATATAAAATATAGCTTTGCTGGTAAAAGTATGTTAGTGCAGAATACCACGGATGAATTCTGCTGGAGTTAAATATCCATGAGCAGAACTGGGCATGCCTATAAAATAACTGAGTAAGCAATATCATTCTCCAAAAAAACCAAAACAAAACAAAAGAAAAAAAACCCCATCACTATTGCCAGTAAGTATTACTCATCTGGAAAAACAGAACCAGATATCCATAGAATGTTAAGCTCATTAATACTCACAAAAAATAATATTAAATCCTTCAGTGAATCATGGGCTCCTTTTTAAAAATACCTCAAGAACTCACACACTGGACCAAACATGCCTAAGTTTTATTTTTCTTTTATTTCTTCGTACCCTAACAAATAACAAATATATTTATGCCGAATTAGAATTCTATACAAAAAGCACACTCTCTCTCTCTCTCTCTCTCTCTCTATATATACAGTCAGGTCCATAAATATTGGGACATCGACACAATTCTAACATTTTTGGCTC
>CM075009.1:3145150-3176760 GCA_037576675.1 Pangasius sanitwongsei | reverse complement strand
AAGGCCAGGAAAACCCCCTGTTTTAGCGTGGGCCTGTCAGAGCTTTGTTGAGTCTGGAGCTCTAACTAAAATCATTCGACTAAAAATAAAATATCTCAAATCAGTTTCACAGCAGCATTGCCCTAAAATATTAAATTTTCACATCTGCCCATGGGACACTGTTAAATAACAATGAGACAGAGAAGGAGGGTTAGCACTGTGAATAATTCACTCTCACATGGGCCTGAACAAGGAAAAGCTCTCAGAGATGGAGAATATGAGACCAAGATAGAGTGAAACAGGGTAAAAGGGTGGAGGATAAAGGAAAAACTAGTGCGGCCATTTTAAGATTTTCAGCACCATGGAGAGCAACACAGTGCCGTTGCAGCACCAGGAACAGTGAATGTGTTAGGGACTGAATGTGAATGCAATTTTTTCCCTCCATTTAAAAGAATGCCAGAGAGGTTCAGAGGGCATCTGGTTGAGAATAGAGGTGTGCATCAGGACTGGGATCCAACAACAAAGAGATTTTTAAAGAAAGAAAGAGAGGTGGTAAAATAATTGGAGCAAATATTTGGAGCACAAAACAGTGAGTGTGTATGTGTCTGTGTGTGTGTGTGTGTGTGTGTGTGTATGTTCTTACCACATCTACAAGCTGTGAGATCTTCAGACCAAAGCGCACTTTGACAGTGTTGTTGGAATGCTGCGTAGGTCGCACCCATTTCTGATAGCCCTGAAAAAGGTCCCTCAGTAGGGCGTCTTCCCTCTCAGCCAGAGACACAAACTCTCCTGCAGCTTCGCACACACACACACACACACACACACACACAAAGGGTCATCAAATGCACCAGTATGTGTATCAGTGTCACTTATTGCTGCTATTTTAGCATCGTAAAACTCACACTGGTAATTTTACATACTGATCTTAATAACACTCAGCAGGAGACTCTGTGAAATACAAAGAAGGACAAATGGAAACCGGACACATTCTCTTAATCAGCATAACCGGATCGGCCAACGGTTCAATCCCAACTGGCTTTCCACTGGCCATACAGTGCACTGCCTAGAAAGTAGAAACCATCATTCCAGTTTTGTGCATTCATACACAAATAGATAGCAATTGGGAGGAAACTTTAATTTAGCCATAGCTCTTTCTGTATTAAGGAGCTTGCTGTTGATCTAGGAAAAGTGAGCTATATGTATACCTGCCTTTGTTTACACTAGCAAACTACAAAAGTCCACACACTTCGCAAAAATGATTCTTCGGACCAATCCACATGTGCATAGTGTGCATATTCAATGAGTACAGACTGGTTTGTGATTCATTTAAGCTCTTTTACAAGAAAAAAGCAAACTGTCAAAACAATGAACAGGCCCAGGCCATACCCAGCAGCTCTTTGCTACCTTTCTATCCTAATATTCTTTCCTTCCTACCTCCATTTTCTGATATTTGTATTGATACATCCATATATTGAAGTTGTCAATAATTAAGGTTAGGCCAAGGAATAGGTGTTTTCTCAGTTCTCATGACTCCTTTTGTGAGAAAAGTGTTTGACCTTTTAAGGTTAGGGTTGTTTTTTTTTAGGACACATTAAGTAAATCAAAATCTGACCCTCACTTATTTAAATTTTTACAAGAGATCAGGTTTATTTTTTTATGCTAAATCTAAAAGATAAAGATGTAAAGAAAGCTGGGCAGCAAATCAAAGTTGTGATATAAGTGATCTGTTCCTCTTTTTAATTTTGGCCCTTAAAGACTCAAGATACAAAAATACTCAAGACTAAAGATACAAAAAAAGAAAAAGAAAAAAGTACTGCCTCATCAATAAGGAAAGATACAGTTTAGTCCCCTTTTCTGAGAGGAAAGTAGTAAACTATTAAAAAGCTAAAACCATCCAAAGAAGCCATTTTGCTGAAAGTGTATGAAGCTAAACTGGTTTTAACTAAGACATATAAATAAAATAATCTAAATAAAATAATGTTATTAAGAACAGATAAACACAATAACCAAGGCAACATTTGGATAAAGTGGGTCAAATCAATAAAATCAACTAAAACAATCAACATTTTAGAAATTTAAGATGTTAAATGTGTGGTTAGTGACAGTAGTCGACTAGTCACACACTTCACAGGCAGTTTTGTGAGTCCTAATTCTCTTTTATACGAAATAATTTGATATTTAAAAATAGTATTGACTACTAATGTATTAATGTTGGTTAATTTACCATATTTAACAGATATTCTGACTGACACAAGTGGACAAACTAGCTGATTTTGTCTTAAAATAAGCGAGTTATTAAACTACAACCCTCATATGCTATGCTAAATACGTTTTCAGTCTCTGAAGAGATTATAAGACATAGCTCGAGCGCTCACCTGTCACCATGGCGACCAAAAACAGCGGGAAAACAGTGATAACGAAGCGCGCCAACTTCATTTCTGTCCTCAAAACATCACAAATCCTGATAAAATAAGCACATAAAGGTGACGAACAGGAACTCCGCGGAGAATTAAGCGACTAAAACAACAATAAAGTGGAGCAAAATGTAGCGTGTCGTAATGATTAACGTGCTTTCATGGTGTTTATAAGTGATAATAATTAAAATGACCGTTAGGATTTGTGTTTAGAGCGCGAGACCGAAGGCAAAGCGAGCGCGTGGCAAGTAGGAGGAGCCAAAGAGAGAGAGAGAGAGAGAGAGAGAGAGAGAGAGACTTAAAGAAATAATTCAATTTTTAATGTTAAAACTGAACATTTAAAGAAACATCAATTAATGAAAGTGTTAATTAATGAAAGTGTTAATTACTGATTACCTGTGATTTTAAAATTGCATTACCTGCATGACCAATTTTTGCATTTCTGTTTGTTAATATTAGAACACAGAAAATTGGTTGTTGATTTTTGCTGCAGCAATATGTTCATGTTGCATGGAGGCAACTAGTAGCCACAGAGAGTTAGAATATAGTAAAAAGAATAATACATTAAGGATGTTATGATATTAAAAATAAAATTTGCTATGACCTTATGTTTTAAATGTATATCAGAATATAATTGTCTTCTCTCTATGCATGTATTTACCGTACAAAGATAATCAGGCTCAACAATCTCTCTTAGGGATGATACAAATCGCCCCTCCACACACATGCTCAGGCTTGTGTGTGTGTGTGTGTGTGTGTGTGTGTGTGTGTGTTCTCAACTCAGATGATTTTCTGCTCCAGTTGGAAGCAGCTGTGGCCAAGGCTGTGCGACGTCTCTCTCACACTATTCACATTTCATTCCTGTATAGGAAATATTTTCTGTGGTTTTAGACACACATACACACCCACCCACACACACACACACTCACACCCGCACACACACACACAATTGCATTCTGTTTTGTATGTGTTGCTCAGTGTAACCTAGATGAAACAAACAGAAAATTGCTGTCTATTAAACGGTCCTTTTTCCTGAGATAATTACACCTTTAATCAGTAATCATGTATAATACACTGAGTCAGATTAAGGACTACTTCCAAAACGCCTATCTACATCTCATGAATGTCTCCATAAGCAGATGCACACAAAGAAAGGGGATGAAACATTTGTTAAATATTCATACCATCAGTTCCTTCAATAATGCATGTCTTCCTCAATTTGTCCACTAGATCCACTGGAGTTAGCGATAGAAATGGTCTTCTAATATTCACTCACTCACTTTCAGTAAGTGCTTTATCCTGGTCAGGGCTGTGGTGAATCTGGAGCCTATCCCAGGAACACTGGGCATTTTTCCTTCTTCCACAATTTAATAAGTAAATAAAAAGCTACTAAAATTCTTTCTTGGAAAAATTTTATTTCTCTCACATTGTCATCAGGTCACTGCTCTTGCTCCATTGTGAGGCAGTGGGCTTACTGTCCCATTTGGCGCATTAGAGTTACTATTGCTCCTAGTGGTCAAAATTAGGAACAAGCACTAAATAGGGTCCCAGCAGGGCAGGCATCATGCTGCCTCATGCTCGCTCCATGAACATTTTCAGTGGATGAGAAGCAGCGGACAGGAAAGTTAATGGCAGGGTTGCCAGATTCTCAGTTTTAAACTGGGTTTAAAAATGGCTGCCAGGATCTTATTTTATAGCAAATAATCAGAATTAAAATGAATACAAAGGCAAAGTGTAAGAGCAGACAGTGTGTCTATGCTGTACATAGCCATTTCTACTATAAGATATTTTACAAAGATTGGGAAAAGGAAAGGGGGATAATGGACTGAATAATGTCTGTACATCAGAATTCTACTGTCTACAACAGTGGAAGCCAAGTGAGCAGCCATGATGATTTGACTTAGAGTTGAGGAGACAGTCAAAGATCAGAAATTCTGAGTTATAAGTTTTAGTTGAAGACAGCATTAATGTAATGTACTCTGTGATTTCCTCTTAACCAGAGGCTGCATGAAAAGGCCGTTAGTTTCTGTCTATGTGGAGTGTCCGATATACAAGTCCCAGTGTAAGCTGTTACTACAGAACCTAAAGACCCTCTAAGCCACACAGAGTAATTTTTTGATAATGGGGATGAAGATCACAGTACATACTATTGCTATACACTGTATGATCAAAAGTATGTGGACACCCCATCAGATGATTGAGTTCAGGTGTTTCAGCCACACACATTGCTAACAGGTACATAAAATCAAGCACATAACCACATAGTCTCCATAGACAGACATTGGCAGTAGAATTGGTCATATTGAAAAGCAACTCCATATTATTCATAGTTTTGGAATGGGATGTCCAAAAAGGTGTGAGGGTCAGCTGTCCACATACTTCTCGCCATATATTGTATTTTATTACAGTTTAATCACTATTATTGAAACAGACAACAAATGAAAGAATTCACAAAAGTAATTAAAGAAGGAAAGCTAAAACTTTGCAGAACTTATTAACCAAATGATTAATTAAATGAGTGCTTTATTAATAAAGGCAGGAGTACTTAGAGAATAAAACTGTTAAGCCTCTAGAGAAAAGATTTATAGACATCTATAAAAAGAAATGTGCTGCTTAAAGAGCATAATTAAAGCAATAAATATTTTTCATTTTCCCCGTTAGATTAGATCTAGATTGTTCCAATAATTTTTTCATTATAGTGTGTTTAAAATCTTTTCATGATGTTCCATCATATTTATTTTTTAGAGCCATTTGAGTTTTTTTTAATAACCATATAAATGGTTATATGCACCATATAAACTATTAAATAACCAGTAAAACATTCTAAACATTTTGTCATTTGTAGCATGTTTATTAACGTTGCAGTTACAGTAGAATCAAATCCATAAGTGAAACTTGATTTAAGAAACATATACTAGCATATACTACTACTACTACTACTACTACTACTAATAATAATAATAATACAGTGTTGACTATTTGGCTTGTTTGATTAATTAATTAAAAAGCAAATTATTAGAGGTGTACAGTAATTACAGTGCTATAATAAAACCTGTCATTTTCAAAAACTAAAATTTTTCATTGTATTCATATTTCAAGGCCAATCAGCAATTAGGCCAGGTTTCCAAATAATGATACCCTTCTGTCTGACATGCTTTACTCACCATAGCCCTGATAAAAGCAACTAACTGTCAAAGTGCACAAATTGCTCTGTCTCATCTCATCTCAGTGGCTAAACATTAACTTACTTTATCTTTAGATACAATTGTTCACTGTCTGTACACTCCCAGTGAACTAGTCTGAGAGCTGCAAAGCCTCGGCACTCCACGCCACGCCTCACCTGTTTCTCAGCAGTCATGTCATCTGTTACTGCCAACACTTTCTGAGTTACAGGGAAAAGCAGAAAGGTCCAGAGGAACTCCAGTGGAGCAGAAGAACCATGGAGGTACAGAGAATAACACTGATCATGAACCTGTGGCTCCTCAGTAGCCTGAATCTGCAACATGCATCTGCTTTCAACCTGGATAATGCCACTGTTCTGAGGAAAAATGGAGAGGCTGGGAGTCTGTTTGGATATTCCCTCGCAATGCACCACCAACTCAAACCTACTGATCAGCAACTGTGAGTTCATTGTGTTCAAACATTTTTCACATTCCACAGTGCCACATCTTCGTATTGCAGTCATTTAGCAGGAATTCAATGTGCGCTTAAGATGCAGCTAATTGGTTGTTAGAAGTTACTAGAAAATGAGTGTATATAGTATGTACAGTCAACTGCCAATGTTTAAACACCATTAAGCCAAAAGGAAGAAGACATTTAGCATATTAGGCTTTAAAAATGTTTCTTCATTATCAGAGGCATTAAAAAGTGTCAAGTGGTGTGTGTCAAGCTAACAGAGTTGAAACTAAATAATATCAGGTTTACACTCTGGCATTCTTTACTGTTTACTTAGGACATGCTAGGTCAAGTTCAAAGTGTGTCTGAGATGCATGGTTGGTTAATAATTATATTGTCTACTAGCCTACAGTATTTATTTATCAATCTCTAGACTGACACTGATGTGTTCCAGTCATAATGAACTGAAACACATGAAAGGTCACAAATGTTTGGTCTTTGCTTAGTTGTGATAACATTTAGGTCATGCTTGAAAGTGTCTGAGGGGACTTTGCCAGCTATTAATCCATTTCCTGAATCCGAATCAAAGTGAAATGGATACTTTTGGTTCATTTGCTATTTAGTTTGGTCTGGGTTCACACTGCATTTAGTTAAATGCATGCAGAGCTGAAAGTATACTATTGAAACCTGTTCATTCATTGGTCAAAACTAGTTTATAACATTTTGTGTCACATCCAGCTTTTATTTTCTCTTTTTGTTCATCAGTTCAAATATCCAGAATTCATATCAACACGTAACAACATAACATCCCTGCATTGTCACTCGGGAGCAGATGAAGACCACCTCGCTTAGATAGTCTCAGACCACTTTTTTGGATTGTGATTGTTGTGTTCTCTTCTGCCTAAAGAACCACACCCCAGGATTCCATTCAAACAGACTAAACACTACATATGTGAAAGCAAACTAAGATACAAAAAATTTGTTGTCTTTAGTCCTCCAGACAATGTCGTTGTCATAACAAACAAATAATTTCTGACCTCAGCTTGCTGATTGGTGCTCCACATGCGAAAGCCTTACCCAGTCAGAAAGCAAACATAACTGGAGGTCTCTATCGCTGTAAGTTCACAATGCAGAGTGATGACTGTGAACGGATCCCCGTAGACACTAAAGGTTGGTGTTATTCTCTGTAAATATTTATGATGAAGTGAATGAATATAAAGCTTTAATATCCATCCTTCTTATTTGTCATAACTCATTGACAGATGAAAAGCCAGGACAGGGAATAGACCACCGGGAAAACCAGTGGATGGGTGTGCACGTGAAAAGCCAGGGCCCAGGAGGAAAAGTAGTGGTGAGTTAGTCCATAACATGTAAAACAGTAAAAATTACAATTGTTAATGCTGTGTTTGAATTATTAAACCCTAATGTTATGTTAGTGTCAAAATTACACACAGTATATATTCCCAACAATGAAAATGATTTTTCCAAAATGAAACAAACATCTAGTTTTATTTCAATAACAGATATGGGCTTTTTAATATTTAGATTACAAATGTTAGAAGGTAAAAGTAGCAACATATATCCGTAAATAACAAAAATATATTTTAGTGGAATCCCATTCCTCTTATTTACACTCCCAAGCATACAAAATTATTTTTAAAATAATTTTATTTATATTTCAAGTAGCTTAGTAAATAATGATACTATATTGGGTATGGTAAAGTATATTTTACCATTGTATTGCTCTATAATCAAAAGAGACACCCTGGTACCCAATAAACAATACATCCAATGATAATTAATAAACAAAATCAATTAATGTAATTGATTCACAGTGAAATTTGCTGGCATCCATCCACTTAGGTTTGTGCTCACCGCTACCAGCAGTGGGAAAATGGCAATCAGCAAGTACTGGGCAGGTGCTTCATCTTGAAAGAGAACCTGATTGTAGAACGCACAATGATGTTCTGCCCCAATCGGGGCGGATCTAAGGACATGTTTGGTTACTGCCAGCAGGGCGTCTCTGCAGCTTTCACCAAAGAAGAGAACTATGTAGTGGTCTCAGGGCCGGGTACCTATGACTGGAAAGGTACACCACACTTGGGATTTTAAACATTTTGAATATGGTAAATAATTAAATATATAATCACGGCTCTAATTTACTCAGTGTTATATATAATTTATTGGAACAAGAGAATGACTTCTACAATGTTTTCATACAAGTGGACATATGTGAGATCATAAATATTTAAAGGTATCATTTTCTCTTTGTTTTTAATGTTTTATCTCCTGGTTTTCCATTTTATTGCCTCTCAGAAATAAAAGTATAAAGTTGAATTGAACTTTGGCTTGCTGCTGGTGTGGTACCATCAAGGCTACACCTGTATTGTGTTTATCTGGAAAGGTGTATATAGTGTACTTTTTATTATCTTAAAGCTTTAAAGATATACCAGTTATGCACCTTAAATATATTTAAAAAAAAAGTATATTATATTCAAGAGATACACACTAAAGCTACGAAAGATGAACCCTTGATGGTACCATGCCAGCAACAAGGAAAAGTAGGAGCTTGATACCTTTATTTCTGAGAGTGTTCAACATGTTTCCCAGTTTTTCTAGCTATGTCAATTTTAACTGGCCTTCAAACAGTGCAGTTACATTATTCATCGTTTGACGTCAGTTCAGGACAGTAACGGTTTGTGTCCTTCCTGAATGCAAAAACAAACAAACCAAAAAATTCACTTCCTGACTTTTGGAAGGTTATGTCCGCATGGAGCCGATCGAACCGAGTTTTCAGAACTACTATGAAACTGAAGACCACAGTCTCCTTCGTCTGCACATCAGCAGCTATTTAGGTGAGAAGGTCAATGCTTTCATTTGTTCTCTGATGAATTTACCTACATATATTTCCTACAAATCATATATATATATGTGTGTGTGTGTGTGTGTGTGTGTGTGTAGTAGCCTTATTGCCACTACTGACTATACATCTCATTTAAAGCACTAAGTGTTTGAAAGCTGCCATGATCCAAGATGGATTTGACATACTGTTCTTTTATCTCTTGCACTTTTCCAGGCTTTGCTCTGGACTCGGGGACGAATCTGTTAAAGAAAGAAGAGCAGGTTATAGTGGCTGGAGCACCACGCTCCAATCTCAGTGGTGAGGTTCTGTTCTTAAAGCCTGAAGCTTTGGAGGGTAAGAGTCTGCATGTAGCTCACATTCTCCAAGGCCCGGGTCTGGCGTCCTCTTTCGGCTACTCACTGGCTGTAATAGACCTCAATGCAGACGGGTAAGACGTCTAGGGCTAGAGACCCATCCTACTGAAGGCTTGAGCTAACATGCCTGGCTCTTATTTACTTTACTGACAAATGTTAATTCATTCCATTCTTTTGTTTTTTTAATGCAATTGCCAAAATAATATTTTGAAAAGGCCAATTACATAATTTGTACATCTTCATTCTTAGCAATGTTAACAATATTTATTGATATAGAGACACAAAGGCCTTCCAAATGCTTGGGAATCCTTTGCAGGAATGCAGTTATGTGAATGTTTACAGGGAATGTAACAGGAATTAAGATCAACTTCAGCGTAAAGAAAGGGTAAAAATGAGAATAGACATGACCTTTTAGCCAGCATACAATATTTTTTTTAACCAAATGTTTACTAAATTTACAACGACTAATCATCTTTTACCACTTCTGTTTAATTCCAGACAGTCAGCTGAGTACATAAAGTTTGTACTTTGGACAAAATAATTTTTTTATAATATTTTATGCTGTTAAAGCTATGTTAGAGGAGAATAACATGGATAAATCCTCCTGGAGTTAAATGTCCATGATCAAGACTGGGCATACCTATAAAATAACTGACTAAGTACTACCATTTGTCAAATTATATATATATATATATATATATATATATATATATATATATATATATATGTATATATATATAAAACATATGAACTGCATTAGAAAAAAAAGTCAAATCGAGTGGTATTTATTTTATACTACAAGTACACTTTTCAAGCTAAACATTTCCCAAAAAGGATTGTTAGATTGTTATATTTAGACAAAAAAAGTATTTGGAGACTCAGTAGTGGCTCCATTAAAGATTACAGTTACAGTGTTTTAGTATTTAGGTTGACGTTCTCTATTTTGCCGAACTTGACGTCTGGGCATGGAATCGGCCAGTTTCTTTAACAGCTGTGATGGAAGTTTCCTCTAAGTTTCAACCAACAAAACTTTCAGTTCATCCAGACTAGAGCATTGACAATCTGCTCATTTCTTCTCCACTGCATCCCATAGATGCTCTCGAGGGTTTAGGTCAGGGCTCTGGGAAGTCTTCTTTCAAAAGGCGGCCGGTTTTGCTTTGGATCATAATCCTTATTCAAGAAAGGAATAATTTCCTCAAGCTTTCCTCAAGCTGTACTTCCCTCTTCTTAAACATTTTCGCAATTACTTTTATCCAGCTGGTCCCAAGGTAATTTATATTGGATGTATGAATTCAAACTGCATTCTGGCAGAGTAACCACATGGTTTGGTTCAGCACATTAACTATGGATTAACTGTGATATTTATATATACAGTCATGGGAAAAACAAAGGGACTAAATAAAAATTGTGTGGTGTAAATCTCTGTAAAGGTTCCATATCTATCTGTATGAGTATGTTATTTTTGATTCTGTTGTTTGATTTTTGATTGTAACAAAAAATCAAAACTGTGTTAGGAATAACAACGGTTGGCATTTGGGTGATGTACCCTGTTTATGTTGAAGTGGGGTGACTTCAACAACTGGGAAAAGAGAGTGATTATTATTATTATTATTGTTGTTGTTGTTGTTGTTGATTATTTATTTATTTTCATTACAATTTGATAAAACTAAAAACATTTCTGCTGGTTGGTTTACCAGATGGGATGATCTTGTGGTTGGTGCTCCTCAGTACAGCTCGACGGACATGGAGGCAGGACCAGGAGGCGCTGTTTACGTCTACATAAACCGTCGAGACGGCCGAGACTGGCACAGATTACAGCCAGACATTCTTACTGGCAATAAAGACTCCATGTTTGGACTAGCGGTGGCAAACATTGGGGACATCAATCAAGACGGATACAACGGTTCGCATCAGAAAATGCACATTCACATTCACACACACGGCGTTGTCCTTATACCGGACACAGTGCAGACGTCATTGGTCATTGTGTTTAATTAACTCATTATAATTCCTTTCACAAATGCTTGTTTTTGACAGATTTTGGAGTTGGAGCACCTTATGATAATGATGGTGATGGTGCAGTGTACATTTACCTCGGCAAAACTGGACACTTTTCACAGAAAGACAACCAAGTAGGTGCAAACTATTTATTCAGACTAAAGTAGGTTAAGCCTGCCAAAAACCGAACCCTGGGACCTTCTAATTCCATCTGTAATGTTCCCTTTATGTAGGTTTTACACGGTAAATCCCATAAAATCAAGCTGTTTGGCTATTCCCTGGCTGGAAACATGGATATAGATGGGAACGGCTATCCAGACTTAGCTGTGGGCTCACTTTCTGACAGTGTACTTGTCTACAGGTTACACACTATTTTCAGTTTTCTTTTACAATCATTCTATATTCTGCTCATTTGGCTTGTTCTGTAATAAAAATAAATAATTTTCTGTTTAAGGTCTAAACCAGTGATTAGCATTGAGAAATCTTTGACATTAGCACCTAGTGAGATGGACTTTGTGGAAAGAGACTGTCAGAAACGTCATTGGTGAGGAAAACTCTTTGCAGCCTTCATTTTGGAATCTCTGTGTGGTGTTTTTTTACTGAATGCCTACATGTAAATCTTTCAGCAATATAACGGCTAAATTGTGCTTCTCCTACACGACCTATCCAGTGACATATAACCCCAGACTGCGTAAGTGAAATATGGTTAATTATGATTTAAATGTAAATGTAAATCAGCTGTGCAGTTAGTAATTTATGATTACATACACATGTGAGTATGAAGAAAATCATCAGTACAGAAACTTATGTGACTCTTTTACTTCAGTTTGTCCACAACAACATTTACACACAGTTTAACTAAATGAATGAACAGATGAAGCACCATGGATGAGTGAAGAAATATCTTTATATTACAACAAAAGTCCAGTAAAATTCATAGTACAATTCAAGTCCACTCCTTGAATTACATTTTTAAGCCTTATAATTTCATCTCTGTGCTCCTTTAGAGATTCTCTACAAGCTGAATGCTGATGAACAGTGTGTTCAGGAAGGTCATCAGTCCCGCCTAGTTTTCCAGAACAATCATGAAGGAAATATTGTTCTCCACGGTCAAAAAGAATGTGTGCAAACCCGCCTCCGACTCCGGGTACTAAATCTTCTGTCCTCCGTTATCTTTTCACTGTGCTATTATATATAATTACTGTTTAAATTTTTTTTTAACTATTAATTGCCTGTGCCTTCAGGCTGACACAGAGAACAAGCTTACAGAAATCCCTGTCAGTGTGTCAGTGTCTCTGCCGCAGAACAGTCCTCCTCAGACACTGAGCCAAAGCTCTCTACCTGCTCTCCAGCCAGTGCTCAATGATCTCCAGCCTCGGGAAAGCACAGCAAAAGTGTGTGTTAGACAGCAAGACAGGGTTCTGATCATTTTATCATGATAAGAGAAAGACTCTGATCTGTGTGGCTTTTTGTAATGAACCTTTTCTCACATTTTCAGTTCATGTTTTTGAACCCTGGCTGTGGAAGTGATAATATCTGTCAGAGTAACCTGCAGCTGCAGTACAGCTTCTGCACCAAAGATCAACATCGGGACACGTGTTCACCACTAGACAGGTGACCTCACTGTTCTGCAGACTAACATACTGTTTATTTTGAAAATAGCAGGTGGACTAACCTAGAGAAAAAATATGTTTTAGTGTGTCGATATCTTAATGAAAAATAGCAGAATTATACTTGAGTGCATGTCAAACGCTCTTCATACTTACTCATGTGTTTAAATATAAAAAGTAATTGATTTGAACTGGAAGTAAAAGTTGAACCATTGCTAATTTGTAGCAGTTTGCACTACTGCATGAGGTACTACCTTTATTCCTACAAGCGTTCTACATGGAACCCTTACTGAAAGTGAAACCCTCTGTTATTGGGTTCTCCTGTAGGAACAACCCAAATAGCACTTTTTTCTATAAATGCACAATTTGGTATGGATCTGATTTACACACACAGAATCGTGCCTCTAAAGTGACATTGAGGCTGCTGTAAATTACACTGTAGCTGATAGATGAATCTATTTGCAGAGACGTTAACCTGTATTAAGCATCTCTAGGTTGAATTGTCCCAGTCGTTAAATTAACCCACAAACTGAACACAACAACTTAATTGTCTCATTTGGCAACTTTACCAAATCATAGAGAGACCTCTTCAGCATGCGTTGCTTTTTCTGTGTTTCATCTCCATGTTGTTCTGTATATTAAAGGGAGGATGGAGTGGCAGTAATCTCCCCTGGTGCTGGGAACACGGCGCTGGAGATCACTGTAACGAATCACGGAGGAGATGATGCTCATCTCGCTCAACTGGTTGCAAACTTTCCAGAATCTCTACCTTTATCATCGGTCATCCTCAAACAAGACAGTGTAAGTCTCAGAATAAACCAGAACTCAATACACATGAAAGAGATTCAACTGGTGAGTTAAAAAATTGAAATACACATGATCTTTTAGGTATAGATTAGGCCAAAAAAACATATCTTATTTAAAACAAAATTATATTGAAATCACTTTTCTGGGTGTCATCTATCAGCGCTTTCTAGCCTCATTCTTACTGTAACAAGCAACTGATCAGATCCTAACATCTGATTTTGTGCCAGATGTTTCACTTCATTTTATTCAAATATTCTATGTAAAAAAAAGCCTGAACTATTCTTTATTAGTAAAACCTCAGCACAACTAAAGATCGTTATAAACATGGTATTACGTACAGTGTTTTCAAGTATCGCATTTCTTATGGAGATGGAACAACTGTTTGTAGCTACTATAATGTAAGTGAGAACAGGAACTAACTTGTTTTGTGGAAGATCGAATTGAATGAAACTATAAAATTGATAAAAATCATGCTGTAATAAATAAATAAATAAAGTATTATTTTTTGCAAATTGCTGTGTTATAAGAGGAATAAAACATGTTGTTATAGAGAAAAAATGCTATGGGTAGTAACAGTAACTCCACTTCATCACACCACCCGTCACTGAATATTTTCCTATAAATGCACTCCCCAAAGTGCTCCCCATCATAGGCATTGCAGTGATTACATGTTTTCATCTCCAAGTCAATCGTCTCTCTGTCTGTTTTCTGCAGAAATTGAACGTGCAGTGTGACGTGGATGGGAGTAAAACGAGAGCGGAATGTAATCTAGGAAATCCTTTCAAAAGAAATGCAGAGGTAAACTGAATGGCACTGGCTGGACCATGTATATATTTATTTACTTACTCTGGTTTTGCTTATTCAAGATTATTAATTGTCTAGGTAACATTTTATCTCTTGCTAAACACTGATCGTCTGACCCCGAGCATAACGGATGTCAACGTGACACTGAATCTCCAGACGTAAGACATGATATTTATGTTATTTTCCATAAAATTACTGTTCAATCAATTAAAATAAACTTTTTTTGGATGCATGTTGACGTCTATAGTAATGTGCAGAGATTATGTAAGATCAAGTGCAAAAGTTTGCATACCCTAGGATGAAATTAAGATAAAAAAAAAAAAAATTACAGCAAAACTCACTGAGCCTCATTTATCAGACTGGATACAAATAAATTTATTCAGAAAATGTTTGCAGGAGCATTTACCTCAGAATTCCTACTCACAAACTTGGGATTTCCTCAACCTTGAGTTCAGCAAGTGATTTCAAGTCAACATGGCTGCTCACAGTACCTTTACTAAAGTTACACACAACTTTACTAAACGATTGATTAATTAGGCCCTTTGTTTTTATAACTGCCTCCAACCTCTTTCATATCCGTGTGAACAGATTTAGGATCTTCTCAGTTCCCTCAGCTTTCTAACCCCCCACACTGTCTTCCATATCCTCCAACCTCAAACATTCTTTATGAAATCTCTGTTAAAAGTCTTCCAGATGTTTTTGACTACCTTCTAAAAGCCGAGAGAATTGTTTTGCTGTTAATTTTGAATTATGGTTTGTTGTCTTTTGCAGCTTACACCCACATTTCATTTTTGATATTATTTTTTGTAATTAATTAAGTACATTTTCCATTAAAAAACATGAGGGGGCACAAACTTTTGCCTTCAGCTGTAATATATGTAGAGGTCTGGACAATTTAGAGTCTTCCCTGCTCAAGCAAACCCAATTTAAATCATTACTGAATTCATGCATAAGCTGAATTATTATTATTATTATTATTATTATTATTATTATTATTATTATTATTATTTCTCACATGCTTTTGTTGCTACAGGATCAGTGTGCAAAATATTTCAGAAATCGTTGCAGAGGCTCGAGTTTTCTTTGAGCTGCATCTGCAAGTGTTTGGGTAAGCACAACTTTCCGTTATATAAAATGAGGATTTTTGCCATTTGACCTTTCCTTAATAACCTTTCCTTAATATTAATAACATACTAATCACATAATAACATACTTTATCTTATTAAAGAAATGAAATACAAATGAAAGGAACATTCATTGACTGATATGTGTCCTTTGGTTTCCTGAGAAACTAAAATGCTTATCATTTTACTGATTTATAATACTCGTATAACAGTAATGCTCTTGTGGTACTAAACTTCTGCCTCTCCCTGTGTAAACAAGTCTACTCAGGTGTACTCAGCTCTCTCAGTACTTTACTCTGTGTTACTGTTTTATTTCTGCAGACTGGCCAAACCTTCTCAAGTGTACTATCGAGAGGTGAAGAACAGCAAATCAGAGGAGGAGATCGGAGAACCTGTGCAGTACGAGTTTACAGTATGTCCATAATATTTAAAAAAAAAAAAAAAAAAAAATCTCTTACATCAGGTGTTAGCACATACTAAAGTGTTTATTCCTCTTACATGGTAAAAACTACATCTTAGCAAGTAATCTAAATGTATGATTATCAAACCGATTTCTAGGTTTCTAGGCCAATTTCAAGCTTGAAATTTCCTTAGATAATTTTGCTTCTTTCTAGAAATAAATGTTTAAAATGAACACAATTATTTGCCAATGGAACAAACCTTTTTCAATCTTAAAATTAGTAAACAAAAATAGTTTAATAATCTGATATTTAGTTAATTGTAAATAAACGGAATAAAAGGAAAGACTAGATCAATTCGACCATATTCAAAATATTTCCATTTGCTAAGATGTCATTTTTGCAGTGTATATGACAGCAATTAGCCATGGGGGTCACAGTCCAGTGACTTCTGTGCCGGTCCCAAGCCCGGATAAACAGAGAGGGTTGCGTCAGGAAGGGCATCCGGCGTAAAACGTTGCCAAATTTAATCACGCCAAAGAGGAGGTATATGGAGGTAATAAATGAGGATATGAAGCTAGTGGGTGCAAGTGTTGAGGATGCAGAAGATAGGGATAGGTGGAGAGTGATGATTCGCTGTGGCGACCCCTGAAGGGAAAAGCCAAAAGAAGAAGAAGAAGAAGAAGAAGAAGAAGAAGAAGAAGAAGATATGGCAGCAATTTGCCACAGGTTACAAGTTTTTATTTATTAAAGAATAGCATGTACTTTTATATTTATTTATATTTGCACTTATTGGTGTCGAACATCCATGAAGTTAGTTCTGTTCTCACTTATAGCAGCTATAAACAGTTGTTCTCTTGAAGATGAGAACACAAAAATACACAGCTTGTCTCGTCACGGCATAAACTCTTCTGTCCTGAAGAAAAGGTAAAGTTACAGCTTTATCTTAGACTGTTACAAAGTGCTGGCACTGGAGACGCCTTGCATACGAGCTAAATAAACATCTCCTCTCAGAAATCATGTTTTACAATTGATTTATGTGGCGTGTTCCCCGTACAAATCCCTGTGTAAGTTAGAACAAATGCATTAATATAAACTTGTGATTTGCCTTACAACATGAACCACTCTCTGCTGTTATAGAAAATTAATCATCACCTTCCTACCAATCAGAACTCAACAGTGGTGCGGTGTACATATAAATATATAAGATTTTAAAAATGTTTCCTACCAAAAAAATTGTATTACTCTGTTATGTGGATATTGGACTTATATGTTCGATATAGTTGACGTAGGGTGTATTTAAGAGTTGCAGGGTTTATTCCCACCTCACACCCAGTGTTCCATGGATAGACTTCCAGACCAGGACAAAGTTTTCACTGTAGATGAACAAATAAATGGATGGATAAATGAATATAACACATATGTGGTATTGATACACAGATACACCGTCTATGTCTTTACTTTTTATGAATTCAGATCAGTAACATGGGTCGACCTCTGAAGTCCTTCGCCTCTGTGACCATCAACATCCAGTGGCCAAAGGAGAATAAAGAAGGCAAGAGGCTCCTGTACCTGCCGCAGATCACCGGACCGAACAACCAGAGCATCCCGTGCAGTGCAGCCTCGGAAATCAGCCCTCTCAAACATGCTCAGGAGGTCAGTGACACTTTTCACACCTCACTGAATAAGTGTTTTTATCCGTGCCGCCTAATCTGTCGTTCTGTTTCCCCTTCCTGGAATCCTTCTCAGTGACTGGTATATGACTTTGCTGGCTCTGTGCAGATGAAAAAAGGCAGAGGAAAACGGCAAGCAGAAGCCTCAGCTCTCAGCACCGATGGACTCCTGTCCTTATTTGGAAGCAAAAAACGTTATGAATATCTGGTAAAGTCGCACTGTTTACACTATTAAAGCACAGTGGATGGGTTCGAGCTTGTACTGTAAAGAACTACAGCAGTTGACACACTGGTGACAACAGAAGGGATGGAAAACACTCCAAATGTTCTGCAGTGCCTCAGGAAAAGTGAGAGAATAAGAGTCTATACAAAGAAGGGATGATGGAGGTCATTTTGGTTCTTTATGTCAGCATAAACTACAGTAATGTAAAGGATAATGAATAAAAACATGTGAAAGGCATAAAAGTATACAATAAAAACTCAAGTGTAATGTGTAATGAGTGGCATGTACACTACACTCGCATTATACTTAATTAAGTGACAATCAATGAGAAAGTATGTATTCAAGAGCATGAACAGAGATATGCTTAAAAAACAAAATTGATATGTAAAATCAGTCATTATAAAAGACATAAAGACACTGTGATTGGTTGGGAAGATTTCATGCAACAACTAGCAATCATGATTATTATTATTATTTTTTTTTTAGAAACACAAAGTCTGGGTCAGGGAAAACCTGAAGTATTGAAAATTCCGACATAGTCAATGTTTTGGACAAATAATTTCAGTCTTGCTTTCTAAATATTATTTTAACATAACAATTAATTAATACAACTAACCTACTACAGCTGTAAGTTTTAATTAAAGAATCATTGTGCTCCCCCTGTGTGCTGTTTCTCTGATCACTGCAGACATGTGCTGATAAATTAAAGTGTGTGGAGCTCAGCTGCCATCTAAAGGCATCAGACAGAACTGCAGTTACTCTGAACTCAAGACTGTGGAGCAGCACTTTTGTTGAGGTGAATTTCTTTTCTTTTCTTTTTTTTTAATTGTATTTATTTATTTATTTGCCTAGAAGTTGGATGTTATTTTAGTATTATATAAGGATTTAAAAAAAAAATAAGGTGTAAATATTGAGTGTGATTTGTTTAACAGGAATACAGCTCCCTGAATTATCTGGACATTGTACTAAACGCTTCTCTCAGTCTCAATGGAACTCAGAAGAACATCAGGCTTCGGGGATCTCAAACACAGGTAAAGAACTAAATACAGAGAACCCCATTTATCAGGAGGAAGCTGGAGGAATCTTTTTTAAGCACCTGAGAGTAAAATAAAAGTGCTAAAGTGTGGTTTTAGTCAGTGTCACATTCCTCCATTTTTTAATTTACACTTTTATTTATTCCCCACCCCCCAAAACACACACACACACACACACACACACACACTTTAATGCATGTTTTCATATTTACTGTTTATAGTCTAAGAAACTATCTAATATAATGTGTATTTAAAATATATTTACAAATGCATTGCTGTAGAAATGAAGTGAAGAAGTAAAGTGAAGTGGCTTGTGGTCAAGTAAGGTGACCCATACTCGGAATTTGTGCTCCGCATTTAACCCATCCAAGGGCACACACAGTAGTGAACACACACACACACACACACACACACACACACTGTGAACACACACCCGGAGCAGTGGGCAGCCTTTTTTCCTGCGGCGCCCCGGGGAATGGATTAGTGGGATGGCATGGATTAGTGGGACATCTGAGGATAAAGAGCAATTTATCTTCAAATAAATAAAAATCTACACAGTTTAAAAAGACCTTTTTTTTAAGTAAGTAAGAATTGAAGGTGAACGTATGCAATCAGATTAAATCAGTCAGTGTGTGTGTTATGTGCAGGTGAGACTGACAGTGTTCCCAGAGAAGAGGCTGACTTTTCTCAGTCGAGTCACCTGGTGGGTGATTCTGCTCAGCGTGGTGCTCGCACTGTTGCTACTCAGCCTCCTGATCTACTTCCTGTCCAAGGTAATAAGACTTTATGTATAATTCTCTCACACACATCATCAAGCAGCTCTCCCCGATCACGATAGCTACCAACTGGGGAAGGTCAAAGCTAACACGTACTTCCTCTAAGACACATGAAGCCAGTCGAACGCAATTTTTCCAACTGCATCTCAGGGCAGCCTAACACACTCAGAGGAAAGCAGTATCCCTTTCATATATGAGCTCACAGATGCCCATGATTGGCTAGTCTCACTGTGATTGACAGGGGAGGGAGAGAATGCCATCCCTCCCACCCAGAGAGTACGGCCAGTTTTGTTCTCTTGGACTCCTGGTGGCATCATCACAAAGCCCTAACACTGTATCACTCATTATGGCAAACCAGTGGGTTCTAAGGAGCATACAATCATCTCAAAATTATTTTCCCCCTTCATGCTGAGCAAATTGACAATATAACTGCAATAGCACTTGCAAAAAAAATGGTATTTTGAGCTTTAAACCTGGCAACCAGTTTTGGGGCTAAAATATTTTGATGCTTAGTCATTTATAATACCATCTATCTTAACAAGAGCTCCTGGACCTCCAGCTGAATTCATGATTTAAAAAAAAGCTGTTTAATAGCTGTTTTGTCTACTTAAGTCTAATTTCGCTCTGTCTGTGCTTCTCAGATGGGATGCCTCAAATGTGTGATGCATACTGAAAATAAAGGATATCACAGCATTAATGAAAATCATGCTAGAAAATAGATGTCTGTGCGGGAAAATCGACAGAAAAGACTTCTGTGAATACTCTTTTAATTTAACTATTTACAGTTAATATTTGCTAATGTGTGTGTAGTGGTGAGGGAATGAGTGTATGTTTATCAGTTCCACTATCATCAGTGTCATTGTTGACATCAATATCATCATCATCATCATCACCGTCATCATCAGTGTCAACCTTGTGATTATTGTAAACATCACCAACTCTGTCATCATCATCATCATCATCATTGTAATCAACATCATCATAAACATCAGCATCCTAATCATTGTCATCATTGTTATAAACATGACCTTCTCTATAAAGGTTCTCCTTAAAGGCTCTATGTACAGAGTTTTCCCATCAGAAATGGTTTCAAGTAGAATCAATGTTTGGCAGCTAAAAACTCTTGAAGAACCCTTGAAGAACACATCTTTTTCTAACTGGCCAAGTATGAGGTACAAAATATTCAATGCTTATTTTTTTCTTAATACCTGTCAGACATTTCCATTCCTTTGCCTAGCATCTCTTGGTACTTTGAAGCCGTGGTTCTACTTGGAATGCTTTCTGATTGGGAAGCAATCTGTTGTGCGGTTCTATATAGAAACTTCCACCAGAAAGACCCAAAGAACCCTTAAGGTCCTAAGGGTCAGGTATTTTCAAAGAGTGCACATATTGTACAGAATGTGCTGTTATGCTGTTTTTCATTTTTGATAATAAACAACTACCCAACTACAACTCATGTGTACATAGTATGATCTTACAAATGGGTATTTCCCTATGAGAGAAGGTACCAAGTACCCTTAACCTTTGAGGGATGAATGCCTTCGCAGAAGAGAAGAAGATTGGAGGCAATTCTAACAGCAAAGGGCGACTAAATCTGGAATGGGATCGGGAATGTTCAAAGCGCACATATGGGTGTGATGGTCAGGTGTCCACATACTTTTGGCCATGTAGTGTATATAAAATTAATAATTGCTCATCAAATGATACAACAAATATAAAACTAGAGAAAAGCTTAGGTCAAAAGATGCGGTTAAAGCTGTGTTTTTTTTTCAATGCTAACCGACGATTCTTGCTGTATGTCTTGTGGTAGGGAGTGCAGAAGTTTTCACACCCTTATGACAAAATAAAGACAAATATAATTTATGAAAATGTCAGCAATTTCACAGATTCCTTTATTCTTGCATTTAAAATATAGTAAAAAGAATAATTAAATAATGGATGTTATGATATTAATGGAAAAAAATCCTGTTTTTCTCTCTTTTAAATAGTATGGCCACACTTTACTTTTTTAATGACAGGGTAAGGGCAAAAGTTATTTTCAAAATGACTTTTGTTGCTTTTAGCTCATGTTTTGAATTTTTATCAGAAGATAATTGTCTCCTCAGTTTGCATGAATCCGCTGCACAGTACTGTTGAAACGCACGTCACTTGTGTGTGTGTGTGTGTGTGGGATGATTTTATGCTCCAGTTGGAAGCAGCTGTGGCCAAGGCTCTCACACCTTTCATTCCCATATAGGAAAATTTTGTGTTATTTTACACACACACACACACACACACACACCCTAAACAGAAAATTGCTGTCAATTAAACAGTCCCCCCCGGAGATAATTACACCTTTAATCAGTAATCATGTATAATACACTGAGTCAGATTAAGGACTACTTCCAAAACGTCTATCTACATCTCATGAATGTCTCCATAAGCAGATGCACACAAAGAAAGGGGATGAAACATTTGTTAAATATTCATACCATCAGTTCCTTCAATAATGCATGTCTTCCTCAATTTGTCCACTAGATCCACTGGAGTTAGCAATAGAAATGGTCTTCTAATATTCACTCACTCACTTTCAGTAAGCGCTTTATCCTGGTCAGGGCTGTGGTGAATCTGGAGCCTATCCCAGGAACACTGGGTGTGAGGTAGGAATAGACACTGGATGGGCCACACACATTCACACCTAGGGAAATTTAGCTTTGACAGTTCACCTGCATGTTTTTGGGAGGTGGAAGAAAACCGAAGAACCCAGAGGCAACCCACATGGACAGGGAGAGACCATGTGAAACCTCGCACAGAGAGTAACCTGAGCTCAGGATCAAACTGGTGAGGAACTTTGGGGATATATATCAGCAATCTCATATATCAGCAATATGCCGATGATTGCAATATTTTATTTATTACAGAGCGACACATCATACTTTACGTGTATACATTTATTGTTACATTTAATGTTGTGGAAGGTCCACATTCCTGTTATCACTTACGTTAAAACAGCTATAAACAGTCGCTCCACCATCCCACCTCTGTTTTTTCTATCTAGAACTTAATAAGTCAAAAAAACTTCTTCCTTGGAAAAGCTTTATTTCTATCACACGGTCATCAGGTGTTTATGAATCTGCTGATTTGCAAATTGAGCATTAGCACATTCCATCATCTTCTAGCCATGTGAATCAATTCAATTATTCAATCTGAATAAAAAAACAAAACAAAACATAGTAACAAAAACTCACACTAAGTATAGAGCACACAGGACTAAATTAAGAAGAGACGTGTAAAGTACATGCATGCGTTTATGTGAATATATTTATTCCCAGGTGTATAAACTGTCACAAATGTAGACTGATTGGCTTTGTCTTTCATATTAATATAAACGATTATGATTATTATTCAAACGAACATCATTAAAATGGTTTGAGGTACAGTGGTTCATGTTGGGCTCTTTATGTTGTGGATACAAGAACTCAACTGTGTGTATTGTGCATGTGTGTGTATGTGTGTGTGTGTGTGTGTGTGTCAGCCTTATACAGTAGTTTTTTTTTGTCCAGTGCTGCCTTGATGCAACTGTCCAAGTTTTGTGATATAAGTAAATGTGTTAATACAGATTTCAATGCAACCTAAATGGTTGTGTTGCAACCATTACACTGCATATTGCACTACTGCCTATATAGCATCATTTTATTAGTTATTATTCACCCCTTATTTGAAATCTACTGCAGCATCTGTGAGAACCTGCAAATTAAGAATCAATACTTTTGTTATCATAGAAAATGTATCATGATATTATGCTGAGGTAAAGTACCCTGTGATTCACTCTCTGAAACCGTATTGCTATAATTTATAAACAAATGATTGAGGTCAGAAGGATCACGTGACCTTGGTCCAGTGCTAGGTACAGTAGTGAACAGTAGGGCAGGGTTAAAGAGTGAGCAATGCTTTAGCTCACATTCACAGTTTCTAGATTGGGAGTGAGCACGAGCTGGTTTTCGTGTGTGTGTGTGTGTATCTGTATTTGTCACTCTATGTTGTCATCCACGGGAGTGCTGTAGCTCTTGAACAGAGGCTGCGTGAAGAGGCCAACAGTTCCAGAAAAACAAACCAACACAAAGATCCAGAGGAAGAGCCGATCTATTACCATCGCCACGTATTTCCAGTCCTCAATGATCTGAAAAAGGGAACCAAAGCTTTGTTGAGAATGTATATTCACTTTTATTTATTTAATCATTCATTTCAGATACCTGTATCACCTGTTGGAAAACTTAAAGTTGCAGCTTTACCTCTGACCATTATAAAGCGCTGTCACTGGAGACTCCTTCCATAAATGTTAAATAAACTTAACTCAAACCATACTGTGACTTAATGAATTAATAAACCTTGGTTAATTGACAGACGATTTTAAGAAAAGTGCATGAATAACGCCAATGCTCACCGCTTCATCATCATCCTCACTCCTTATCTTGTCAGCGATGTATCTCACACCCTCCACAGCCTCCTCCACATCCGCTGCGCACTTCACTGCTAGCCGTTTCCGGATCTCTGTGTTGTCCTGCATTTCTCTGATCCTCCAGCTCAGGGTTTTGGGGTCCTCGTTCACAAAGAACGTGGAATCTGACAGAGCGTCCTGCTCTCTTTTAAGAGTGTTCTCGGAGAAAGAGCGATGTTGGTGCTTGCGCCGGAATTTCTCACGGATGTTGGACGACCCAGGCCTTTGCATGAACAACAACGCTGGCAGACGATGCAAGAAAAAGCTCTTGACCCATGGTGGCATAGTGTGTGTGCTCGGAGAACGGTGATGAATGTTTAGCACGCAGACGCTGGTGACAATGGAGAAGGTCACCAGCACCATGGTGAACATCAGATACTTGCCGATGAGCGGCACAGCCAGCGAGGTTGGAGGCACAATCTTGGAGATGAGGAGGAGGAAAACAGTTAAGGCCAGGAGGACTGAGATACACAAGGTCATCTTCTCTCCACAGTCTGAGGGCAAGTAGAAAACCAAGATGGCCAGAGATGTGATAAGAACACATGGAACAATCAGGTTGATTGTATAGAACAGCGGCTTGCGCTTGATAATGAAGTCGTAAGTGATATCCAGGTAGGTGAGGTCATCCGGGTCTTCATTCTTGCGACCTGGAAGTGACACAATGTCCCACTCACCACTGGGTTTGAAGTCATCGCGGCTTGCGAAGTCAGACAGCAGGACCAGGTCAATCTCGGTGTGGTCATACGTCCATGAGCGGAACTTCAGCGTGCAGTTCTGCTGGTCGAATGGAAAGTTTCGCACCTCAATCTTACATGCGCTTTTATAGATGGCTGGTGGCAACCAAGCAACCTCACCATTGCTGGACACAACGGCGTTGGAGTAGAAAGACACCTCGTAAGTCCCGTCCGCACTAAAAGTGAGAAACATAGTTTGGAGGTGAAACAGTACAGAAACAGAAACAGTAGTGGGCTCAGACTTTTGGACCCCATTGTAAATAAAAAAAAAAAGACCCTTAGCCAGCAGGTATTGAAATGGAAACACAGTGATATTTGGCACTAAGCATGTTCCCCTGCTCATCCCATCTCACTAATGCATGCCTAATCTCTCCAGAGGTCCCTGACTGCCCCAAACACACTCTCCTGTAGGAGGATGTGTCTGGACACAACCACAGGGTGTTTATCCAGACATTCAGCAATCCTGAGTCACACTGTTATTATCTGTGAATATCTGCTTTAGTTAAAGTTAAACTTTAGGCTCTATGCTTGAAAGAGCAACACTGTGTGTTTCCTTTACCTTTCTCTTTCACTCTGTTTTGTATGCAACTACTCTTCAGGAAGCTAACAAATGATAATCTGCAGATTTATCTTCATTGTAGAATTTGTGTAATTACTGGAGAAACCATGGTGGACCCTTGGGTTGTGTCTCAAATTGCACCGTACTAAATAGTTTGTCAGAAAACGACAGAAAAATGCTCACTTATTGTAGAGGACGATGTCTGGCAGCCATATGTGCTGTGAGGGAAGACGAACTTTCATGACACCTTCGTACTCATCTGGGTTCCACATTAATCGGTAATCATTCCACACCTAAAACACATAACACGCCCATACAACAAACCTATAAACACATCAGTACAAAAACTAGACACTAAAAGGCACCGTTTCGGTTATGTAAAAGCTTGTGCTGCTTTAGGAAATATAATCAACAACGGGGTGGTGTGATGAAGCCGAGCACTCTCAGTACTCTGGACGTATAGGCTACTGGAGAAAATGTGTCGCTTTTGTATAGAAATATTAGAAATATATTACCTGAGATAATATGATAATATTACCTGAGTGAGCCAGCAGTTGGTGGTCATAATCTGTTCCCTTTCATTCTGAAAGCAGATGATCAAGTGTTATCCATGTGTGTTTGTGTGTGTCTGTGCGTGTCTGTGCGTGTATGTGTGTATGTGTCTCACCACACTGATGAGCTGCGCTAGAGACACCTGGATGGCGATGGTCACCTGCTGGCTCTTGTTGACTGCTGGTCGTATGAGCTTGTTGTAGTGTTCAGGAGAAAGGAGGTAATTAATTAATCGCTCCTCCACCTCAGCGCACAACGCTGCTACAAGACACACAAATACACAAAATGATATGGAAAAAAAAATGGAAAGACATGATATTCTAAAGCAAAGAGACTTCCAATGTTCATATGAAGGCAACCATTTAATGTCCTATCTTACTGTTTAGTTATTTATCTCACCGCAATTAATCAAGCTACATTCTAGCTAATCGGAAAGCTGTGTTTTTATAAGAGTGAGGAATGTAAGTCTGGAAGAAGGTAACTGAAAAAATGGCGACTACAAAAGTGTTAGTGACATCATCAGCAGACATGGCAATGATACTTTTCAGGAATATAACTTTTGCTTTTCAATACGAAAGCTGATATTCAGTATAACCACACTCTTGCTTGCGCGATATTGCTTAAGTATAATATGGATGAAGAATCAGAGATTACATTTAGGGCCAAAGAGGGAAACGTTATAATGAATTGTGACAAGCAGCCTGAGCAGTGCACTGGTGCTGCTGTGTGTCTAAAGGACACAGTCAGAGTGGATTATATCACCACAGTTAATATGTTCAGCAACAACATGATTCAAACTGACAGGCTGAGACGTCATACTGCAAATACAGCCTTCAACACCCGGTCGTGCTGTCTTCTCACGTCTTCTGAACCGGGGGACGTAGAAGCTGTGCTGTGTGACGCTGGTAGACGAAAGGATGAGTTAAAGCACACAAGAAGAGCACACACACACACACACACACACACACACACACTTCCTGATGTGGTTTAGGGCACAGAACTTACTTATTTTAATTTATAAATATGAAAAGATTTTACTGTGTAGCTGAACACTGTAACTGTAATGATTTTGGGTGAAATAGACTTCCATTACTTATTAGATTAGCATCGTAGCTCCAGCGTAATCTAAAGAAACAAAAGTCATAATGCAAGGAAAATCTGGCTGCCTGCTATACGGTCGATATACGCATTTCTCACTGCCTAAGGAAGCAGAACATACGTTGAATCTCTCTCTATAAACTCTTCTTGTCAAATGTCAAGCTTCAATATCTGCTTTATCACCAATTTCATGACCTTTTAACTCATTAGCCATGTTTGAGGCAGAGTGTTTTTAATGTACTGGCACACACACACGAGTCACAGCTGCCATGCGCTTGAGGCCTTGATTCTCAAGTCTCTGGAGATCAGATCACTGGCCAACACTAAAATGACTCAATTCATCACAGTCTAATCAGCAATTTTTTTTGCTGCACAATCACACACTTCTGCACTTAACTGCTCCATGCTCAGGAACACCTTTGTGTGTGTGCAACTCGTGGTACCTTGCACTCATTTTAATGACCATACTGCTCTGTGCGCCCAGGTCAGCCACTTTCACTCTCTCTAATAAAAACACTGTTTAAACACCATAAAATGTTCTATCAGGTTACAATTCCTCCTCTTGGGATTTTCACAGAGCACACTTTACAGTCTGATTTACTTTGATTTTCATCATTAAGTGTGAAATACTGTCATTTTGTGTTATCTGTTTATTAGTGAGACAACATACGATGTGAGGTAATCCTAGTGTATCACCTGGATGTTGGTATCGGAGCACTTCTTACGAGTATGAGTACAAGTACGAGAAATGACCATGATATCAGACCAACACTTGATACCAGTATCAATATCAATCAGCATAAGGGATGCATTAGCTTTATAAGATGGGAAATTGTCGATTATAAAGTTTTTTAAGATTTTCTAACTCAGCTCAAGACATAACAGATCAAACCACGTCCTGCAGAGACGGCAAAAGTCTATCAAAAAGATTTTGCCAAAATGTGCTAGGCTATGTCCCAAGAAATGCCTGAAGGACCTTATGAATTCTCTCGTACTTTCTCTCTCTCTCTCTCTCTCTCTCTCTCTCAACACACACACACACACACACACACCCCACACTGTGAGTTTCCACTTCAATCGAGATGTCGATGTAGTAACAAGTAAACTACCAACTTAGTGCATGTGCACATTTACACACAACCAGGGCTTAGAAAGCAATGCAAACACACACATACACACACACACACAGCCTCAGCTACGGCTTAGAGACACAACTCTTCCACCCGGATGCACTTCAACTCAGTGAATAATTCAGTTGCACTAAAATAAAAGCTGCCTCATCATGCAGACAGTGGTCACACACACACACTCACACGCACACATACACACACACACACACAGTTTGCATGAAGCTGAACTCTGAGGAAATTTCAATAAAATACAAAATAATAGCTGAAACTTTAAGTCTAGTACTAATACACAAAGATATTGTGTGTGTGTGTCTATGTGATCCTTCTGTCTATCTCTCTTCTTCTGTATATCCATTTAAATATCTATTCATTCATTTCTCTATTCATCAATCAATCTGGTATCTCAATCCATCTATTCTTCCAAGTATCAGTACGGTCATCCATCCATCCATCCATCCATCCATCCATCTATCCATGTATTCAGCTATCTATTTCTTCTCCTATATTATCCATATAACCAACTATTCACTGTTTTTTCTATTCATCTACCTATCTGCCATGTCTACCATCCAACCTTCCATTCATCCATCCACATACTGTATCTACCCATCCATCTATTCTTCTATCTATCTATCTATCTATCTATCTATCTATCTATCTATCTATCTATCTGCATGTGTGTGTGTGTGTGTGTGTGTGTGTGTGTGTGTGTGTGTTTTAGTCTTTCTTGCTGCCCTTCTGCAGCTCTGACTCACTGGGCAAAAGATTTAATCATGGTTATGACATACTTATCCTGCCCTGAGACCGACACACACACACACACACACACACACAAATTGAAGTTGTGCACCATTACTTAAACATCATACACAGTCAAAACAAGCTATGTAGTCTCTATACATATATGCTGGTTTATGAAGAGAACATACGCACACACACACACAGACAGACAGAGAGAGAGAGATAAATAGAAGCCTTTACAGAAGCCCTGCTTTCTCTGAATTGTTAAAAATTTATTAGTATCTGTGACCTCACAGCGAGGTTTTACCTTCTAGGTCAACTTCATTACCTTGTCATCTCTTCATGACGTTAAAATAAAATAAATGTTCACACTCTTCAACTGTAAGTGTCTTGTGTAATTGTACATAATTTCTGACTTATTGCGGTGTTATAAACGGTGTTACCGGATAGCACTGTACTTTCCTGTATCACATCTTAAAAATTAGATACATGTGAACAAACTGATTGGAAACAACAACAAAAGTCAGAGCTAACAAACAATGAATGTCGTGAACGTAAAATGGTTTGATCATTAGACGTTTGTTCATTATGCCGAGTGGGGCCAGGGAATAGCTCACTTCTGGGTTAGCTGGCTAAACGTGCTTGTTCACGATGATCCTCGTTCACGGATGCATAACACTGAAATTAATTTCCCAGAGATGTTGTAGTGGGCATTCTGTTATTATTCAAACTAAACCATCACAGAGAGATTTACCAAGTCTTTCATTTTTGCATCATATGACACACCGGTAACTGGAATGAACAACAACAACAACAACAACAACAACAACAATGAAAATAATAATAATAATAATAATAATAATAATAATAATAATAATAATAATAATAATAATAATATCTTGCTAGGGTGGCCATGCTTCATGATAGGGTGGCACTGGCCACCCCGGGTTACACCCATGCTATTTTTCAACTTGAGTTTAAAATTATATTAAAAGTCCAAAATGCTTTAGGCTACATTGGAAATGTTAAAAAAAGTAAGTAATTTTTGTAATAATTACAGCAAAATTCTAACTGAACATTTTATCTCATATAATTTAATCTCACTTAAACACTTGCTCATTAGAATTGAATGCATTTAATGAATGGATCTGGCAACCTTTTTACCAAACATGCTATTTATGTATGTATGTATGTATGTATGAATGTTAGTGTGAGGTTTGGTGAGTTTCAGCTCCACACCACTGAACCTGATCTCCCAGGAGTTTCCTACAGCACAGCACACTCATTACTTACTGGTGAGGAAAAGCAGCCAAAGTCCTTTCCCCATCCGAGCAGCCATGTGCGGATCTCAGCCTCTCTCCTCTCACTCTCAGCGTTCAGCGTTCAGCATTAAAGTCCAGTTCACGCTCTTAATCACGCATCACGTCTGCAATCAGTTTGAGTTAAAACGCATGCGGGAGATTGTTATCCTGCAGGATTAACAGCCTTCAGCCATCCACTTTCCCCCCTAAAAGCACATCCCAGCAGGACAGAGCAGAGAATTTGCTCCTCATCCCTATCACATGAGCTGAGATAATCCAGCAGCATCCACTTTTGCTTCCCAAAAACATCCGGCACGAAGCGCAAACTGGAGCCATCCTGACGCACCGCGTTAAATGGCTCAGGGACAGGGTTGCCAGATCCGTGTTTACGGTTTAGTCATGTCAAATTAAGTCAAGTCGGGTTTAACTGTCATTCGCGTCCATATATCGAAACGCATTATAGGCTAATTTTTCAGGACCATATAATGACATAATGACGCGCAACACAGTAACACAATGCACACAAGATTACATAGCATGTAAATACACAACAGTGTGAGATGAATTACACTATATGGCGAAAGGTAAAGTGAAGTGACTTATGGCCAAGTATGGTGACCCATACTCGGAATTTGTGCTTAGTGAACACACACACACACACACCCCGTGAGCGCACACCCGGAGCAGTGAGCGGCCTTTTTTGCTGCGGCGCCCGGGGAGCAGTTGGGGGTTTGGTGCCTGGTATGTGGATACCCTCCTGATGATGTGGCTGGGGGGACATGAACTGCAACACACAGATGGTATACAGTGTAGCAGGGTTTTGTTTTTCTGTGTGGAGCGCTTCCTTTATGTCACTTACAGAAAGTTCTTCAGAATATGATATGAACATTTTGCATTCACAAATAAATAGTCAACACTTTGAGGGATTCAGAAATTGATCGGCTGTTGGGGTGTTTTATTTTATTAATGGAAAGAAAGCTCAGACAATTGGAAATTTAAAAACTGTTCCAATATGTCCATATAATCAGTCCCCTGTGGTCTTTTTTTTTTTTTTTTTAAAAACAAAACAAAAACAAAAAACAACAACAACAAAAAATACAAAACAAAACAAAACAAACAAACAAACAAAAAAAACAGATAAACGCACAATCTGGCAACCTTGCCAGTCCAGGACTCAAGGTTTCATGCTTGTTGGGAAGAAAGATGAGAAAAAAAGGTGATAAATCAGAAGAACTTTGTATTGATTTTCACTCTAAGGGGATAAAGAGAAACAAACCAAACTGGAAAGAGAAATAAACGCCCCCACAGTGTAGCAGAGACACCAGTTTGTCCTTCAGCTAATTTATT
>CM075009.1:3122510-3132821 GCA_037576675.1 Pangasius sanitwongsei | reverse complement strand
TAAGGGCCTTGCTCAAGGGCCCAGCAGTGGCAGCTTGGCGGTACTGGGGATCGAACTCATGACCTTCCGATCAGTAGGCCAACGACCTAACCACTGAGCTACCACTGCCCAGTAGCTTGTATTACATCAGTAAAGTCACAAAGAACAGCTTGAAAGTTATATTTAATTGAGTGACATTTATTTAAACCTTTTTAATTATCCTAAATTGATTTCCTGATTTCGTTACTTTTCTTTTGTTGCCTGAAGGTAAAATGGGTAAAACAATACAAAGTAATAGCACTCTACAGGTTACATAGACTTCTGGTGAACAACTGAGTGACCAAAACAGAAACCTGCAGCTAGAAAGGAAGGTCTACATAGAGAACTTGTGACTTGTAGCAGCCAATCAGAAGGAAGTCTCCAGTACAAAATACTTGGTGCTTTTGTCATCTGGCAACCTGAGTGTCATTTCAACTCTGAAGATGTCTGCACTCTGGATTCTTTTCTCATCTCTTTGCTTAATATGTAAGTGCTTAATGGCTTTCATGAAACTGAGTTATAGGCCATGAGCTCTTCTTAGTGAATTGAATTAGTTGTAAACTTCACCCACTGTTTCTTGTTGCATTTTATCTCATTTTGAATTATTTTCTTGCTCCAGCCCTATCTGTGGATTTTTCCGGACCATCATTTATCTCTGTGAAGATCGGAGAACGTCTTACTCTCAACTGTCCGTTTGTGGTGGGTCATGGTGTACTAGATTTTGTCATTTGGTACAAACAAATATTTGGAGAGATGCCTCAGAAAGTGGGAGAAAGATTATCATATACGGATGTCAGAATTACCCCCGAGTTCAAAACATCAGGATTTAAAATGGAGGTGACTGATAACGGCGTTTCTCTGATAATTCCACATGTAAAAAAAGAACACAGAGGACTTTACTACTGTGGACAGTTTAGCTGGGAGAATGTGACACTATCCAATGGAACGTTCTTGGCTGTATCAGGTAATTAACTAAATCAAATCTGCTTATGCATGCATACATGACATATTTCACCTAATTATGCATTTTTTGGAATTAATTTTTTTTTTTATTATAGCTGTTCTTAGAGTCCCATTGAGCCCAAATTTGAAAACATTTTAAATCTGTCAAACTGTGTGACTACAACATCATTGTACATAATTTAATGTCTACAAAAGTACAATATGAAAATCACTTATCAGGAGCCCCAAGTGGTTGAAAAATATACCACTTATATAAAATACATCAGAAACTGTGGTTATATTTGATATTTTGTTAATGTTTTCTTTTGCAACTTTTACTAGTTTAATTTAATTAATACTTACCAAATTTAATCAAACATTATGGCTATAGATATCTTTAAAAATGTCCCTTGGATACGCAGTGGCATGATCTGGCTCTACACTAGATTTAGGTTATTTTCGCCAAAGAATTAAATTAAAGAATGTATTTGAACATGGGCTTTGGGCAAACATGGGTTAAAATAACTTTAAAGATGATATTTGATCACCTTTTAAATATTGTATATTTTACTATAAAAGACATTTAAAAAATGACATCACAATCCAAATATACTGTACGTAATTTATTAGAGTCATATGTTTTATTGCTTAACCCCTAAGGTTTGTCAGGGAAAAAATGATCCCTTTTATTTTTATGTGAATATCTTATCAAAATGTGACCGTGCTAAAAAAATAAGTTTGTGCTCAGATGAACATAAATGATTTGGTGCAGTAAGTTGTGTTGCCACCTCACAACCCCAGGGTTCCCAGTTCGATTCTGAGCTCAGATCACTGGCTGTGTGGAGTTTTGCGCGTTCACCTCGTGTCCATGTAGGTTTCCTCTGGGTTCTCTAAATTGTAACACTAAGTCACATGATTAAAACCGAGAATAGTGCTTACCCACTCTGTACACTAACATTAACAAAATATCAATCCAACAAAACTGACTTATTTAATCGGTAATAATTTCCACATTGATTTTAGCATGAACAGATGAATAAGTGTTTTATTCCTAAGGCTTTCTATATCATCCTGACCAGATGACAGAGATCTCACACTGTCTATATTACACTGAACAGGTGATGGAGATGTAAAAGTGTCAGTGCTGCAGAGCGGCGCGTTGGACTCGGTTCCTGCAGGAGCGTCAGTGACTCTGCAGTGCTCGGTTCTCTCTGAGAGCAGAGCAGCAGATCTCCAAGTGCTCTGGTTCAGAGCTGCTCCACCACAATCCCATCCTCAAATCATTTACACTCATCACAACAGCAGCCATCAGTGTGAGAGCGGCTCTTCTACACACACCTGTGTGTACAGCTTCTCCAAGAACATCCTCAGCCTCAGTGATACTGGCACTTACTACTGCGCTGTGGCCGTGTGTGGGAAGATCATTTTTGGGAACGGGACACGAGTACAACTGGAGAACGTTCCAGAATTTGGTTAGTGAACAAACATCAAAACATTTTATCTATTTATTTATTCATTGGTGTCTATTAGTTACTTGTGTATGTAATTATGCTGATGTCATGGCCAATTTGAAACAATGAAGAAATTGTCAAAACATGTTTTAATTTGATTTTTTCTTTGTAATTTCACACTTATGTCTCCCAAAGCAACTTTTAATCCTGTAGTGATCTGTCTGGGAACAGCGTTGGTAATGTGTGGGATTGTGATCTCTGTTCAAGCTGTTTTACTCTGTAAAAGGAAAAACTGCGATCAATACAGAGGTTAGTGTTTACTATGATGGTGTAAATTTATTTTCAGTGCATGTTTTGCGTAAAAATGAGCTCAGCAGTTATTTACAGTTCAGATCCAGTTATTAGAATTATTCACTGTGGGTTGTGCTAAAGTGCTTAATGCTAAAATACAATAAGGAAAATGTTTGCAGTGTTAGCTCGTTATGCATAATGAGTCAGGCTTTTCATAAGAGGAAGTGTCTGCTACATGATCCCTTGATTTATTTTTTTCCAGAGAGAATTCAGCATGGTGCTGTGATAAACACTGAGAAGAGGAACACTCAGGTACTGTTCACTTGGTAAAAGAAATGACTCAGGGGAAAAAAAATAACAACAATAATAGTTTCCAATCTCCTTTAAATTCAGAACAATGATACATGTTTTGAACGTTGTCTTTTCATAGTTCTTCGGTCGTTAATCTTGCTAGATATACATTTCATTATCTGTAAAAATCCTCATCAATAATTAAATAATTCTTCATTAATGCACTTCATCATTAATGTTTTGTTTGTTCTTATTTTCATTGATCATATTTTTATAATTTAGGACCGAGACTCTGTGGAGCTGAATTACGCTGCCTTACACTTAACGGAGAGGAAAACTAAAAGAGCGAGAGAAAATCGAGGTCGATCTCAAGACAGTGTATACTCTGAAGTGAAATCTTCCAGCATTACTTAAAAAATGTCTATTTTATTTTATCATGTCACTGAAATTGTTAAATGTAATTTAATCTAATTTAGTTTTTCTGCTCAGGAATAAAGTTTATGGTCTGTTCTGTATCTAATTTAAATTTAAACATTTGGTGAAATCTGTATAAGAAACGTCTGCTGGGCATGAAACACTTGATTGAAAAGTTTTGATTAGTTTCCAGTACTGAGCATCTCAGCAAAGCTTTACATGACAAATGATTCTTGTCCATTTGGTTTGTTTTTCAGACCATAGTATTACCCATCTTCCATGCTTTTTCGTTCAAGTCTACACATTCATCAATAATAAATCAAGAGTACACACTGCATGTGCTGTTGTCTTCTTTCTTTCTGTAAGTGGAAGAAGTCTGTGGTTTGAGCGTGAGAAGAAGGGTTGAGGGTAAGACCAGTCCTTACCTTAAACAATCTATTTTTAGATCCTTCAACAGATGCAGCATTAGCATTGAAGAATTTTAACCCCTTCCTATGGTGAAACAGGAGCCACTTGAAATCGAATTCACAAAGAGGAAAAGACAATTAACTAATGAACTAAAAAAATGTGGAAAAATTCGAGAAGTTTACCTTCACCAGGTGAATTTTGACCAATGAATTCACAAACCTCAGTCTTGTGAGCTAATCGAAAACAGTATATTACACCAAGAGAAAGGCTTCCTTCAACATTCTCATTTACGTATGGAGATATAGAGTGCTGCAGGGATGACGTATATTTGTAGGCCAACCCGGAAGTTAGCATCACATTTGGTTCCCTCGACATAAAGCAATAGGATTTTTCCATTGGCTTTTGGATTGTGGAAAGAAGCTCTGTGACCAACAAAAGTTTATGATTCTTACACGTTTCGTTTATCAAGATAATCTTCACAAATGAACACAGCTTTTATGAATTTTGAAGCCTAAATACAATCGCCAGAAGTAAAAAGCTAAAGTTAGGCTTTATGACTTCAAAGTCACCACCACTAAGCTTTTTCAATCTTTATTTTAAAAACATGTTCCCTGATACGGATCCACTGGGCTCTTTTTGTGGATGAATCTGCCCCCATCCTTTTGTTTTCCCGGAATGTGTCCATGTTGCATTATTTTGGAGAAAATTCAGTTTGTTTATACATGTAGTAGATGAGTTTTCCTGTTTGCCGTGACGACGTTTAATGTCCCCGACAACTTCTGTAGTCCCATTTAGCCATGTGTTAGCAACAGCCTTTTCCAAGACAGATAAAAGCTTAAAAAATCATGAGTGGAGTACTGCTGATGTATTTTATGTCATAGAATAAAGCGTGAACATTTCTTGAGCCTGTGTTAACCACAGACCTGATTTCAGGCATTTAACCAAAAACCCAATCAAACCCATTGACTTTGGGATGATGGAACCGGAAGTGCTAAAATGCTGATTTCTGCGTTTTAGGACTAATTCCTGCAGCACTCTATTTTGTGCTACTGTTTGTAAACGTGCGGTTTGTATGATATTTCCATTTCATGTCACTAAGTCAGCTTCTACATGTTTATCATCTAGCTAGCAATATCCCTGAGCTCAGAGTGGAGCTAGCTAGCAAGTAGAGTTATAAAAAAGCAGGAAAATGCACAATCCTGATTGATTAATCCTGTTTCTTATTATAACAGCTGGAAGCCAATAAAATGTGATGAAACAAACTCAAGAATGTGTTCGTTTGACATCTCAGGTGGTTAAATATGCTAATGCTGACTTTATTGACTGTTAACATCATTATGGAAAGATTACTGAGCAAAACAATATTATTTACAGGTATGTAATCAGAGGCACTGTGTGTGTTTTATTAACCAACCACACAGAGAATAAAATTCGGGTTAAAACCCTAAATCTCCCCTCCATGAGAATTAATACTGAACTTGTGGGAAATTATTGATAATATGGAAAGTTCATTGTAAAGTATTAAAACTTATGTGAATAAGTTTGCGCTTTTCATCACTGACTTCTGCTGGCCAAACTGAGTTAAAAACAAACATGTAGGTGGAATGGAAATATAGAGTGAACATGTGATTTGTAGCAGCCAATGAGATGAAAGTCTCCAGTACAAAATTCTCAGTGGTTTGGTCTCTAAATACTTTCAAACACCTCCACCCACGTATCATGTCATTTATGAGGATGGCTCCACTCTGGATTCTTGTTTTATCTCTCAACATAATATGTAAGTTTGAAGTGTTTTTTTTTTATTTAAAATGTTATAGATATTCAGTTGCCTACTATTTCATCAATATTTCCTTTGTTGCACTGGATCTGACTTGAATTTATGTTCTAGTTCCAGGCCATGCTGTGGATTTTAACCGATCATCATTTGTATCAGTGAAGTCTGGAGAACGTGTTACTCTGAACTGCACATTTCAAGATACATACAGTAAAGAACTTTTGGTTTGGTACAAGCAACAATTTGGAGAGTTGCCTCGGGAAGTGGGAAAAATTAGAGAATATATAAACATCCAAACTTCACCCGAGTTCAGCTCAGGATTAAAAGTAGAGGAGATTATGAATGGCATTTCTTTAACAATTCTACAAACAAAAAAAGCCGATGAAGGACTGTATTTCTGTGGAATATATACCTGGGGCAAATTTGAATTTTCCACTGGAACATTCGTAGCCGTGACAGGTAAATCACTGACACACACACAGATATAATATAAATTTGTAAAAAGGTGGCTTTACAAATTTGGTCCAATATAGAAAGCCAACCAGGAGGTATAGACATACTGGGATTGTTCAATTTTACAGATAAACACATTAAGGTTTTTTTGAGTCTTGGCAAGTTTTCTCATCCTCATTTCATGATCTGAGGGCAAGAATCACTACTGAAAGCGTTGTTGTGGATAAGTTGCAGTGTACATGACCTTTCTTTTCACTAATAGAGGTCACATTGAATGTAACTTCAGTACTTTTTGAAAAAATCTTTTGGGATCTATGTGTCTTTTGTGTAAATGTTTCATTTCATATCAAAGTCGTGAAGATAATTTTCAGACAACATGCTTGTTGATTTATTTTCTAAAATTGGAACTATACTTCCTCCCACAAGACATACAGCAACCTTCTTCAGTTAGGAATTAAAAAAGGCTCAAAATACATCTTTCTACGGTCTATTTTTGTATTTATCATTTGACATTTTTTGAGCAATTATGTAAATACAAATTACTATATATAAATGTGGTTTTTTTGCATTATTATTTATAAAGCACTTTCAACTGAAATATATATATAAAATTTTACACACGTATACAAAGGAGAAAGCACTGCATGCATTTCCATGTATACTTTTGGAGCCAGTTTATTAGGTATCTGATGCGGTAAATATCAGTTCAGAGTATAATGTGTTAAAGACAATAAGATCTCACACTGTCTATATTACACTGAACAGATGATGAAGATGTAAAAGTGTCAGTGCTGCAGAGCGGCGCGTTGGACTCGGTTCCTGCAGGAGCGTCAGTGACTCTGCAGTGCTCGGTTCTCTCTGAGAGCAGAGCAGCAGATCTCCAAGTGCTCTGGTTCAGAGCTGCTCCACCACAATCCCATCCTCAAATCATTTACACTCATCACAACAGCAGCCATCAGTGTGAGAGCGGCTCTTCTACACACACCTGTGTGTACAGCTTCTCCAAGAACATCCTCAGCCTCAGTGATACTGGCACTTACTACTGCGCTGTGGCCGTGTGTGGGAAGATCATTTTTGGGAACGGGACACAAGTACAGTTGGATGCCAGTAAGTATGTAATTGTATTTCATATCATTTAGCTTGGTCTTAATTGTAAATATTTAGAAGATTGCTATAGTTCTACAGTGTGTACATATTCATTATGCTATTTATTTATCTACAGAGGGATCTGATTCTGTAGTGATCTGCCTTGCCTCAGCGTTAGCAGTGTGTGTGGTGGTGATTTTTGCTCAAGCAATTTTAAGCTGTAAGAAACAAAACTTTGAACAACATTGGGGTAAGTCTTCATTTAGTTGTGGAGTAAAAATTTACTTGAAATATAATAATATAAATAGAAATATAAATTACTTTTCATATTTTTCAGATAAAGTCAACAAAGCACAAAGTTTAAAAGATAAATGAAAAAAAAAAGCATCTGTTAAATGACCTTGGGACAATCTCTTTAATTCAGTCCATTTTATTAGCATAGATCCAGTCATAAAAGTCTCTTTGCTTTACAGTGAGACCTCCACAAGGTGCGCTGATGGAAAGCACACACATTCAGGTAACCGTTCATACATGGCATTAAGAGTAGTCCCAAAAATGCATGATAGTCTTGTTTGTGATTAACTCTTTATATCCGTTCCTGCAGAACTGTGATGCTGCGGAGGTGAATTATGCTGCCCTAAGTTTCAGTGAGAGGAAAACTAAAAGTGGAAAAACAAAAAGAGGACAACATCAAGATACAGTTTATTCTGGAGTGCGAAAATTCCCTCGTACTTAGATTTTCTAAAATGGTTAATGCTTTTTATACAGCTGTCTGTCTGCTCAGTGTCATTATTTAAACAATGTTTGAGCCAAATCAATGTAATCATTAATTCTAACCATAAAGGTGAGTGGTAAATAATATTAATAATGAATAATTAAGATGACTCATTGTTTTTTTTTTTTTTTACTGTAACATTATCTCAATTTACAATTGACAATTTTGGTCACGTTTTAGCTCTCCATAAGCACGTTGTAAGAGAAAATGCAAATGGTGGATCTGATTGTCTGTATGTAACCTGTATAAATTGGAATGAATTCCTGACCATGGTGTGACACATACTACAGTAACACAGAACACATGACTACATAAAGCATAGGCACACAATAGTATATGAAATAAATACACAGGATAGTGCATGGTAACTACACAAGACATCAGAACAGGCTGGATATGGCATTGCTGAGAAGAGCTGAACATACTGGAGATGTGCAGTTGTATAGTCACAGCAGTGTAAGCCTAGAAACCAGTCAAAGTAATTTTCTGTAAAGTGCAGACTACACGGTCAAGCAATGCAAGTGGAAAAGCTGACTCAGTAGCAGTGATGATAACAAGATAACGGTGTAACAGCAAGATCAGTAGTGAAAAGAAACTGCTATCAACTCTGAAGACGACCCTGGTAGAAAGGCTGTTGATGAAACCCAATGACATGACATAGTGCTCGTAATTCCCTTGTGTTGTGTAGAAGCCAGTTTTCCCCCACACGTGTTCAATCCAGATTTCAAGTTGTAACAAGTTGTGCACAGCTGTTTCCAAACTGCATCCAACAAGGCAGGAGATATCCATACTTCAGTCAAAACCTGACAGTTAAATATATGGTCCAAGACCATTTTCTTCATTCATCCATTCATTTTTAGTAAGCGTTTATCTTGGTCAGGGCCATGGTGGATCCCGATCGTATCCTGGGAACACTGGACATGAGGTGGGAATACAACCTGGATTTATAATATCCAACCAGCATGCTTTTAGGAGGTGGAGGGAAACCAGAGAACAAGAAGGTGGACAAGGGAAGAGCATGTAAAACGCTGCATATACAGTAACCCAAGCTGAATAATAATAATAATAATAATCATTATTATTTTTCCATTGTTGCACCCACCAAATTTTGGAAGTTTCCAGAAATGATTAAGTGCTAAGTGTGTCAGTACTGCTGCATAGAACAAGGTGTAAATTTGTGATAGAGTATTACACTGAATATCTAATACTGTATGTAGATTATTTCTTAACTTCTTAACTTCTTATATTCTCATCAGTTTTACCCATTATTATTATTTTTTGTTAAATAAAGTTGGAATTACCAGAATATGGATTCGTTGTCCACTCACTCATTATTTTTTCAGGAATTTAAGTAAAAATTTTTGTCCCTCTCTTAGTTATGGATTAGATTCAATTCAATTTTATTTGTATAGCGAATTTAACAATGGACATTGTCACAAAGCAGTTTTACAGAAATATATAGATTCCGGATATAAATTTTAAATTTATCCTTAATGAGCATGCCAGAGAAAGCAGTGGTAAGGAGAAGAAACCTCGACAGGAACCAGATTCAAAAGAGAAGCCATCGTCATCTGGGTGACAAAGGATGGTGCGATTATAAATAATTTCTCTTCTATAACTATATACTATATAGTCAAAAAGTGCCAATTGTGCTTGAGTATGAGCATCAGAGTCGGTTTTGAATTCATTATGGTTTTAACTTAGTCTATTGTATCAAAATGAAGTTATTACCTGTTCAATGATGGAAACATATTCACATAGAAGTGCTGAACTTAGATTCTTAGTGTTTGTGTACTTTTCATCACTGACTTCTGGTGGACAAACTGAGTTACAAACACACATGTAGGTGGAATGGAAATTTAAAATGAACATGTGACTTGTAGCAGCCAATGAGATGAAAGTCTCCAGTACAAAATTCTCAGTGGTTTGGTCTCTAAATACTTTCAAACACCTCGACCCAAGTATCATGTCATTTATGAGGATGGTCCCACTCTGGATTCTTGTTTTATGTCTCAACATAACATGTAAGTTTGAAGTGTTTTTTTTAATTTACATTGTTATAGATATTCATCTGTCTACAATTTTTCCTGTCTACATACTTCTTTTGTTGCATTGGATCTGACTTGAATTTATTTTCTAGTTTCAGGCCATGCTGTGGATTTTAACCGACCATCATTTGTCTCAGTGAAGTCTGGAGAACGTGTTACTCTGAACTGCACATTTCAAGATACATACAGTAAAGAACTTGCTGTTTGGTACAAGCAACAATTTGGAGAGCTGCCTCAGGAAGTGGGAAAAATTATAGCAAATAGAGACATCCAAATTTCACCCGAGTTCAGCTCAGGATTCAAAATAGAGAAAATGATGAATGGCATTTCTTTGACAATTGTACGGACGAAAAAATCTGA
>CM075009.1:3093038-3120008 GCA_037576675.1 Pangasius sanitwongsei | reverse complement strand
GGCACCTTGAGGGATTGTGCAGTAACCCAGCGTCTACCAGACTGGACTGTATCTAGAAAAACAAATGCATTAATTAGGTGAAGAATGCAATTTAGGTGCATCAAGAATTATTAAAGAGCACCTTAAAGCAGAGGTTCTCAAACTTTTCGGAACCAGGGACCCCTTTAACTTTAAAATAAATTACACAGACCCCCAGAGATTTTTTTTTATGAACCTAATCCAACTATTCAAAGATATTTACATCATTATTTACATTTGTACAATCACAATTTGTCTATTTATTTAAGGTATAGATCTTTTTATTCCTACACATTCCTGGAAATATTGGGTCCAAGTTGATATTATTATAGACCAACTTTTTTTTAGGTTACTGAGTTCTGGTTTATCCAAAGTTTAATTTAAGTGAGCAGTCAAGTAGGTTAATAACTATATGAATACTTATAATATATTTCATAATGTTGGGTTGTGATTTCCACTGCTGTAAGCTAAATAAATAAATAAACAAATAAATAGATAAATAAAAAGACGGACGCTACTTTGAGAACCGCTTCCTTAAGTTACTAATACATACAGTAATAGGCTCCAAACATTCTTAAAAAAAAACTGTCTGGTAGTTAGAAATTGTTAAAAAAAATAATAATAAAAAATAAATAAAAACACCTAACAAGATGCAAATAAATCAAACATTAAATCATACAAATTGTACGTATTACTTACACATGGTGCTGATGATCAATACTAAAATCCAGAAACCAGTCATTTTTCATTTCTTAGAAACTATATAGTGTTTGTATCTCATTTAACAGCAGTGTATGAATGTGTTTCAAGCACAGTTTGAATTTATACTTATAATATAGGCGGTCTATACTGACCACACCCCAGAATGTGACGACATTGGCCCTAAAAAAAATTGACATGATATATCAAGCAAGCATATGATATTCTCATCCACCTACATCTCTACCACATTTTTCTATATTTGTGTTTTGGTGTTACACAGAGATATGAAAAAGGATAGAATGGAAAATGTGGTTTACTTGAATTCTGTTGTGAGCCTACACCTACATCTCATAGTAACTGCCATTTTAATCTGAATAAAATCTGGCCTAAACAGTAATGGTTATCTGGGCCAAAGAAGGGTGTATCGCATTTGAATTTCAGCATTTGACAGGGGCTTTTATTATTGCACGATCTGACAGTAGAGTTCAAAAGCCACAGGGGAGGCACATGGACATTAGTTCACCAATAAGAGATATGAGATACTTTAAAAGCAATAAAAAGCTGATGTTTGAGGGATGAGTCTGGAATATTGATCATTTGATTTTATTTTATTAGATAATTATTCTTTTGCAATAGCTTATATGAAAAATATTACACAAATATTAAGTAAATATTAATACAGTCAAGAACCCATGTCTGCCCCCTCTTATGTTCTCTCTCTCTGAAAGGGCACAGGTGTCACTGTTCTTTATCCAAAAATTGCTCATTTGTTTATAATTTGTATTTAATTCCATGCTCTGTCATTTCAAAACTGTCCTCTTTTGTATTTAAAGCTACATTTGTAGCTTTACTTGTAATAAGAACTCCAAATTAGCCAAACTAGGCCAGCATAATATAAACCACTGGGAGCTAAAGGTAGAAAGCCATTAGCTTGATCTTCCCTACGCTTCCCCACTCCATCACAACCATTCATCCACTGCTAGAAACTCCTTACAGGCCAGGCTTCATGGGAACAGTGGCGGCTAGTACCCCAGGAAACATTAAAAGGGCATGAGGCCTGATGAGGTGTGGGTGAGGGAATTCTGGGCATATTTAACCCAGAAGAAAAATGTACATCAATCCCTTTGATGAGTGCCAACATATCTGCAGAGACACCATCCATATCCTGTGTTCAGTCTCTCCACCTGCCCATTTGGACTCTGGACTCAATGGCTTGGGTGTGAGACTGACATTGATGCACAGATGCTCCATAAAGGCCCTACAGAATTGTGAATTGAACTGGGTACCTGGATCCAAGACAGTGTCCTCTGGAAGACCAAACTCAAAGAATATGTGGTGGAACAAAACCTCATCAGTATGATCTACCACTACCTGAATGATGGTGTTACCTTAAAACTCTGGAAGATCAGTGAAGAAATCCAAAGAGAGGAGACCCAGGGCCATTGGAGTACTGGTAGGGGCCCCAAGGTTACTGCTGGTAGCTATCTGTGGCAGCAATCTTAAATTTTGCACAGAGAAACCTTTGCACATCAGAGTGGAGACTGGGTCACCAGCAGCAGTGAGTTAATGGGGCCTGTGTTTATGGACACATACTGCCAAGGGATAAGCTGGGCATACACCTTCTTAGATGTTCTGTCACTTAGACTGGTGCTATCTGCTACTGCTTCGGACATCTCTTGAGGATTAGAGAAACCAAGCAGGTAGGCTCTATAATAGGTGGTGATCAGGGGCTGGATTATGGACTCAGGACAGGGTGTATGCATTTCTGTTCTCAGTTCAAGGCCTTTAGGAAAGAGCGAATGAGAAATGGGTAAAGAACAGGGCCCACCTGTACCTGATGTACAGGTTATGATGATCCATTTTATAGAGGGTCCTTTCCAGCCAATGAGACCTTTCCCTTAGGACCAACTTCATTGCAAGGAGCTCTCAGTTGCCCACATCATAGTGGGATGTAGCTTAACCAGAGCCCCTTGCCTCTGGGAGTACACGCCCCTACTCCTAACTCAGAGGCATATATCCAAAATGAAGGGCAGAGATGACAAAAACGGGTGTTCTGTTATAAAGCTGCATGCAGCCCCAGAGTCAATCATGCCTGCAACACGTGTAGTAACTTCATCTCAGCTCTGTAACAGGCCGCGCTACACTACCGGCACCCAGCAGAGGGCAGCAGCACACAGTGAGAGCAACCATTCTGGAGAACTCGGTTGCCCAGAATCCTCCAGGCTGATTATTCTGGATTGCATGCACCTGCCAGGCAGGATATTTAAGGCCAGCCTAAGACACAGCTCTTTGTCACACTTTTGTAAAGGGGTGACTGGTATGGTATGTCAGGTCTTTGCTTGCGCATAAACTAAGAAGAAATAGATATATATATAAGAATCAAGAATTGGGGAAACTGAACAGGGGGTGGGGAGAAAGAAAGAAGGGATATGTGAGAATTGAAGCCAAGCTATAAGACAATTGGAAAAAGGAAAAACTGGAAGATAAATATTTCTGGTTTTATTTATATGTATTAAATGAAAACTACTCTCCTTAAAGAGTTTCAAGCTTTAGAAGCCTGTTCCCATTTTGCTATTTTATTTGTTCTAGCTTAATAAAGATTTTTTTGTTTGAGAACACCATTTTGGTATCTCCTTTGTCTGGGTATTCCCGCCTTTTTCTGACCCTGCTTTATAGGTGTGCCTGCCCCATCTCTAGCCATTCCGCTCAGTGGCATGGTGGTACAGCACATCCCTCAAAGCACAGATTCCTAGTCTGAGCCCTGCTTGGGGATGCCTAGTCAAAAGTGCACTAATCACTCTTGCTCTCTTCCTGCCACTTTATTATTGACTTCTAAAACCCTGTTTGCCCTTCACTCATTGGCAAGCAGGAGTTTTTACTCTGTAGTTGGGTCCACAATTAACCGTCCTGTTACAAGCTTGGTTAGTTGAAGCTAAAGAAGTTGTGTGCTATCATTTTAGCTATATCTTGTATGAGATGTTACTGCCTGATCAGCTTTGAGGATCAGGGCCCATATTCACAAAGCTTCTTAGAATTCTCTCGGAGAGCTCCTATCTTAGTCTAAAAAGTCCTAGCTGGGAGTCCTAGACTAAAAGTGATTTAGGAAACTTCTCAGAGCAGCTCTGAGTAAGGAAAGTACAAAAACCTTTATCTTAGTGAGGAGGTGTGGTTGACCCCGTTGCTAGGGATGACGCAGCAATTCAAGGACTGTGATTGGTTGATAAACTATCTGTAAAAGTCTTAAAATGCGCTCTTTGTGAAAGTCATCACTACTGCACTGTTGCATTTCTCCAGTTGCCAAATACCTCAGTGTTGTAATCACTTTCATTTCTGGCGTTATGGCATTACTACATTGGGTGGGAGATGTGAGCGCATCTCTAATAAGTTCAACCACAAACATTATCCCATCGCGATCTCTGTAGCGTTTAATTAACTCACGATCGTTCAGTGTTTGGAGAATATTTCTTCTTTCCGCCATTTTGTCCTCTGCAAAAGAAACTCTTAAGCCTCTTAAAAGTCCTCCTCTTTACTCTTAATAATTTTTACCTTAGGAGCTGTTTTTAGGGCTAAGATGTTTCGTGAATCATTTTTACCTTTACTAAGATTTAGTCCTAAATTTAAGTGGAAATTCTAAGAAAACGTCATAATTCTAAGAAATTTCTTAGAATTTTGTCACTAGAAGCAACTTTTAGGCTTAGGAAGCTTTGTGAATACGGGCCCTGGTCTCTTTGGGCAGCTAAAAAGTTCAGACCTGCCTTACTTTCTAATATAATCTATTTACATGGTATGAGCCATGACCCTGGTGAATCAAACGGGTGTTGACCCCAGTTAATGTGAATGTCACAGTCCTTGATATATGTTTATGACCAGCCCGTGCTCTTTTTGAAATTATATCGGAATTAAAAATGAATAAAATTTAAAACCATTAATAATTTTTTTTTTTTTAATTTTATAAGTCATAGGAGTGAAGTCAAGACAATCTGTACATGAGGCATTACTGAAGTAGACTTTTCACAAGTTCAGTTTGTTACTTTAAATTTCAGAAGTAACACAAGTGAAATCTGTGGCATACACTGCAAAAGCAATATTTTGAAACTGGAATATTTGTTATAATATTATTATGAATAAAATGATTATAAAGCCTATTGTCTGTTTTGTGGGGTTTTTTTTCTCTATTGCCATAAATTCTAGTGAAAAGCTTAAATTACTGTTTCAATAATTTTATAGTTGTATCTCATAATGAACAATGTGGAATATTTAATTTTACATCAGAGTATATACATTTGTCTGAGTCAGTGTTTCTTTTTTCAGCTTTGGCTTTCCTCTTGGAGAATTGCAAAGCGGCATAATTCGGCGTATCAGCTTCAGATTCCTGAAAAAAAAATGCAAAAACATAACATTGGTCTTAACTGTACTATACACACTAACTACACAGAATAAGTGTAGTTAAAAAATAAATGCTTGAGATTATTGTGCAAATCTGATTAAACTGGCTATAAAGTACTTAACACTGTTTAAAGTACATAGGAAGGGAAATCAGGGATAAGGCTTGGCCTGACTAGTGGTATCTACTGAAAAACAGGATTATTCATATAGTATATTATACACACTTTAATTGCTTAATACAATCTAAAGGACAAAGTGTTTACTTATCTGAACACACACCTGGCTCTTTCCTGGAGAGTTTTCTGTAGAAGCGTCCACTATTAATACAAAAAAAAAAAAATTAGTCGGCACTGTCTTGAACCATTTAATAGCTGATGAGAAAAGCACTTACTGCGCTCACATTTTCTTCTCCTCAGAATGAAATAAGTCAGACAGAAAATCAGAAGTGCACACAAACCCAAAGCTGTTCCCAAACCGAGCACTGTCAGATATAGATAAAGATAAATAACATTCCTGAAACCTTTTCATATAACTCGATTTTTACTGACTACAATAACATGGCATTAGATTTTGGGGGAAAATTCAATTTTAAATCATAAGTAAATAAGTATAAGACTCCTTACCTGTTTTCTCTTGTGTGTTCGTGTTAGTGCTGTTTCCATGCAGTGTTGGTTCACACACCACTGAATTATTGCGCACAGCTGGTTTGGATGTTTCTGATGCAATAGTAACATGCTCACCTATGAAGATTTATCACCTATGAACATTTATCACGAATCACTTACTTGAAGTCTGTAACTCGGTTCTTGAAGAAAATATATTTAGAATTTCACTACTTCACTATTATTTGTCTTCCAGGTTGAACATGCTAATGGTAATAAGGAAAAAATATCACTACATTAAAGTAGTAGCTTAATCAATTGTAGTGGAAATCCTACCTTTAATTTTTAAATAAGTTCCATCTGCAAATACAGGGTTGGGTACACACAGTAGTACATGGCTTCATCAGACTGAATGATGTTTAAAATGGTCATGCTGAAGCAGTTTGAAAATCTTTCTATTTGAAAACGTGACTTTTGGAATCCAGTGTAAAAGGTTTCTTTAGCTGCTTTATATACAGTGACTATAATCTGAGGTTTTTCTTTGTTTGGTTGCTTAAACCAGTCTATTATTCCAATGTGTTTTTCAGAAACACAACATCGCAGAGTAGCCGAGTCTCCGATATCCACACTGAGCTCTTTATCAGGCTGATGAACTGGAGACTCTGTTGGGGATTGTGCAGTAACCCAGCGTCTACCAGGTTGGACTGTAACTAGGGGAAAAAAATGCATTAAATGTGTAATGAATGCAACTTGGATAATATGCTGTTAAAGCAAAAAAGATGTTGGGCTGCCTTAAACAAAATTCAAAAATCATTCCATATCAACAGCAAAGCAACAACCAAGATCAAAATACTTACACATGGTGCTGAAGATCAAAATTAAAATCCAGAAAGTGGTCATTTTTCATTTCTTGCAGATTCTACAGTGTTTGTATCTCGTTTAACAGCAGTACATGAATGCGCTTGAAGCATGGCTTGAATTTATATTTATACTATAGGCGGTCTGTACTGAGCACGACCCAGAATGTGACGTGATTGGCTCTAAATAATACAAAAAAGGGAAATGATAAACTAGCACGTGGTATTCCACCCCATTTTTTACACACAGTTTTGGTGTTGCACAGAGATCATGACATGAAGGTGTTTGTTGAATGGAAAATGTGGTTTACCTGTACACTCCTACACTAACATCTCCTTGTTTATTTTAACTGCCTATAGAGTAATGGTCATCTGGGCCAACTGGGCTTGCAACACATTCAAATTTCATCATTTTGATGGGTGCTTTTATTACTGAAGGCCTGACAGTACTGTTCGACTGGGTTTGACCTCTGAAGGGATCTCTAGGCCTGACTTCTGTGTTTTAATCATTTTTGCTGCTTTGATTGGACTCATTAAGGTGTTAGTTAACCACAGCAGCTATACAAGATACACATGACAACCAGTCCGACACAGATAGTATAAAGTATAATTATGGAATAATACAGCATATTTGTTTCAGTGCCTGCAGTGAACTAAACACTGAATCTGTAGCTGCATATGTCACCGCCTCCCTAGTGAATGACTGGAACACAGTTGGGGCATTGGCCAAATCGTTCAATGTTATCGAGTGTTCATAGTGCCCCCTGGCTGTAGAGAAGACAGTCTTCCACTCATCCCCTCCCAGATACATATTGGTTGCAAATTCACACGATCTAATCTGGCACCAAATCTGGCAGAGAATACTGGGAATTTATTTGTGACCTGATTATGTCCAGGGTAATCAGTGCAAAGGAGTGACTGCTTATTACTGTAAATACTGCGATAGTCACTGTGTTGTACTGCAACAACAAGTAAACTCAAATATTATTTTAACTTTTATTTCAATTATAGATCGGTTTTCTCTCAAACTGACTGTGAGATTAAGCTAGTTAACCTCAGACATTTTTTCATAGCCCTTTTTACCCATATAATTCTAGAGCTGACTGTATCAATAAATATTTATCCAACTTTCCCGTGTCAGAAAACTGTTACAGCTTTACCTCTGACTGTTACGCACCCATTTCTATAAATGTTAAATAAAATCTGTATATTCTACCATAGATTTTATTTGTTTAAAAATTAAAATAAATCCCAAAAGTCCACCATAAACAGGGCAGTTGAAGTCAGTGAACCTCCCACTAAGTTATTATAAATGCAATAAATAAGGTGTGAATGTCGATATATAATAGATACCACATACACAGGACTGTATAATTATCACTAGATTTCAGTACATTACCAATAAATTTTCTTGTACAATTTAACTAAATTGTTTATACGCCTAGATTTCATTATTAGAGCTGAACACTGCCACCTAGTGGTTAAAACTGGTGTATATTTAAATCCTCATTCATTTGCGTAAATAGTTGTTTGGTAGCAACTGTAGAAGGTTGTGAGTTTAAATGTAATTTAACTTAATCCAACTTTCAGAACTCTGGTCTGGTGAACTAAATTATGGGATTGCTTTGACAAAGAAGGATGTGTGTCATGCTGCCTTCAAATCTCACCTTTTCTCAGCAGCATGCAAATGTTGCCCAAAAAATGCTGTTTACATAAGACTCTGCCTTCTGATCAGACTCTAAAACAGAAGTGTGTAGTCTAAAGGCTGTGTCCCAAACCAAATACTAATCAATGTGGTAAAATAGTATACCCGCTATAGTAACAGGGGTTTTGACATACTATGTAGTGTGCTGGTTTGCGGTTTGGAACTGAGCCTAAGTACCTATAGATTACATAACACAGAAAGAAGTGTTACTTTTATATTATTTAAATCATATTGAGTCAGTCATTGTGGACGGATCCCTATCTATCATTGTTTAATGTGCTTTAATATATCACTATGTATTGTGTCCTTTTATTCCATGTATGTAAGTCAATTAAATTAGCTCAAAATTGGATCAACTGAACTACAGGCGATTATATGAAGGTTGAAATTAAAATGACTGACATTAGAAGAATAATTGTAGTGAATCAGGACACTGAAGTCTTCTGATAACTCCTGCACTTAACACTTTTACACACCGAGTTCATCATTTACTAGATGATATTCACTTTCGGTAATGTATTATTGTAGGAGGTTTACTTTTCAGTTGCTTGACATGTATAAGAGGAACGTAAACACAGTATGTTAGTATTACAGGCTGTAAAATTCATTCGTTTTAGGTGGATTTTTGTGGCATGATCAAGACAATTAATTTGCTTTGAGTTTCAACACCACGGACAGCGACAAAATCCTGACCAGTAATTAAAATGTAGTATAAAGGCACTTTGACTTTCTATTTAGTGTGCAGGTATGTGGTTTGGAAACTACACAATACAAAACATAAAATCAGCTTTATTCTTAAAAACAGCTTTACTTTATATGTTTCCTGTATTATCATTTTTGTAGTATCTAAACCATCCATCTATCACCTTGGATGTACAGAATGATTCAAAAAGTAAAAACACATACTTGTGCCATTACACAAGGTATCTTACAGTAGAACTTTAATGCTTCTTAAAACAATTTCTTATTCTTATTTTTTATTGATTTTAAACAATGTTTTTATTCCTCTCTTATTCAAGACGTTCTCCAGTTAGAACCCTGAGCTGAAGCCGCCACAAATGTATTCTGTATTCAGATAGATCCAGAAGGAAAATCCACAAAACAAGAAATGGCTCTTTTCCTAGCAGTCTCCAGGGCAGGAAACTGAAGCTCCAGCTAAAAGCTCAAGATCCAGAGCAGGAAATGCCTCGTCTTCCAGCTGTCTCTAGTGCAGCAAACTAAGCACCTAGGAAAAAGACAGAAGGTCATGAAGGTCATTCTGGAGACAGCCCAAAGGGGAACCGTCCTTCCACCTCACAGGAACCAGTCATGAGCTCCATACCCACTCCCGAAAGCAATGGTGTGGAGTCTGCATCATGGTATTTGCTCCTGAGCCTGGGAAAATTCCTGTGCCAGCGTTACGCTCAGCTTCAACATCTAACATCATTTAGGTCAATGCTGTGGATCTGTGATTTTGCCTGTTACCTGACCCTGTCACAATTTCAGCAAAGCTTCCTCATGCCACGTTCCTTTATGCAATATGCCATGACATCATAACATCCAAGGTGGCCAGTGAGGAGGAGCTGCTTGCCATCCTGCTCACCTGCCTTTGTCTCATTGGCCAATACAGCCAGGCCCTTCATTGTGGAGAAGAATAGGCAGGCAATTTGTTGCCAGATGCTCAACATCACCGCCAAAATGCTGCAGCTAAACAATGCACCAGCAATGTTTTATCAGGACTGGTGCTGAAGGTGGTGGGAGGTCCTGGTTTGGCTGGTCCAGTCCTATCAACTCACATCCAGGTGATCTTGAGAAGGCAGTTTCAGAAGCTTCCCCATGCCAGCCAACATTAAGTTTCTTGACTGACCTTGTCTGGGGATTTCAGCACCAGAAGTTTCTCCACACCAGCATGGAGTTCCTCTACTGTCCATACATTTTTAATGTACATAAACACAGTTTATGTACATAAAGTATAACACAGTTTATGTACATTGGGGATACAACTGAATATAAATTTTGAAGAGGGAGAGAAGTGGAAATTTACTAGCACAAAGGGCCTAAAGCTTGACCTTGGCATTATCTGCACCTCGGCATCCACTCCTCTCTCTTTAAAAAAAAAAATTCATCATGTTGAAATCACCTGTACTCACTGAACTTCACAGACAGTGTTTCTGAGTAACTTTTTCTCTTGTGACAAGAATTAATATATGTTGTCCAATCAATGGACTAGTTCATTGATTACTTATGAGTATTCAGCAGTATGCAAATAGACATTTTACATTGACCTTTTACGGATTTTGGTAGATGCCCTTATCCAGAGCGACTTAGAAAAGTACTAATGTATTTATCAATAAATACATTCTGATACTGGTTCACTAGGTCACAAACTAAGAATATCAGCAGTTCAAAAACTCTGTTGGGGAGGTAATATAGTGACAAGTGCTCAGACAATACAAAGTTGTTGTTTTTTTTTTTGTCTGTTTTTTTAAAGTGCTAATTTAAGTACATTATGAAGAGGTAAGTCTTTAGACATCGTTTGAAGACTGCCAGTGACTCAGCTGTTCAGACATCTAGGGGAAGTTTATTCCACCACCTTGGTGCCAGAACACAGAAGAGTCTCGATGCATGCCTTCCTTGTACCCTGGGAGATAATGGTACCAGTCGGGCAGTGCTAGAGGACCGGAGGGAGCGTGGTGCCATGCGGGTTGTGATAAGTGCTTTGAGAAGTGGGTGCTGGTCCGTTGTTGGCAAGCATCAGTGTGTTAAATCTGTTGTGGGCATCTACAGGAAGCCAGTGGAGGGAGCACAGCAATGGGGTGGTGTGGGAGAACTTAGGAAGGTTGAAAACCAATCGTGCAGCTGCATTCTGGATCAGTTGCAGAGGACAAATGGTGGTCAGAGGCAGACCTGCCAGGAGTGAGTTGCAGTAGTCCAGTCTTGAAATGACAAGGGACTGAACAAGCACCTGAGTGGCCTGTGTGGAAAGAAATGGATGAATCCTTCTGATGTTATAAAGGAGAAATCAAGCAGGAGCGTGTTGGATTAGTAACGTGAAAGGAAAAGGACAGTTGATTGTCTATGGTTACCCTAAGTTTGTGTGCAGTAATCGAAGGCGAGATCAGAGAGTTGTCCAGGGAGATCACAAGATCCTGATATGGGGATTAATCACCTGGGATGAAGAGCCGTTCAGTTTTGCTGCTATTAGGTTTCAGCTGATGAGCTGTCATCCACAATGAGATGTCTGCCAGACATGCTGATATCCGAGCAGAAATATGAGAGTCTGTGGTAGGGAAGGAGAGGATAAGATGAGCGTCATCTGCGTAGCAGTGGTATGAAAACCCATGTGAGGATATGACTGCACCAAGAGATCGAGTAAAGAGGGAGAACAGAAGAGGCCCAAGTACTGAGCCTTGAAAGGTCAAGAAGGATGAGGACTGAAGACAGTTTGGCTGATCTAGCAGCATGTTTCTAGTTTAGAAAAATGTGCCAGAGAAGGAGAATCCTCAGTGTGTAGTGGTCAGCAATCGGGGAGGACGGTCTTAGCAGAAGTTACTTCAGATGAGAATTTGGAGAGGCGAGTGCAGTAAGAGGCAAGTGCGATCTGTGTCAAGTTGTGATTTCTTCCACTTTCTCTCTGCTGTTCTTAATTCTCTCCGATTGCTGGGTAACACATCCGATAGCCAAGGAACAGGGCAGGAAATCTTCCTGGGTTTAGAAGATAACACCCATCTTTGACTACATAATACAGCCTGAGGGGATAAGTCCCCCAGAGGAGACGATGCTTTCCTCACCACTCTGTGTAGCACTATGTCTTTCAATAAACAAATATCTGCTTGAGTTAAAGATTAAACATTATAGCTTAAGAGCAGGAAACTGTGTGTATATGGAGTAATTTCACATGGTGGCAATATCACTGTAATGCACTGGTGCCATAATGATAAATCTTTTGTACATATTACTATAGTGGATAAAATCACAGATTTAATTACTGGGTTTAGTATTTGAGTAAATCAGTTTTAATTTTAATTTTAATTATAGAGGCCAGAGATGCTGAATGCACTTCAGAGCTGTTGCTGGGTGTCTGTTGTGGTCAGACTTGTTGAGCTATTGTAAGTCTTCCTGTATAAGTGTAGCAATGTGTCAGTGGTTATTAAAGTGTGGCTGCAATGAACAGGATGTAATAATACATATGAAAGTGAACCTAAGGTTTAGTAGATCAAGTGTTTCTCACGCTACTGACTCGATGATGTTTAGGATTGTTTAAGGGCTGAGATCTACTGTTAAACAATCTGAATTATCTATTCAGTGAATGAAATCTTTGTGATTTAAGTGTTCAGGATAGGTGTACTGTAAAAGACTTGTTAATGTACAACATAGATGTGAATTTTTTTTTGTTTCTGACATTTTAAAAAACATTTTAATTTCTACATGGAATATATTCTAAAATATTTCTTATACCTATATACACTATATGGCCAAAAGTATGTGGACACCTGACCAGCACAGCCACATGTGGCTCTTCCTGAAATGGTTGCTACAACGTTGGACGCACACAATTGTACAGAACGTCTTTGTATGCTGTAGCATTACAATTTCCCTTCACTGGAACGAAGAGGCCCAAACCTGTTCCAACATCTGTATAAAGCAAGCTCCTTGAGGACATGATTTGTCAAGGTTGGAGTGGAAGAACTCGAGTGTCCTGCACAGAGCCCTGACCTCAACCCCACTGAACACCTTTCTGATGAACTGGAACACCGACTGCACCCCAGACCTCCTCACTAACATCAGCACCTGACCTCACTAATGCTCTTGTAGCTGAATGAACACAAATCCCCACAGCCACGCTCCAAAATCTAGTGGAAAGCCTTCCCAGAAGAGTGGAGCTTATAATAGCAATGGTGGACTGTATTTTGCATACATTTATTTATGTAAAATAGTGTGTGAGAGAGAGAGAGAGAGAGAATATATTGGGAAGAAAAAGAATTATTTTATATTGAGTTAAAAGTTCACATTAATATTTAAATAGATTTACTAATAAATGAATAGTGAGTGTACATGGATCAAATTGAATTAAATATTCACTAAATGGTGAACATTTTAAATTTTTGTTCACACTGACCCTTTGCACAGAGTGTATTAATATAAATGGGTGTGGAAATGCTGTGGTTACAGCTGTGTACTAGACACACAGCACAGCATTTGTACCATGACGCACTTCTGTACCTTTCCTCCACTGGTTAGCTACAACTGTGAGTATAATTTCCTCAGGTCTTATTACATTATAAAACATATATGCAAGTTATTATTACAGTGATTTCATGTTTGGAGATGATTTTGTAATTAGTAATCATCTGTAATTACAGTAATCATTGCAGGTGATTGCAGTTTCGTGTAGAACCCTGTAGATGTGCACCATATTTAAAGAAAGAAACGTTTTTTTTTTTTCAAAAATGAAATGCTTAATTTTTAATTAATTGTAATATCACAGATAAAGAGAATGATAGGACTCAAAGGGACCTTCTGTATCTGACAAATGAGACACATTTTAAAAAGCAGAACATAAAAGAGCATTTTGTGAAAGGGGGTTTGATTTTGAAGTGTAGAAATAAAGCAATAGAAAATAATTTGGCAGTGATATGAATACTTCAGAGTTTTCAAAGTTTCCAGATGTATTCATAAATTCTATCATTAAATATCCTATGTCATTAATCTCACTGTATATCTAAAATAAAACGAATAAATTCCTATTTGAAATTGTTTTTAATTTATTTACTCATTTGGAACAGACAGCACTTAAAGGGATGTACAACTGCACATGCGGCTCTAACATCTACGTCCCCATCGTCGCCTGTCTTTCTGAAGCTTTATTAATGTCCATAATCATAAATATCTACCTGATTTGTATGAAGACACACAGAAACATTGGTCAGCGTTTTTACAGTAAGTACTTTCCATTAATTTTACTGTTTGGTAAATGGAAATATGGTTTAGATATTTATTTTAAATCAGGAAGTTGATTATTTTCCAATAACCACATGTCTTGAATATTGTATTCCCTTTTATACCACAGCAATTTGCCAAGAATTACATTTATATTTATTTAAGAATGACACATGCTTTTTTTTTTTTTTTCTGTCAAAACTTACATTTAATGTTGTGGATCCACAAAGTAGGTTTGTTTGTTATTTTTTACAGTATAGCAGCTACAGGAAATGGTGGTTTCTCTTTTTGCCTCTTCTCTTTTTCTCTCTTTTTTTTCCTCTCTTTAAGTTGAGACAAAAGGCCAGCTTGTCATGCTACCGAGAAACTGCAAAGCCAAACTTAGTTACAGCTTTACGTCTGACTGTTAAAGTGCTACCATTGGAGACTTATTCCATCAATGTTAAATAAACATCTCTTCAGAGACAACACTTCTTCTTTTTAAAAAGTCTGTTTTCGATTTTTAGATTATGTTGAGTGTCTGACATACAAGTTCCCACAAATTAGCGATCACTATAGAAATGATCACATATGGTAAAGAATACATTAATATAAACCCGTGACTTACAGCTGCACTACTGTCAGAGGTTCTGTTGTAGAAAATGAATCAACACCACCTGCATGTTATTTCCTGTCTGATGCCTGACTTCACCAGACATTCCATCATTTTCTTTCTATATTTGTAGATTGGGTGACTTGTCGTGACACGCGCCACACCACGCAGCAGGATGGACAAACAGAAGAGCAGGTTAGGACAGTTCTCCTTTATTTCTGATGGTCTCTCAGGTTGCCGAACTTGTCTCAGTTTAAAAACGTGTTGTGGGGTTTTTTTGAGTTTTAAATCAGTAAGAGTATGTTCATTTAGAGTTCAGTGATGGTAAAAGAATAATTCTGCTCTATATGCTATCCAGGCCTCCTTTTTGTGTGTGTGTGTGTGTGTGTGTGTGTGTGTGTGTGTTTTTATATATAGCTCTGTTAAATTCTAGATTCTGATCAGGAGTTGTTGATTAAGTAAGGAATAACACATGACAGACTGTGCTGTTACACGAAATTAACACATGATTATGTAAATTGCTTAAATATTATTATTATTATTATTATTATTATTATTATAAGTATTGTACTGGGTCTCTATAATGCAATGCAAAAATCTTCACAATTCCTTTTGAGATTAACAGTGAAGACATTTTGTAAATGACAGACGCAAGTGTCATTCTGTTGTTAAATAACTTAGAGGTGTTTATTTCCAGACTGAGGCTGAAGATGATGTACAGTACGCTGGGGTGGATTTCTCGATCCAGAGAGAGAAAACAGTAAGGACGCCCGAGACAGAGAAAGGAGAAACTCTGTACTCTGATGTGGCCATCTTCGGCTGGGAGTGATGCTCTCCTCTCTTTTATCTCTTCTTTACGACAGTGTTTTAATATGCAGTGAATCACATTCTATTTACAACAAGAAATATTTATCTTAATTGACTTTGAAATTGTTGTAGAATAATGAACGTATAACATAGATTTGTGTAATAAAGTTTCACAATTTAGCTTTAAGAAATCAAATTTCAATTTATAATATTAACCATGTGTATATTTTCTGTTTTAAATTAATGTTATATTAAAAGCTGTAGATCTGCCTTTACATTTTAAAACCTTATTTTATGTACCTACAAGTTTGCAGTCACATTTTATGTGATTGCAGTGACGACACATTTGTTATTTTATTCAACATTCAATAATTTATTTATTATAAACCTACTAAAATCTTATTAACTTAAAAGAGACACCAAATGTATTTTAGATATTTTGTTCAGTACTTTTGTATCTGGGAATCTAAATTATAATAATTAATGCACTGCAATATATGCACAAATATTGTTCATGGCTATGCAATAAACAATGTGTTATGGATAATTTTATTATAAAATTCTGGATTTTTTTTGTCATTTTGAAGTAATTACTACACTTATGCACACATTAAAGCTTCTTTTTTTTTTTTTTAAACATTTTTTAATGCTTCATAGAATTTTTTTTAACTTATTTATTTTTAAACATTGGGTTGTAGTGCCATACAATGTATATACCAGTATATAACTGACAAAGTACCATGGTAAATGACTATGAATGAACCAAATGTAATTAAGCATGGTCGATCGACACTGATTACGATCGGGCCACTTATCTACAATTATCTACTCACCAAACATGGTTTAAATTGGTTTATTGTCAATTAAAACAATAATTGGAACAAACACACCTTAAGCATTTTTCCCAAAAGCTCCATGCCTTAAATCTTTTTATAATATTTCACAGTCACAGCATTAAACATGATAGTCCTGTGGTGGGAAAAAAAATCAGCAAGATAAAATTGGGGAAAAAACTAAACAACCGGGCCTGTGCAGTGGGTAGCACCGTCAGCTCAGAGCTCCTACTTTCTGTGCCAAGTTTTCCTAGGATTGGCTTTGGATCCGTCGTGACCCAGAACCAGGATACTGTCAATTGAAGATGGATGAATAAAAATTCCAACCTATAGCCAACTGACCCTCCCATCCCTACAATATATAGTATGTACAATTAAATATACAGTGTATCAGATACTGATCTAGTAAATAAAGTGCCACTCTTCAGGGCTAAACAGGGGGCAGTTGTGAAGTTAAACTCCACTCAACCTTTCAGTGCAAATAATTGAAACGCCAAGCATACACACACCAGTTTTAACCACTAGGTGGCAAGAATTTCTCCAGTCTGAAATCTATTTGTACTCGGTTGTACTTAAGTTGAATAAATGAAGAAAAATGTACAAGTTGCCAGGTATAAATTGTTATATCTAATAATAAATACATAAATTAATCAACATAGTGTCGTACATAAGTGGCAAGGTTGATATTTACAGGCCAGCCATTAGACTCCTTTATACTTAAGTCCACACATAATACTGACCCATTCAGAGTTGTATTCTTACCTCACCCCAGTATTCCTGGAATAGCCTCTGGATCCACCATGACCCTGACGAGGATAAAGCGCTTACTGAGTGTGAGTGTAAACCCTGACTAAAACAGTGTGCTCTCTAATCAGAAACCGAGCAAACAGAGATCACTGAAATGAAAGGCAGCATACATAGGGGTATGCATTGACATCACATCCAAATAATGGTGAAAATATTTTTTCTTTTAACAAAAATTAGTATGTGTTACAATAATTAGACCACAGCGTGGTTAAATTCTTAAATCAGAAGTTGTTGATTCATTTTCTATAACAGCACGGACCTGTATATTTATGATTGTTACATAGGCTACGTAAGTTTCCATTAATATACTCATAATAGGCTACTTCATCAGTAGGCTCATTCACAGGGACTTGTATGGCTGAAGCCCCACATAATCTAATAAACAGATTAAAAACATGTTATTTAACAAAGAAAAGCATATCATTGATATGGTGACGTTTATTTAACATCTATGGTAGGAGGGTCGATGTCGGTGCTTTGTAAGTCAGCAAGTTTCCTGACACATTGTTATAGCAGCTCCGTTCATTCCCTAAGCCTAGGGTAGCCTAGCCTCTCTTTTTTTCCTTTCTCTTGAATTTAAAGAGAGAAAAAGGCAGCGTCGAATGTTACTGAGAAACCAGAATTGATTTTGAATCTCATGCATCTTCCATGACATTAAATATAACTATGAATGTTTAAAATGTGCAGTGTTTCAACGTTGCAATTGTAATTGTTGGCAAATCGCTGTGGTGTAAGACTCAAACTTTAAAGTTTGCTTCGCCTATTTATCTATCTGTTTATCCATATAATATTACTTTAGCAGCTGCAGTTAAAGGAATACTGAAAGTCGGAGTGGTGCAGCATTCTCAGCACCCCTACTTCTCATCTCCTTGACAGTGACGATAAACCGTGAGCTCAGGTATGTGGAAGAGGGCAGATAGCAGTCTCCTCTGACTGTATTATGTTGCCCTGTGGCACAGGATGAGCAGCAGTTTGAAAAGATGTGAAGGTTGGTAGATGTCATATGACCGGGAAGAGCTGGCTGGTGGTTGGGAATTGCCAGGCGACCAAATTTGGGAAAGGAGAAAAAAAAAAAAAGAAAAAAACATTCTTGCAAAGGCCCATATAAGCAGCTAACGTGACTGTATTGCGACAACAGTTATCTTTTAATGCTTAAACACTAATAAATAGTTTATGCCTGCAAATGAGACAATTTCAAAATCCTGTCTTTACAGTAATCTTTTTTCTTTGATGTATCGCTCAGTGACTTCCCTGACTAGTGTTCGTAGCTCTCTCCAGTGTAATCGCACTTACTCGGACTCTTAGCCCCAATTTAAATGCAAATGGATTAGAATCTCCTCTGCACAAGATGATATTTAATAATGTACTTAATTTTTGCTTTCGTGCAAGATTTTGTTTAAACATGGCTAATTGCACTATATGTGAGGGTATGTATAGACTACATTTCTTTCCATCACAACAGTGACGTCATGATATTTTGCATTGCCAGCACAACACAAATATGGAAATGTGGTTGAGATGTGGGTGTATGAGAATACTGCATGGAGCATTGTGTTGTTGTTTTTTTCTTCAGTTATTAGAACCAATCACATGTCTCATTTTGGAGCATGCTCAGTGAAGACCGCCTGTAATATAAATGAAAACCTTGCTTCATACGCATGCTTAACTGTGAATATGTAAGATGGCTGGTTCCTGGGTTTTCATTTTGATCTTCTGCACCATGTGTGAGTAACATGGGCGAATTTTATCAGGTTTAATTTATTTCTACCTTGCTTCTTATGGATGATTTCTAATTCAGACTTTTTTTTCGTAATAAAATCAACCTTAAACTTTCTACAGAGATTCTTTTATGATGATTATTAAAATCAACTAATTAATGCATTTGCTTTTCTAGATACAGTCCAACAGGCTTGTTCACAATCGCTCATGCCAGAGATTTATCAGCCTGATAAAGTCCTCTGTGTGGATATCGGTGACTCGGCTATTTTACAGTGCTGTATTTTTGGAAAAGGTGTTGGGGTAGTTACCTGGTATAAGCAGCCCAACAGAAAACAGCCTCAGATTATAGCCAATGTGTTTAAAACTGCTGTAGAAATATTTTACAATGAATTCCAAAATCCTCGGTTCCAGCTGGAAAGATCTTCAAACTGCTCCAGCGTGACCATTTCTAAAATCATGTTGTCTGATGAAGCCATGTACTACTGTGCAATCGTATCACCATACACCGTGTTTGGAAATGGGACTTATTTAAAAATTAAAGGTAGGATTTCCATACAAATTTATTAAGCCTCTGTTTGAATGTAATGTTTTTGTTGCAGATTTTGAATGAACCGTGATAATTGTTACTTTTGCATCAGAAACATCTAAACCAGGTCAGTGTGATAATTCAGTGGTGTGTGAACCAACACTGCATGGAAACAGCACTAACATGAACACACAGGCGAAAACATGTAAGATGTCTCTTAATTCAGTATTAATTAATCATTTGTACTAATATAAACTTCGGAAAAGTATCGGAAATGACTAGATCTCTACATTCGACAGTGCTCGGTTTGGGAACGGCTTTGGGTTTGTGTGCACTTCTTCTGATTTTCTGCCTCACTTATTTCCTACTGAGGAGAAGAAAATGTGATCAAAGTAAGAGTTTTGGCATCAGATGCTAATTACTTCAATGCAGTTCTCTTAAAAAGATTAATAATTGTGTCTCTGTATCAATAGTGAATGCTTCTGCAGAAGATTCTCCAGGAAATAGGCAGGTACGTGTACAGATCAGTAAACAGTTTGTACTGTAGATTATATGAATTAAGAATGTATTATGTATGGGTAATTCTGTTTTTATGTAAAGAATTACATCTACTTTTTTCACTCAAGTCTCACTGCTGATCACAGTTCACTACCTCGAAGTATGAGCTATTATTATATGCTGTTACTTTGATATACAGCTATAACTGTAATTGGTCTGTGTAATTTATAGTCAGTTTGCTCAGCTTTGCTCCGTCAGTTATTTTTTAATAATTTTTTTTTTCCAGAAATCTGAAGCTGAAACACTCAATTATGCAGCTTTGCAATTCTCTAAAAGGAAATCCAAAGCTGAAAAAAGGAAACCTGGCTCATCAGACGAATGTGTGTACTCCTACGTGAAATAAAACTTTCACTGTGATATGAAACCGTAATTATCCAGAACACATGGGACTATAAGCTAAACTGCCATGCCACTTCTTTTACTTCTGTAGATATGTTTTTAAAGCACTTCCTGGACTTCACTTTTCCCCATCACACCCCTTCCTGTTCCTTTCAAACTGTTTTAAACGCAATTTACAGTAAGATGACTTGTGGGTGGGGGTGGGGGTGGGGGGTGGGGGGTGGGGGATGATGTATGGTTTTGTACGGTACAGTTTTCTAACGTAACTGATTAAAGAAAATAATTGCAATGCTTCTATTTTGCCTTATGCGTGATTTTGACACTATGAATCTGAAACATAAATTGCTGATGAACTAACGACATGAAAAACAAAAAATAAGTGAAACCTACCAGAAGGGAGGAAACCAGAGAACCTGGAGGAAAACCACACAGACACGGGGAGAACATGTGAAACTCCAAACAGATAGTAACCCAAGCTCAAGATTGAACCAGGAACCCTGAAGCTGTGAGGTGGCAAAGCACATCATAATTATTTAGCTTTTCTAATTACACATCACTGGCTCTTAAGCTTTCAGAAGCAAGGTGCATAGATTTACTGCAGATCCAAAGGAGAGAAGAGAAAAATTAGATTACAAAACTAAACTCTATCTTATTAGCAGCCAAATTAATGACTGTTTTTTTATTCCACCCTCACATGGCAGTTCAACAAAACTGAATTATGTGAACATTTACAATACATTTAAGAAAAACAGTAAAATCACAATCAAATAAAAGAGAATCAGTATATAACTGCATTTAAAATTCTTATTATGGATGAGATTTTGGTGATTTTTCTGTATCTCCTACTGTCTTCATTTTGGGGATCTCTTAGTTGGACTTCCTGGTTTCTCTGGTTTGGTTGGATGTGTATATATATATGTAGTTTGGTGTTAACTTTTTTGTACGCTGGCTGCTGTGTGAGGATCCTACTGTAGGTCAGATTATATCCAGAATCTTCGCACCTCAACAGCATCCGGAGACTTTTGTCCAGACAGGTGGAGAGTTATAGGACGAGGTGCGTTTTATCATAAATGTCACCGTCATGATACTGCCGGGTTTAATGTCATTGTACTGCTAAGGACCCAGCTATCTAAGTGATCCAGACACTTCAGGAGAGACGTTATCATGGCTCCATGGCACACATCATCCACTTACTTCCAGCAAATTTCACAATCGAGGAATTAGTAGAACTTGGAGAAGTGTGTTAGTCACGGACAGTGAGACGTCTCACATCAGAGTACACAGTGTCTTGAGGTCGTTTGCTCTCCCTCCTCCCGCTCTTGGCTTTCCTCGTGTTGAAATGTAAAGCAGCGTAATTCAACTCCACCTCACGGCCCTGTGGGAACGAATGTGAAATTTTCCACTTCGTTAATAAATAGGAACATACAGTAGTTGGAAAACACATCAGGACATGCTGTTATAGGAAAATAATCAACTTTGGGCTGGTAACAGTACATCCGCTTCATCACACCACCCCATCATTAATTCTTTTCCCGTAACAGCACAACCCAGTGTGTTCAGTGCATACGTGAGTGTATAAGATGTACCTGATCAGCTGACCTTTCTGCCACAGTACCTTGCAGTCTCTTAATTAAAAAAAAGGAAAAAATCACATAGATACAATTTATTATTGATTAGTGATTTAACCTGTATATCCAAACAGTAAGGTTTTGTCTTTTTTTAGACTTTGTATACAAAAGGATATTGAATGAGGAATATGAATAGATTCTCTGAATTTTCCTGAATATTTCCAGACATGCATCTGTTGTTCAATCCATCATGTAAATTTCAAAATTTTATTCATATTTTGCCTAAACACCCCAAATTTAAAACCGTTTATACAACCTTAATAAACATATAAATACTTACCACTGTGGTATTTATGATTTGTCCTTTTACAAATTAAAATGGTTTGAGCGGTGATCAGAATCCCACACACTCCCAAAGTCGTTGCCAGAATGATCAGTAAAGGATTCACAGACCTTGCTGTGTGATTAAAAATAAATATATAAATAGATAAATAAAAAAAAATAAAAATAAAATAAGTACACAAGTGTGTAAATTGTCATGATCCAAAACATTTTAATTCATAAAATAACTTAATTTAGAATTAAGGTAATTAATTAATTTAGAATTGTTTATGTTGAATTTCAATTTAAGAAACAATTAATGAATTAAATAAATATAGCTTTACTCTTAGACACTGGAATAACGATGATCCTTCTGTAGAAATGTTGATGGGAGAAAACTATAGATATATTGAAATGCAGAATGTCATGTATCTGCACTTTAATCATAGTTTTACAATTAAGTGTAGATGTTAGTCTATTGTTTAAAGCTAATTAATGACAAGGACGTTTGTTAAGCAGAACAGAGAAACGTCCGTGTGAAAGATGAAATTTATAGACTTACTCAGAATTATGCGTTGAATTATTACATTCATGCTGATGTTTATTACATCTGGTTTTATAGTTTCCATAAAATACGGGATAAATGAGTGAGTTGGAAGTGTGAATTAGTGACTAGATCGATATAGGTAATTATTTTATCTGCAAAGAACCGGCGTGGCTGCAGGTCTTCACTTGAATCAAACCGAAGTAATGCTGCACTGCAAATAAATCATCCTACAAGCAAAAATATGTTGGATATGAGCAAATTTAGCTAGATTTTTTCCCTTAATTTTAGATTATTATAAATCACACTTTCATGCTGTTTTTAGATGCGAGTTTCAATTTTTTTTTTTATTCTTTTGGCATATAATTTTACATAAGAAATACATGGAGCTAAAATTTGGAAAAATTATCTGCCAATAGAACAAAACTATTTCAAGCTCGAAATTGCTTTTAAAAAAAGTCTAGAAATAGGTTTAATATTCATATATATGGTTTAGTGTAATCTTATAAAAGAACATTGGATACATTTGAATTGTTCTCACCTGCCTAAAGACCCATAACTTTACTTTTGAAGATTTTTAAAAGTACTTACCCAACTGTACTCGTGTCCCGTTCCCAAAAATGATCTTCCCACACACGGCCACAGCGCAGTAGTAAGTGCCAGTATCACTGAGGCTGAGGATGTTCTTGGAGAAGCTGTACACACAGGTGTGTGTAGAAGAGCCGCTTTCACACTGATGGCTGCTGTTGTGATGAGTGTAAATGATTTGAGGATGGGATTGTGGTGGAGCAGCTCTGAACCAGAGCACTTGGAGATCTGCTGCTCTGCTCTCAGAGAGAACCGAGCACTGCAGAGTCACTGACGCTCCTGCAGGAACCGAGTCCAACACGCCGCTCTGCAACACTGAGATGTCCCCAAGTGGTTTATCTGTTTATATTAATAGAAACTGTTTAGATTGGTAAGGCAGAAGATTTATTATATACTGGTTATAGACTAGTTAACTGCAACCATAAATACAGTCACTCAATAAACATTGCTGTATTGAGTGAAAATAGAAAATAATACTATGTAAATGTCTCTAAAGTGACAAAATATATTACAACAATACTGTTAAAACAATAAAAAAGGTCAAGTGTATTTATTACCTCTTACAGATAAAAATGTTCCGCTAGAAAACTCAATAGCGTTCACTTGAGATATTCCACAGAAGTACATCGCTTCGTCATCTTTAGTAACATGTAGAATATTCAGAGAAATGATATTTTCAGTTCTGTCTAGTTGAAAGTTAGTCTGATTGAACGGTGGTAAAATTATTTCATTGATCAACAGTCCGGTCATCCCGAGGGCCTGAGGGATCCCTCCGAGTCTGTGCTTGTACCAAAGTATAAGATCCTTACTGGACTTTACTGCAAGTGTGCACTGAAGAGTCACAGCATGACCGAGATCAGCAGAGACAAGTGAGACCGTTTCATCAAAATCCACAGATTGTGCTGGGTCTATAAAAAAAAATTTAATCTAAATTAATCATATAAGAAGAAATAGAAGTAGAAGAAGAATATTTATGTAAGCATGCTTGATTTTGAGTCAAAATATAAAAAATAAAATAAAAAATCAGAAAGGATATAACAATACACATAAAATTAGAAGAAATTAAGTAAAAAAAGGTAAAAAATTAAAGCAAAACAAAATCACAGTGAAGAACATGTTAAAAGATGGTTCAACAAGGAAAAAAAATAAAACAATAAAAGAATCGGGTGTTAACTAAAAGCGGAATAGATTTAAATAACAACTGACTTACACAAAATGAAACAAATAATAATTAAACTCAGATAGCAAGATCTGAACTATGTGTAACAGGGAAGAGTAATTTCAGTGTAAATGTGTGTATGAAAGTTTACTTACACATGTTGTAGAGAGAGAAAATGAGAATCCAGACTGGAGCCATGCTCACGACAAAAACCGAATGTTCGAATGCCAAAAGCACTAAACACTTTAAGCTCAAACTCCTTTTAACCTCACTGGCTCTTACGTCACAAGTTCATAGAAAATTTCCACCCACATGCTGTGTAACCTTCAACCACCAGAAGTCAGTGGTACAAACAGAAACCACGCAAAAAAAAAAACAGAAAGACAGATGCTTACCTCAGAGATGCAGAATTTAGGTTGAGATATACCAATAATTTAGTTTTATATGTGAATGTCAAATCACTGTACTGTATCACTATAATTGTAAATTAGTAACAGAAAAAACATCATAAAGCTCCAATTTCCAAGCAAAAGGAGCATTAGTCAAGATAGGCAGGGGCATGAGGTAGACTGGGAGGTGTAGAACGTTGCTTAGGCCTACTACTGAGTATGCAGAGAGTTTAAATTGATGTACTGTGTTCATATCATTTGTTTATTTTTACTGTAATTTTTACGTAATCTGTTCCTACTGCATTTTAAACATTGTTTATTTTGGAAAATAGCAATGATTTTATAAACCCTGTTATTGTTGTGAGATGAACTGAAAGTTAATCAGGCCATCGTGTTCGTTTTACTTGGTCTAATGTGTGCGTACATTAGTAGAATATGGTGATGATGAATTTGGAAAAGATTTATTACAAGTCCTGTAACAGAATTGATTTCTTTTTTTTTTTTTTTTACATAAGTGTGTATAAATAAATGTTCTTGATGATGAAAGTAAAGGCTTAATCCAGAGAAAATGTGGCCCAACTTACCAAATACGTCATTATCCACTATTTTATCATTCTGTTAGATGAAGCAGTTAGTTAATTTATATCACTGATTATATCGTCCATTTGCTAACGTTAGATGGTTGTGTACCTTGGTTAGCTAACCAAAACTCGTAGTGATTTGTTTACATAGTTAGTCTGCTAGATTAGCTTCTTTAGCTCAATCTCTAAACACTTAGTCATAGACTGTAGTGCTAAAGTGAACATAATCCCGTGAAGGGTTTTTTTTTTTTTATGGATAAACTTCTGCTCTCCGACCTCTTGACCTCTCAGATACCATCAACATTTCGGGATGAAAAAACAAGATGACATAGTTGTAAATTTTTTAGAAATTTAACACACTGCATGAGCTGCGTGAACTCTTGTTCACAGACTCAGCCATTGTTGTGTTTTTAGGCTACTTCCGGCAGCAAAATCCCAGAATTTCTGAAAAGAACCCATTAGTATTTGGAAGATCTTGGTCTTCATGGATAAGAGATATAATCTATAAGATTATGGATGAAAGCTAAACGTAGCAGAAGACAGTAGCTGTAAGTACAAAAAGATTACGTACAAACATGATTTTCTTCAACCTTAGAACGGTAAATTAAGATGAACTTAATATTCAAATACAAAGTTAGTGTCGGGATTCGAATCCCCAAATAGTACCAAAATTTTATACTTTTAGTTTTTAGGTATTGTCTACTCTTTTTCCATTTTTTTTTACATTGCAGGTTCAAAGCTGTGTGTATTAGCTTGCCAGCTGCACCATGTTGAATGTTATGACTCGGTGTGTCAGGCTAGTATGCTAGTGTTTGTTGTGAGACCAAACAATTTTAATAGTTTCTGGTTAAAGGGTAGACCTCTGTGTGAGATGCTCTAGGCTTTCATCTCAATCTCCTCGTTCTCGTACTTCAGAAAGATCTCCATCTGCTCTAAGCCTCAAACCACAGGATGCTTCAACTTACAGCCACAAAGAAGATAACATGCAAGGTTTACTAGGGGATTTACCAACAATGAATGATTTACAGTTACATTAGTATTTATGAAACAGCATGAGAGACAAGCAATCATTCGGGAGCAAACTAAACAGAAGAAGAAATCTAATTTTATACAATTTCTGATATATATTTTTATAATCATTGCTGAGAGAGCAGTGAAACTAGCATGGTTGAGGAAAAGAAAGTTTCAACTTGCATTAGGTTTCTGCATAATTTTATTATTTTAATTTTTTTTTTTACTCATCACCCACAACCAGCCCTTCATTAATTACAATTAATTGCTAACATCACTCTCTGAGAGAACCAGCATTTCCCAGAAAGTAATCAGGCAATTTTCAGTAGTTTGCTTTGAACATTTCCTGTTCAATCAACATGAAAATATCGACACACTCCTCCATGATCCACTTTACTACTGAGAAAAATAGAAAACAGATGATATGAGAGAAGATATG
>CM075009.1:3048811-3085106 GCA_037576675.1 Pangasius sanitwongsei | reverse complement strand
CACAGGGGCATCGTCATGCTGGAACAGGTTTGGGCCTCTTAGTTCCAGTGAAGGGAAACTGTAAAGCTACAGCATAGAAAGACTTTCTATACAATTGTGTTCTTCCAACTTTGTGGCCATAGTTTGGGGAAGAACTACATATGGGTGTGATGGTCAGGTGTCCACATAATTTTTGCCATATAGTTTATATTAGATCTGAATTTTTTTCATTCATTCATTCATCTTCAGTAAGCGATCTGTCCTGGTCAGGGTCACAGTGAAGCTGGAGACTATCCAGGTGGAAAAAAAACCCTTGAAGGGACACCTGTCCTTATCTCATACATTTAAACATATTTTAAAGACACTTTAAATGTTTTTCATATACTTTTTATTGATGAATAGTAATAATTGTTTTTGACTGGTCAGAAGGTGTTGATTAATTTTCTATGACAGCAGCTCTGACTGTAAGGGGACTTAAGTGTGGCAGAAGTGCCCCATAATCTAATAAAGAAAAGCTTGTTGTTATTTAACAAAGAAAGCTGATCCACTGATTTTACACTTTCTTCATTCCCCGATTAGCTACATACTTTCACTCTTCTCCTATAGTGGGTGCTCTAGAGACAGGAGACAAAGCCATTAAAAAAACTAAACAAAACCCCAAAACATATTTCTTTTTGCATGTTGTGTTTGTTTCTGGTCTGCCAGCAGAAAGTAGGTTACTTAAGACTTCCTTCTTCTCATGCTTAAACCACAGACTCCTCCCACTTACAGATGCAAAGCATTCTAGATATATTATTGATGAACTTTAAAAAAAACATAAATGTCTTTAAAAGACATTCTGGAAAGGAAACAGAAGAGTATAACAAAGTACTGTCTGATGTGAGGCTTTGCTGAGATCCTCCTTGGCACCAGTGTGACATTTCTTCATCATAAACACAGTTTTAATGCAAACTTTTCTCACAGTGAGATGATCATTACAGGAATCTATTCAGTCAGATGTTTCATGACAGGACAGTCTTGAGAAAATGTAAAAGATTTTATTACAGGTAATCAAACCTACAAATGAGTGTCAAATTGGTAAGGTGTTGAGCCACCACAAGCCTCCAGAACAGATCTGGAGTGATGAATATTTTCCCTCAGATGATGATGATGATGATGATGATGGTGGAGAGCACTGCCTAACACGTCACTCTGAAATCTCCCATAGGTGTTCAGGTTGAGATGTGGTGAGTGTGAAGGCCATAACATATGATTTAGATCATTTTCCTCCTCAAACTATTCAGTGGGCGTTCATGCCCTGTGGATGGGGGCGGAGTTATCCAGGAAAAGACCACGCCCATCAAGACACAAATGTTTCAACATAGGACAAAGGTGATCAGGAGGAAGAACTTTGTATTGACTTGCAATGATGCTTTGCTGTAAGAAGATGGGTGGAGCCAAACCATAGCGGAAAAATAAATACCCCCCCCCCCCCCCCCCAGCTCAACAGAGCCATCTGTCTTTATTTAATATCAATAAAGTTTTAAAAAATAAATAATATCAATAAGGTTTAAAAAAAAATAATCAGATGATTTGCCACAGTCTGCTCATGAACAGAAACATTAAAGCAGATCAAACAAACTAAAAATTACAGAAACAGAATAATATTAAAGACTATTTAAGTGAGTAATGGTGGAAGATTTCACTTCAGAGTATACACTGTCTTGAGATCGACCTCGATTTTCTCTCGCTCTTACAGTTTTCCGTTCATTTAAATGTAAGGCAGCATAATTCAGCTCCACAGCATCACGGTCCTGTGGAAATAAACATAAAGGGAGAACTAAATGATAAAAAAAATGAATAAATAATTTTCTTTTATTTATATACCACTTTTCAAGACTAGGATGTTAAGTCAAATTATTTATGACAAGGCGCTTTATTGAAATGACTGAATCTACAACAGATAACAAATGAATTATAACGTTTATGAGAATAACTACAAATCATGCAGAGTGTATTTAACAAAATGTAATAACCCAAGAACTTTAAATAGATCAAGTTAAATATGACTGCTTTTATTCTGAATTTAAACTAAACTTGTAATTCTGATTATAATCCTGAGTCATTTCCTCAGTGAGGAACAAGGGAACAAGTACCTGCGTGTTCGTCTTCTCAGTGTTTATCACAGCACCATGCTGAAATCTCTCTGGAAAAATTTTTTATAAGAAATCATGTAAGAGAGATTTCCTTCTATGAAGAGTCTGAGTCATTATGCACAGCGATCTGACACTGCTAATATTTTCCTTATTGTATATTAACATGATGGACTTTTAGACTTCCCAAATCTAATAATTCTGTTAATTGTATCTGAATTGTAAATAACTGCTGAGGTCATTTTTATGCAAAACATGTATTGAAGATAAATTTACATTATCATAGTAAATAATTACCTCTGAATGGTTCACAGTTTTTGCTTTTACAGAGTAAAACAGCTTGAGCAGAGATCAGAATCCCGCACATTACCAACGCTGTTCCCAGACAGATCACTACAGGATTAAAAGCCGCTTCTTTGAGACACAAAAAATCATCAAGTTACTGTCTGAATATGAACATGTAATATGAGCTCAAAGGAAAAAACATAGCATGTAACATAAGGTAACATTAACAAATACATATTTTTTAGTTTTTTTTACCTATAAAGCCTAAAAAATATTCACAAATTGTTCACCAACCAGGGTTCTCCAGTTGTACTCGTGTCCCGTTCCCAAAAATGATCTTCCCACACACGGCCACAGCGCAGTAGTAAGTGCCAGTATCACTGAGGCTGAGGATGTTCTTGGAGAAGTTGTACACACAGGTGTGTGTAGAAGAGCCGCTCTCACACTGATGGCTGCTGTTGTGATGAGTGTAAATGATTTGAGGATGGGATTGTGGTGGAGCAGCTCTGAACCAGAGCACTTGGAGATCTGCTGCTCTGCTCTCAGAGAGAACCGAGCACTGCAGAGTCACTGACGCTCCTGCAGGAACCGAGTCCAACGCGCCGCTCTGCAACACTGAGACACTCAAATCTGGTTTACCTGTTCAGTGTAAGACAGAAACTTGACTTAAACCCTACATTATTAAACCCTACAGGTTATCCCCAGTGATATAAGACCATTAAATTACCTTTACAGGTTATGGGATTTGTCATGATCGCTGTAATAATGTTTGACGCTATGACAACTTACACAGTCATACAAAGCACATGGCACCATCCAAGACATGTTTATGACATGATTATGCCAGTCTTATGATGTAGGGTTTAACTAAAGTGTTAGCTAAGATCTTCAGTCTGTTTTATTCTTGTACCAGAAAACTGCCTTTAGTCTGAAACACACACATTGTAGAATTTATAGAATATTATATTATCGGAAGGTGTTGATTAATTTTCAGTAGCTCTGATAGTAAAATAAAATAATACCAAAATCATTCAATTATGTTAGCAACATGACAACCATGACAACATAACAAATTCTCATACAAATGGTTATAATAGTGTAAAACTGTCAAAACATGTTATTATAACAATAATAAACTAATCCAACTGCCTAAAAAATCTTAGTCATTAGTCACATTTCTAACACAGTTTGGGTTACAAATCACACAATCTGGTTCATGAAAACTCTACACAGGCTATATCATATATCTTATACACACGTAACTAATTGTACATAATTATGTTACCACTTTTTTATAACAATAACTAGCATTTTAACTGGCATGTTCATATTGCTACATTTTTTCAAGGGATATTTATGGGCCTAATTTTAATTATAATTCTAAATATTTTTGATTACAATTGCTTACCTTTCACCGATAAAAATGTTCCTTTTGCGAATACTGTGTAAAATGTAATCAAGCCACAGTAATACATGGCCTCATCTGACAATTTCACATTAATTATTCTCAAGTGACAGCTCTTGCTTCCTCTCTCGATTCTGAACCTTGGAGAGTTTAATTCATCTTTGTAAATGGGATCCTGTCCTTTCTGTATCACAGCCAATAGAGAAGGCTCGTGTCCTCCTGCTTGCTTGTACCAAACCATGGGATCAGTGTTTTCTTCACCCAGCAGAAAGCAGTGTAGAGTCACATTATCACCAGCAGTAGCAGGGATCACCGGGTTCGGCTGATGGACGGCATTTGCTTGTGCCGGATCTAATGTGAGGAGCCAGAGAACAAATAAATAAGTACGTAAGTGAGTAAATAAATAAACAAATTCATGAATATATTGTACAAGACAGTATATAAAGGTTTTACTTTCTAAATCAAGTACAAAGGCAATTTCTGTATGGTTTCTTTTGCTATACATTAAAAAAAAAAAAGATTCAAAACCTCTGTACTGTAAAAGGATGCAATGGTAAATAAATGGATAAAATGACCTAAATCTCCAGATTTGATTTGCAAGTAAACTAGACATGTCAACCATTGCAATTTTGTTGGTAATTCTACAGGGTGTCCGAAAAGTCAGTCAGGAACCAATGTTGAGCAAATAAATAGATCTGAATATGTTAAGCAAAATCCTCAAAAACCACAATACAACAGCTGAGAAAATGCGCAGAGCGAAAGAATGACCATGTAGAGCATACGTTGTAAATAATAAATATAAAAATAAGTATATTTCATTTTACTTTTCGGACACCCTTGTTTTTCTTTCTTAGTATGAAATTCTGTATATGATTAGAAAATAGAAAACATTACAAAACATCTGCACTTACCAAATTTATTAAACAGCACCACTTTAATCCATATCAGCATTAGCATCTTGAGGTCTGTGTACTGCATGACCCCTTGTTGAGCTGTCATAAAGTCAAACTGAGCACATCTCAGCTCAGGTCAAAGATTTATGATGTGAGGTTCTGACATCACAAACTTCCTGTGACTTTCTCCTCCCATAAGCAACAGCAATCAGAATGGCACTAGATGTCCTTCTTAAAATCAACGTTTTCTCTTTTTTATGCAGCTGTTTTACAGTACTGTAACTTCTTGAAGTAGCTAGCTCATTGTGCTGAATATTAGATTTTTTATGTCACAAGTGCTGGTTAATAGGCAGAATATTAATGTTAGCTCATTTATGCAGGAAAATAAAAAAACAACAACTAAAAAAACACGTAGAACTCAATGCCAACAGTGTTGATAAGGACGTCTCTGCTGCCAATAAGTCTAGTTCTTCTAGTTACTCATTTGTATGCCTGAAATACCCTTAAAGTATATAAAAAAAACTATTTTCTAACATGTGACCTTGCTGTGACCTTGACTCTGTTTGGATCAATTCCAAAATCTAATCAGTTCATTGTATTATTACTGTATAGTACGTTAGTGTTACAGTAGTTATACAGTAAGGTGCTTTGATGCTGCCAGTATTATTCCAGGTTGCTGTATTGAAATGTAAAACAGTAAAATGATCACACTTCTTTAAACACATTATTGTATTGTAGAAGTGACAGAACAAGTACTTTATGCACCTCTGCATGTAACGTGGTGGATAATTAAAGAGTCAACACAGCATATAAGGTATTAAATGGAGTGAGGGGAAATAAGTATTCTGACACGTTAGTTTTTATTATTTAATGTATTTCGAGTGCATATATCCACTTCAAATTTATACACATAATGTCTTAGAAATAAGACAAAAAAGCATTTAGTCATAAACATAAACAATGATATGTTTTAAACAATAACTGATATGAAAAAAGTATTTGGGCTCCACAAATGACCAACATTAGTACTTTGTTACGAAGCTGTTGTTGGCAGCTGCAGCTTTGAGACATCTGCCGGTGAGAAGTAATTAGCATTCTGCAGCTTTATGGTCCAAGTTTTGGTTCATTCCTCTTGGCAGATCGGTTTCAATTCCCCAAGGTTGTGATGGTCCCACTGATAAACTTGCAGTTTCAGAAAACTTTTAATGGTATTCAAGTCAGGAGACAGGCTAGGCCATGCAAGGCCTTCTTGGGGCTTTCTGGCCCATATGTTTGGGGTCGTAGCCTTGTTGAAACTTCCACCGTCTCCCCAGATTCAGTTTCTCTAACATGTCCTGGTACATCGCTCCTAGTACCATTTGCAGAGAAGCAGCTCCATATCATGATGTTCCCACCTCCATACTTCACCGTGAATATGGTGTTCTTGGGATCACACGCACGACTCTTCTTTCTCCAAACACGACAAGCTGAAATATTGCCAAGGAGTTCTATTTATGTTTTATGTAGTTAACAGTTTTTATGTATTTTCTGACCAGAGTATATTGTTCCAAATAGATCTGAAGTGTCTAATGCTTTTAGATGTGCATCTCTGTGCTTCTTTTTTAGCAGAGGAGTTTTGTGTAAGGTGTAGGAACGGAGATGTTTGTGGTGCAGTTCATTGCTTATTGCTGTCTATGTAACTGTTGTTCCTGCTGCTTTCAGGTCGTCCTGCAACTCTTTTCAAGTGACTGCTGGCTTCTCTTTTACGTTCCTTATCATTAGTCTGAGAGTGCATTATGAAATCTGGCATGGTGCGCCTGTCCAGGATGATTAGTTGTGGTTCCCAACAGGGATGCTTAGGAACTTTAGTAAGATCCTTCATCTTCACTATGATTGCTACTTATCACGTGAAACCTTCCCAACTTATAGCCTATGTTCTTTATAATGACAATTTGCACAACAGCATTTATTGCAGAATATATTTCTATTTATTTTTACATGTATTTTTTAAAAATATGTTGTCCAAATATGGTCCTTTTTCTTATCAGTTCTGTTTTTTAAACATATCATTTTATTCTTATCAATACATACCTTTTTGTTCATATTTATAAATACAAACCTGTTCTGTCCGGGCCACGCCCACTTCGGGTGTAAATCTGAATACAGATATTTGGAGCATTAAACACATACAGATACAAACACAGATAGTGTCATTGTGTTGCATCCCTACTGTGTTGTACATGCTGAAACGGGGTAGATCAGAGCAAATTGGATCTTGAGGAAGTCTTACGTTGTGATCTGCTTTAATAGCAGGTTTCAGATAGAACCAAAGCACATGTCAAAGGGAGTGACCAGTCTGACCACCAAGAGAAAACGACCATATACACCAGGGAATGGTATAAAAGAAAAATCCATTACATCACATACATTACATCAGAGCAGAAATCTATAAAAAGCACAAAGCCAAAAGAAAAAACTCTTTAAGAGAACACACAGATGTGTGACCTGTGTTCATTTAGTTCATACGTAATATATTTTCTTCAAATTCATATGAAAGCTTAGAAACAAAACTAGAGCACTTTCTTGAGCACATCCTTTCCCTTAAGCATCCCATTCTGATTTACAATCTTCAGTCCTATTTTGGTCATTTCATCAGTCCTTTCTTAACTGATAAACATAGAAACACAGGTAATAATATCTAATAATAATAATAATATCACAATTTATTTGATGTGAGTCTTTGATATTAAAATGAGATGAGCAGACCACCAGTTAAACTTTATTCCTGAACAGACTCAAAAAACAAATAAAATTCTAGTAAACAAAATAAATTATTGAAAATGTATAATCTAAGTAGTGGTGAGAGATCTGACTTCAGAGTACACGGTGTCTTGAGGCCGTCCTCTCTTTTTTCTCCCTCCTTTGGTTTTCTTTTCATTAAAATGTAAGGCAGCGTAATTCATCTCTACAGAGTCGCGGCCCTGCGGGAGTGAATATGAAATTAGAAATAAATCATAAAAAATAAAATTACAAATAAGGGAAATAATCATTATGATTGTAAATCTGAGTCACTTCCAGTACCTGAGTGCTTGTTTGTTCAGGCTTTTTCACAGTGCTTTCTCTCTCTGGTGAAAATAATTTAGTATTTACTTTATTGATAACATTTAACATAATTATAGAAATTAATTTCTATAGAGAGCTGGTCTCATCATTCAAAGATTCGTAGATCGTATTCTAATGCAATTCTAGAAAACCTAATTTATTAATTCAAAGCAAAGTATATTTAAAAAAGATATTGCAATACTATAGAGCACTTACTTGTGTGTTGTTCACGGTTTCTCCAGTTATAGAATAAAATAGCTTGAACAGAGATCACAACGACACACACTCCCAAAGCTCCAGCGAGGCAGATCACTATAGGATCCACAGATTCTACTGTTGCACAAAAATAAGAATGATGAAATAATTTTACTCAGAAATAATAACTTTACCTCCCTGTAAACATAATATTATAAATATTTACAATTAGCAATCTTAGTAATTAAATATAACACTAAAACGATTAAAACTAAAGTATTTTTTAAAATATCATATACGTACTCAAATCTTTTTTTAAAGAATATCTCACTTAATTTTACTCGTGTCCCGTTCCCAAAAATGATCTTCCCACACACGGCCACAGCGCAGTAGTAAGTGCCAGTATCACTGAGGCTGAGGATGTTCTTGGAGAAGCTGTACACACAGGTGTGTGTAGAAGAGCCGCTCTCACACTGATGGCTGCTGTTGTGATGAGTGTAAATGATTTGAGGATGGGATTGTGGTGGAGCAGCTCTGAACCAGAGCACTTGGAGATCTGCTGCTCTGCTCTCAGAGAGAACCGAGCACTGCAGAGTCACTGACGCTCCTGCAGGAACCGAGTCCAACGCGCCGCTCTGCAACACTGACACTTTTACATCTCCATCACCTGTTCAGTGTAATATAGACAGTGTGGGATCTTAGTTGGTTTCTTTTTACAGTTAGATCTTTATAATACATGCAGTATGCAGTCTATAAAGCACATGCATTCAGTCAGACATTAAATTTCATAATGATACAGTACATTCATACATCTCTTAATACCTGATAACTAAGTTTTAAGCGTGCCTTAAGATCATCTAGTGGTATCCTTATCCATACTCCACATGTGAAACTTAAAAACACTGCTGTTGTGTTGCAGATCTCGGTTTTCATCCACCAAAGATCTGGAACATATCAGTAAAAATTTGTCAGGCTTCATCTATCATCTATCAATGTATGATTAAAACAAACAAACAAAACTTTTAACTAGTTTATGTTATTTGCTTCACTTTTAAATTATGTTTATATTATTTTAATCTTTCTATTTTACATATTTTTTTTAGATTTTATATGATTACTGATTTGTTCATATTTTCCACTGCTGTTTTTATTATTATTATTATTATTATTATTATTATTATTATTATTATTTCCTGCTTTTCTAACTGTTATTATGATTAAAATTCATTATTAATGAATTTAAGGGATAAAGGGATAAAAGGGATAAAAAAAAAAACACTGTATGCAATGGGAACAAGGTACGAGACTCCAAACATGACCAGATTAAAAATAGGGAAAAAATGTAATATCTGTAAAATATGTAATATGTTTATATAAATTCATTCCAGTATAGTTATAAATACATTTTAAGTAAAGATAATGAGGAAATTTAGAACACATTAAGTAACTTATTTAAAATACAGAACTAAACACAAATGCACATTATTAAGAGTAATGAAACTGGTGACTTACATAAATTCTTACCTTTCACTGATAAAAATGTTCCTTTTCCAAACAATATTACAATCTTTTTTAATCCACAGTAATACATGGCTTCATCTGATGGTTCCAGGTTAGTAATTTTCAAATGGCAGCTTTCTTTTAAATTCTCAACAGTAAACCTCGGCGAGTTGAACTCATCTTCAAAAATGGGATTCTGTGCTAGTTTATGAGCTGTGATCATTACACGAGGCTCGTGTCCTACTGCGTGTTTGTACCAAATGATAGATTCAGTGTGTCCTCCTTCCATCCGAAAGCAGTGTAGAGTCACGTTATCACCAGAAGCAGCAGTGATCACTGAGTTCGGCTGATTGACAACGTTCATTTGTGCAGAATCTAATGTCAGGAGCCACAGAACAAAAACAAATGTCATACATAAATGCCACAGAACTTTTAAGACTTTCATTAAAATGCTGTATGGCTTCACTGGTTATACATTTAGCCTCTAGAACCATTTGATTTAGATCGGAATCAGAGAGTTGAGTAAATACTGTGTAAGTGCATTCAAAAACATTGAATTATCCAGATAAGATGTAATTTAACTGAATAGAAATGTACCTAGACTGGCCATGTCAATAAATAATGGATCAACTAAAATACTGAGTAATCTAACAAGTATAATACTGTGCACTTGAGTAAAGTATACATAGACTAACCATGAAAATCTATTTTGCCAATTATTTAAGCAGTTGTGCTTTGGTTTTTGTTTGTAATCCTTGTGAAAACCTGCACGCTGCAATATAAATGATGTACAAAACCATGATCACTCACCACTGTGACTAAAAAGCACCACTGTAATCCACACCAGCATCATCATCTTAAACCCCAGCTTTGTGCGTGAGCATGTCCTTTCAACAAACTGTCTTATAGTCAAACTGAGCATGAGGGGCGTTACTGAGAGTTTAAGACATTCAGAGGCTCAGCCCCTTGACCTCAACCCTCTGTAAGTAGAGTCCAAGAGCTTTGCCTCCAAAAAAGAAATTATTGATGAAAAACAAAAACACAGTACAAAGTCCTATCACTAAATGTGTGTTAGCCACGGGAGTAATTTTGAAATGCTTTTTTGTATTTCTTTTGATAACATTTGAGTATGGTGGACTTTGGTGGTTTTACTTAGGTTTGAAATTATTGGGATATCTTGTATGGAAATTTTGAATGATGTGCACTTTTGTGCAAATTTTATGTAAATATCATATAATTTTTATGATATGTATGTACTATGTGTTTTGTTTGGTTTAAAATGTGTATATTTATATCGTTCATGTGAATGATTGTTTGTAATGACTGTTGAAACTATTTAATAAAGTTTGATAAAAAAGGAAAACACTGACATGGTGAAATTTTAACATTTTACACTATAGGTAGTTCTGAAAACTACAGGTTTGTGTAACAAATATGTTTCCTTTTTGTACATAACCTGAGGGGCTAAACTTACATTTCAAATGTATTGTGTGTGTCTAAAGAATGAAAAGACTCCAGGATGACCGAACTTGTGGCATTTTTACTTGAGTTATAGAGCAATACTACAGGCATGAGCTTCTTTCTAAACACGCATTGTCTGACAGCCAATCACATTCGAACTACAGTATGTCAGTATCACTGGTAGCTGCTTATGCTACAGATAGAGCCTCAGCTACTGAGGTTTTAGAGTTTTATTCACTGTATCTAAAAATCGACATGTCAAACTACACTATATGACCATAATTTTGTGCACACCTGCCCATCACACCCATATGTGCTTTCCGAACATCCCAATTCAGATGTATTCCCCCTTTGCTGTTATAATAAGCTCCACTCTTCTGGGAAGGCTTTCCACTAGATTTTGGAATGTGGCTGTGGGGATTTAGTGAGGTCAGGCGCTGATGTTGGGTGAGGAGGGTTTTGTTGGTGTTCCAGTTCATCTCAAAGGTGTTCAGTGGGGTTGAGGTCAGGGCTCTGTGCAGGACACTCGAGTTCTTCCACTCCAACCTTAACACACCATGTCTTCATGGAGCTCGCTTTGTGCACAGGGGCATCGTCATGCTGGAACAGGTTTGGGCCTCTTAGTTCCAGTGAAGGGAAATTGTAATGCTACTGCATACAAAGACATTCTAGACAAGTGTGTGTTTCCAACTTTGTGATAACAGTTTGGAGAGGAACCACATATGGCTGTGATGGTCAGGTGTCCACATACTTTAAGCTGTAACATACAGCAACGTCCAATGGGTTTTCCCAGACCATCCTCACATATATACATGAAATATGAGGAAACAGTACTGTCCTATGGACTGTATCTATGTATAGTATATGTGAATCTATGTATACAGTATGTATTCGTGTCATAAGCCACAATGTGTCTGTCTTACCTTTATCTTTGCTTCCACACTCCTTTCCCATTTGTTGTGTTTTCTTATTTTTGTTCCTGTTCTCTTCTTTCCTCTCATCTCTATGGTCTAATCTGCTGGTATTTATTATTAGTTTATGGGAATATAGTTTATAGGTCTTATTTCACGCACACAAACACACTCGGACATAATTATAATATCAGTTTCTTTACTGTACATCTACATTTAAATATGAGTTTAAAATAATGTAAAATACTGTAAAATAAAGTTCATACTGTCTAGTGTGTGCACCTCTCCATCAGCTGCTGTTTTCTGTCTGTGTCTAATCCTTTTGCTGTCTAGTCTTTCTCTTTCTCTCTTGAAACATAACCATTGAAAAACTTCATAAGACCGTTGAAATCGTATCATTTCTGCATTTATGTGTGAATCCATTTAACATCTCATACCTAAAATGTCCTTTTCCATGAGTCATCTATTGTAAGTTATGAAAAATGTACATTTTTTTGCGTCCCACAATATTCAATCAATGTTTTTACCTAAACACGTTCACCCCAATGAAATATTTGGAACATGTTTGACAGGAAGTTGTGTCATCCAGATTTCCGGCTGATCATGGGCAAATGAAAAGTCTTTCATTCTTGTTCCTTTATTTTTCAGTGACATTATGATTTTGACTGAAGAGTTCACTTTGCAAGTACAATGTTGCTACATAAATTATAGGTTAGAAGTAAATTACTGATAAAAATACATTTTTATATAAATGTATAACAAGCTGTTTTCTCTCTCTCTGCCTCCCTCAGTGAGCGGAGCCAGTGTGTGTGAAGTGTGAGCCCAGGCAGAGCTGCTGAAAAGCTGCAAAGTTTCTGTTGTGCTTTTTGTTTCGTCTTTGTCTATTAATACCCTCTGGTGTCATGGTCAAAAATAAAAGCTCACCGTCCATCTCACCCCGAGTCCGAGGTGTGCTTAAGTTGCATGTGCTGTCTTTTGCCACACAATACAAACACAAAAAGACAACAAAACTACAAGGATGAGTTAAGACTCTAGTCTTACTCTGGATACACAGATTTCTAACATTTTAATAAAAATATTCATTTTTATCAACACAGGAAGAGAGGCAGGATAATTTTATGCTTTTTTAAAAAAAAATTCCACACCCTCAACTATGCCTTAAACTGCTTTCTCATGTGACTCCTTGGCAGAACCAGTGCTCCAGTGTTTCAGTGATTTTGAGACTTCTACATCTTTCAGTTTAAATTCAGTCTGAACAATAATTAACAAAAACATATCTACAGTAAACCTGATAACAGAACTAATGACATTGAATCAGATTAGAGATAAAATCTAAGTTACAGAAGGACTTCGCACATCAGAATATATAATATCTTGAGGTAGTTGTTTCTTTCCTCTTCCTCTTTTGGCTCTCCTCTCATTGAAATGTAAAGCGGCGTAATTCAGCTCCACGTTGTCACAGTCCTGTAGGAATGGACATGAAATTATTAGACTTTAGAATTATTAGACTTTTAAGGCAAAAATCTTAAATTTATTGCTTGTCTGTTTATAACATCATGCGTTCACACATCCTGAATATTTACCTGATTGAGGGTCGTGTCTGTCACAGAACCTTGTTTTAATCTCACTGTAGAGAAGAAAATGCAGAAACTGTGTATAGCTGCTATATAGCAGGAAGTAAATTGTTTCATGGATATTCCACAGCATTAAATGTAACCATAAATGAAAAAAAGGACAAAATGTCTTTCTTTAATAAATGAAAAATACAATTGATTGCAAATTTCTGTAGTATAAGAGGAATGAAACACTTCAGGACACAATGTTATTGGAAAATGATCATCTTTGGGGTGACAGTAACACTGCTTCATACCAGGTAAGTATATTTAATAAACTGAAACTTGGTGTATATATATTGCCTTTTTTTTGGGAAATATCGATAAAATCACTAATTAACTGGTGACTCATTGTCTATAATGGAAATAATATAATATTATCACAGCTTTATAATGATATAATCACTTTGAAAATAGCCATAATGCAGACTTACAGGTTAGGACAAAGATCAAAGCAACGATCACAACCACACACAGTCCCAAAGCTACAGCGAGGCAGATCACTACAGGATCCACAGGTCTCTCTGTCACACAGTAAATATCACAATATTAAATATTGGCTCAGTTTTACTTCTAATGCTAAACCAACACATTTCTTTATGTCATTGAAAATGAGAGAAAATAATGATTTGAGATGCAGGTTTTGTAAAAAATAGAAATATTTGTAATTAGACAACTTTGTGCCAGAACTTACTGGATGGTCCAATACATGTAAATAGACATAGAGTAGATAGACAAATAACTACTATGCACTCTGGCATATCAGTAGAACTTCATACATCTTACCCAACTGTACTCGTGTCCCGTTCCCAAAAATGATCTTCCCACACACGGCCACAGCGCAGTAGTAAGTGCCAGCATCACTGAGGCTGAGGATGTTCTTGGAGAAGTTGTACACACAGGTGTGTGTAGAAGAGCCGCTCTCACACTGATGGCTGCTGTTGTGATGAGTGTAAATGATTTGAGGATGGGATTGTGGTGGAGCAGCTCTGAACCAGAGCACTTGGAGATCTGCTGCTCTGCTCTCAGAGAGAACCGAGCACTGCAGAGTCACTGACGCTCCTGCAGGAACCGAGTCCAACGCGCCGCTCTGCAACACAGAGACTTCTACTTGTTCATCACCTGTTCAGGGTAATAAAGACAGTGTAAGAGCTTAGTTTAATTCTTTTCATATTTGGACCTTTATAATGTACAGTACATGCATTATGCAGTCCAAAATGAACATGCTGTCGATTATAGCGCATTATACAACAGCGCTGTTAAATTCTCAGGGTTGATTGGTCAGATGGTGTTAAACAATTTCATACACTATATGACAAAATGTTTTTTGAACATCCCATTCCAGATTTAGTCCCCTTTTTCCATTATATTAACCTCCACTCTTCTGGGAAGACTTTCCACTAGATTTAGGAGCATGGCTGTGGGAATTTGTGTTCATTCAGCCACAAAAGCATTAGTGAGGTCAGGCGCTGATGTTGGGATGTCGAGAAGGCCTGGGGTTCAGTCAGTGTTCCAGTTCTTCCCATAGTGTATAACAGGAGCCCTGACAGTGGTGCAGCTGCAAATCACAGATTTATATTAATGTGCTCATTCTATTATGTTAACATTTTTGTAGTATTGATATTTCTGTTACTCTATATTAATAATTATAGTTAGATGAAGAAGAGGAAGAAGAAGAAGAATATAATAATTGCATAATTGGTGATATATTGAAGCGTCCTACAAGGAGCTTGTGAATTCAAACTCGCAATATCATGAAGATGGGGCAATTGTTATCTAAGTCATACAACTGGAGAATACATCAACATATACCAAATTTCTCTCCTAGTGCAACATTTAATTACTTAGAACCCTGTGATCTCCAATGAAACAGAGGACAAGCACTGACTAGATAGATTTGGTTTCAAATGTATCTATTTTTTCAACTATTTGGTTTGAGTAGCATCAGCACATCATCAATGTCTGAAGCATTTTGAAATTTGAAACGTATGAAGGCAATAATTATTTAATAGTAAAAATATTCCATTAGTTGATAATAAATTGAGTGTTTTTTTTAATAAAAGGAAAATACATACACAACAATGCCAATTATTAAAATGAATTAAAGGAGCTGTGCACAATTAAAAAGGCTTACCTTTCACTGATAAAAATGTTCCTTTTCCAAATGTCGTTGAAAACGTTATAAATCCACAGTAATACATGGCTTCATCTGATGGCTCCACATTAGTAATTTTTAAATGGCAGCTCATTTTTTCATTCTCGATGCTGAATTTTGGTGGCTTGAACTCATCTTTGTAATTGGGTTCATGTTGAACTGTGACCATTACACAAGGCTCTTGTCCTACTTTTTGCTTGTACCAGACGATGACTCCAGAGTTTTCCGCTCGCATTCGAAAGCAGTGCAGAGTCACGGTATCACCAGCTTCAGCAGTGATCATTGGATTTGGCTGATTGACATCATTTGTCCGTGCAGAGTCTAATACCAAAGGTTAAAGAATGAAACACGAACAAATAAACCAAAACTTTATTTTACCTATAATACCCAGAGATTGTCAGTGGTGCAATAATAAAATGTTGTTTAGCTCCATGTAATTGTTAGCAATATTTAGGAAGATATCACAAAGTGTTTAAAAGCAGCTTTCAAGCAAATCTGTTTTTTTTTTTAGCGAGAAATAATAACCAATAAACAAACAAACAAACAAACAAAAAAAACTGGCGGTTCAGTGTATAATACTATAAATCTTTAGCACTTTTCAAACACTTTTTTTTTCAACCTACACAAAGATATATTGGTATTTATGTCAGAAACCTTATTGCAACAACCTACACACGATCACAAACCTACAAAACCATCCTCACTTACCAAGTTTATTAAAAAGCATCACTGTAATCCACATCAGTGTCATCACCTTCAGCCTGAGGTCTGTGTATAGCATGGCTCCTCTTGCCACACAGTCAGATGGTCGAACTGAGCACGTCTCACCTTGTGCATAAGATTTATGATGGGAAACTCTGACATCACAGAATTTTCCATGATCTAGACTAGCAAGCTAGCAGGAGTAGATAACTGGCTGTGGCCCCTCCTCTCACTTTTCTGAACCTTTCTCGAAAAATGAATTTAAATTCTGCAGAATCTATATCGAAAACAAAAAGAAAGAAATTATGTGCACCTTTTTTGAAAATGTTTTTTGTGTCTGTTGAGAAAATTAATATCTGACCGGGCTTTATCCAAGATTGCCTGTTTTTTTTAACTCCTGTGATCAACACGTGTCTAAACAGATATCTAAACAGCATTTAAAAGCCGGTTTCAAGCAGACCTGTTATTTTCTAGTGAGTAACATATTCTGAGATGCAGATTGTGGTTGTGAGTTAGTTTTTTTTAGATTGATGAAGTTAATTAACTGGAAATTCAGTGAACAATATTATAAAATCTTATCTGAACTGTTCAAATACACATTCAAAAACCCCATGTTTTACTAAAACTACTTAACGTTTCAGCCTACATAATGATATAGTGGTAATGGTCTTGTATTAATAATTGCTGCAATTAGTGATTTTAGTAATTAAATTAATATCATGGGTACGATCAATTATTTTATTCTTTTAAAGATCAAGTCTGGAATAAAACCCAATGTTGCCTGCTGTAGTAGGAAAATAATTCAAAATGGGATGTGGGCAGTGGCAGTGAAAAGGTATTTGTCCCCTCACATATTTGCCACACAAGATGGTTGCAGATCCACCCACAAAGTGAAATAAAGCAAGGACAACATGAGTCAACACCAAACCCATTTTTAATAATCATTTCATTTACTGAAGGAGAAAGGTTATATAACACCTATATCACCTATGTGAAAAACTAATAGCCTCCCTAAACTTAATAACTGCCACATTTAGCAGCAACAACTGCAACCAAATGCTTCCAGCAACTGCAGATCAGACTTTCACATCATTGTGGAGGAGTTTTGGCCCAATCCTCTATATTGCTTTAATTCAGCCACATTGGAGGGCTTTCAATAGTTTAAGCTGATGCCACGGCATCTAAATAGGGTTTGAGTCAAGACTTTGACTAGGCCACTCCAAAACCTTTATTTTGAGCCATTCAGAGGTAGACTTGCTCTTATACTTCTGATTATTGTCTTACTGCATAATCCAATTGTGCTTGAGCTTCAGATCATGGACTGATGACTGGACATTCTCATTCAGGATTTTCTGGTAAAGCACTAAATTCATGGTTCTCTCAATTACGGCAACTCACCCAGGCCCCGAAGCAGACAAGCATCCCCACACCATCACACTACCACCACCATGTATGAGTGTTGGTAGGATGTTCTTATTGTAGAATGCTGTGTTTGATTCTGCCAGAATTAACAGCATACATGTCAGCTAAAATGCTCTACTTTTGACTCATTGGTCCACGCAACATTATCCCAAAAGGCTTGCAGGTCATTAAGGTGTTTTTTTGGCAAATATGAGATAAGCCTTTATGTTCTTTTTGGTTAGCAGTTGTTTTCTCCTTGCAACTCTCCCATCGGTATCACTTTTTGTCCAGTCTCATTCTAATGGTAAAATCATGAATGCTGACCTAAACTGGGAGGAGTGAGGCCTGCAGTTTGTTAGATGTTCATCTGGGTTCTTTTGTGACTTCTTGGATGAGTCGTCAGTGTGCTGTTGGCTGAGTTTTGGTAGACTGGCCACAACTGTGAAGATATACCACTGTTCTAAGCTTTCTCCATTTGGAGATAACGGCTCTTATTGTGATGAATGGCTTTGTAACCCTTTCTAAACTGAAATATTTCAATAACCAACTTTCTAATCTCTTCTGGAATTTCTTCTGACCTGTGCAACTTCACATTTCTGGAAAGGTTCTATGTAAGTGATGTTTAGATTCAACAGGGCTGGCAGTAATCAAGCCTGGGTGTGTCTAGTCTGACTGAAACATATAATCGATTAAAATCTGGTTAATTGTTTGATTGAGTAACTAAGCTAAGGGGCAATTTTTCACACAGTGCCATTTGATGTTGGATAACTGTTTTCCTTTAATAAATGAAATTATTATTTACAAAATATTTTGTGTTTATTCAGGTTATCTTTGGCTTGAAGGGTTGAAACAACGAAGTGTGACGAATATGCAAAAACAGAAGAAATCAGAACCATGCAAATGCTTTTTAATAGCAATGTATAAAAGAGTAAATTTCTTGTATGAATTTAGGGCCAAAAAATAAAAATGAGTCCAGCACCTTCTATTCATATCCTCCTATTTATATATGTATTCATATTCTGTTACATCCCTACTTTAAATGTGAGAGTTACTCTAGCCTTAGCCAGCTTTACTCTGGATGGTTGATGTACACTATATGGCCAAATGTATGTGGACACCTAACCATCACACCCATATGTGGTTCTTCCACAAACTGTTGCCACAAAGTTGGAAGCACACAATTGTCTAGAATATATTTGTATGCTGTAGCATTACAATTTCCCTTCACTGGAACTAAGAGGCTCAAACCTGTTCCAGAATGACGATGCTCCTGTGCACAAAGTGGGCTCCATGAAGATAAGGTGCGTTAAGGTAGGATCAGAAGCACTTGAGTGTTCTTCAAAGAGCCTTGACCTCAATCCCACTGAGCACCTTTGGGATGAACTGGAACACTGACTGCACCCCAGACCTCCTCACCCAACATCAGTGCCTGACCTCACTAATGCTCTTGTGTCTGAATGAGCACAAGTCGCCAGGCTCCAAAATCTAGTGGAAAGCCTTCCCAGAAGAGTGGAAGAGTGGAGGCTGTAATCGCAGCAAAGGGGGATTAAATCCATATTAAGACCCATGGTTCTGGTCGGGCCTCCACATACTTTTGGTCATATAGTGTATTTCCAACTTTGTGATACTAATATTCATAAGACCACCACGAGAGTGAGAGTAATTTTATACTATTTTCATTTCTGTCACACCCTTAACAATGTGTTAAACTGCTTTCTCACTTCACTCCTTGGCAGAACCAGTGCTCCAGTGTTTCAGTGATTTTGAGACTTCTACATCATTCAGCTTTCAGTTTAAATTCAGTCTGAACAATCGTTAACAAAAACACATCTACAGTCAAAATGAAACCTGATAACAGAACTAATGACACTGAATCAGATTAGAGATCAAATCTAAGTTAATGAAAGACCTCGCACATCAGAATATATAATATCTCGAGGTAGTTTTTCCTTTCCTCTTCCTCTTTTGGCTCTCCTCTCATTGAAATGTAAGGCGGCGTAATTCAGCTCCACATTGTCACAGTCCTGTAGGAATGGACATGGAATTATTAGACTTTAGAATTATTAGACTTTAGAATTATTAGACTTTTTAGTGTAAACCTTTAAAACTAGTTACTTGTCCACTCATAAACGAATATATTGATATGTGCTGAATATTTACCTGATTGAGGGTCTTGTCTGTCACAGAATCTTGTTTGAGTCTCACTGTAGAGAAGAAAATGCAATTTTTAAATTGTTAAATAACAGAGCAGCTCTACGGTAGGACATACTTTTCTGTCTTTTTACTTCCTATTTTCTGAAGGTGTTGATTAATTTTCAGGTTTATATTAATACACTATTCTAATACATTATTGTTTCTGTAGTAACAGTTTACACAGAGACTTGTATGTCTCCACATGAGCAGATTAAAACGTTTGTAATTGAATTTATAGGTGTGAATTTATCAGGTTGTTAGGTACCAGATCAGTATATCTAATAAATTGGCCAAATTGGTGGATATATTGTCAATTTGCTGGATATATTGATCTAATAACTAATAAACTGTGTTACTTATTGTATATAACGGAAATAGCCTGCTTATTGCTTTAATAGTAACCTTATTGCAAACTTACCCCTGTGTTGTCCACAATTTCTTCCTTTATAGATTATGGCTTGAGCGAAGATCACAACCACACACACTCCCAAAGCTACGGCAAGGCAGATCACTACAGGATCCACAGAGCTCTCTGTCACACAGTAAATATCACAATATTGGTCAAATATACAGAAAAAAACAATTTTTTTTTATTTGAACAGTTGTCTCAAGGAAAATATGGTGTCATTTTTATATATTGTTTAGTAGCTGCATTTTTTTTTTGTTGAGATTTTCTGACATTTTGTTTAATTTAGTTTAATTTTGTTCTTGATTCAAGAACTGGGAAATTTATTGCCATGTTCTTCATACACCTCTGACCATAAACCTTCATATTATAATCTATTTCACACTCTTATGAGCTCAAATATTGGCTCAGTGATTTCTTCTATTTCTAATTTCTTTAGGACGTCGGAAATGAGAGAGAATAATATTTGTAATTAGACAACATTGTACCAGAACGGATTGGATGGCCTGATTCAAGTAAATATACTGATAATATAAAATAATGGATAATTTGGTTTATCAATAAAACATCATATTCTTACCCAACTGTACTCGTGTCCCGTTCCCAAAAATGATCTTCCCACACACGGCCACAGCGCAGTAGTAAGTGCCAGTATCATTGAGGCTGAGGATGTTCTTGGAGAAGCTGTACACACAGGTGTGTGTAGAAGAGCCGCTCTCACACTGATGGCTGCTGTTGTGATGAGTGTAAATGATTTGAGGATGGGATTGTGGTGGAGCAGCTCTGAACCAGAGCACTTGGAGATCTGCTGCTCTGCTCTCAGAGAGAACCGAGCACTGCAGAGTCACTGACGCTCCTGCAGGAACCGAGTCCAACGCGCCGCTCTGCAACACTGAGACTTTTACATCTCCATCACCTGTTCAGTGTAATACAGACAGCGTGAGATCTTACATTGTTCTTTTTATACTTAGACCTTTATAATACAGGATTAAGAATGGTGCATTTTGTAGTTTCTTGATAACATCGTGGGCAAATTAAAATCGTTGACTGTCCAGGAGGAACTGACCACAACATACCACTCTATAGCACTGATACTTACATTTTCATGCAATTTGTTAAATCTGACAATTCCAACTCACTAGCTACTGTAGCTTTTCCCTGTCACAAACACCTGCCAATCGGGGAGGTTGAGAGCAAGCATGAACATTCGATCCGAATGATAGGGGGAACGCTCTTCTGTTGCACCACTCAGGAGCCCCAATACATAATGTTTATAATAATTATTAAAAAAACCTTGCTAAGAATTTAATACATAGACTTTATTAGGTACACTTAAGCTCAAATAAGTCTTACAAATGGAGAACTAGTGCAACATTTAATTACTTAGAACCCTAATGAAAGGAGGAAAAGAGTTGACTAAATTTTATTTAAAATTAAACTTTTTTTTAATCTATTTGATTCATAAATGCATGACGTGGCACATCAGCAGTACCTAAAGCATTTTTTGACTAAACATATTAAGGCAACAATACAATAGTTTGGTGTTTTTTTATAACATCAAAAAAGTTACTGTAGGTACAACAATGCCAGGTATTAAAAGTAATTATGCTAGCTGTGTACTTTATGATTCTTACCTTTCACTGATAAAAATGTTCCATTTGTAAACCTTGTTACAAAGTTTATATATCCACAGTAATACATGGCTTCATCTGATGGCTCCACTTTAGCAATTTTTAAATGACAGCTCTTTTTTTCTTTTTCGATGCTGAATTTTGGTGGCTTGAACTCATCTTCGTAATTGAGTCCATGTTGAACTGTGACCATTACACAAGGCTTGTGTCCTACTTTCTGCTTGTACCAGACGAAGGAATCAGTATTTTCCTCTCGCAGTCGAAAGCAGTGCAGAGTCACGTTATCACCAACATCAGCAGTGATGACGGGGTTCGGCTGATTGATGCTGTTTGTCTGTGCAGAATCTGCTGTTAAGAGTTATGCAACAAAACATGTCACATTCAAATGTATCAAAGGTTTCTACCAATAATACACTCAGATTGTCATTAGCGTCCTAAGTGTACTTAGATTTAAGGAAGATTTGGGGAAAAAATAGCAAAACCTGATGATCAGTCAGTTGCACCAAATGTATGCGTGTCAGTAATTTTGATGCAATAATATCATGCATATGATTAGAAACAATCAAAAACCATGTACACTTACCAAATGTATTAAAAAGCACCACTGTAATCCACATCAGCGCCATCATCTTCAGTATGAGGTCTGTAGAAGGCATGTCTCCTCTTGCTAAATTGTCAGATGGTCAAACTGAGCACATCTCACTTTGTGGCAGAGATTTATGATGGGAAACTCTGACATCACGTATTTTTCCACATACGATCTAGACTAGTACATACCTAACTGTGGCCCCTCCTCTTACCTTTCTGAACCTTTCTTGAAATAGGAATTAAAACCCTTCAAAATTACATAAAAAAAAAAAAAAAAAAAAAAAACAAAGGAGGAAATGAGGTGCACATCCCCCTTTTTTTTTTTTTTTCTTTGATTGTAGTAATAATTGTACTGAATGATTCTAGTGATTAAAATTAATATTTTGGGTAAGGTCAAGTATTTTATCTTTTTAATTTTTTTTAGTAAAAGTGATTAATAGTGGTGAACAAAGGGTCTGCAATTGGTAACAAGTTTTTAAGCATATTTAATTAAATAAAAAGCACACTTAAAGCATTTAAAGTAAAACAATTAATTTGGTATTTTAGTTAAAATGTTTTGAATAATCAGCTTAAAACCCGATCACAACATTTCCAAATATTATTATTTCAAAAGCAACTATTAATTGGTGGATCATAGTATAGATTTTTTCATTCAAAAATTAGGTTAGAGGTCAAGTCAATCAAGAAATGATCAATAAATCAAGTTTTCATGCTTAAGATTCATTATTTTATTACAGCTTGTTTCAGTTATTTTGGTAGAAGCTTTGAGTAAAACAAATTCCTTTGTGATTCTGATCCATTTTCCATAACAAGTCAGTGAGAACTTATGAGTGTGTAGGTGTGTGTAAGTGTGTGTGTGTGTGTGTGTGTGTGGGGGGGGGTGTATTTGTACATTTTAAGTAGAGTAGAGTAGATGTCTTACACTTGTTTCTGGTTCATTGGTGGAAGCTGGTGCTACCATTCTGCCTCCTGTAAGTGGTCTTGTATAAAAGTGCCAAATTAAATGTAAATTAAATATAACAATTATGAAGGATCTGAGAAGTTGTATCATTTAATACATAAATAATTAATGAAATGTACACAGTGCACTTTATACATACAATATATATATATATATATATATATATATATATATAGTGCAGGATTCATAATTTAGTATTTCTCATCAGACTCTTTCAGTTGCAGGAACAATTCCTCGGATTCCTTGTGTAATTAAACACATCCCTGCATATGAAAATGACTTCATACCAATTACATGTTTTCATATAGTTACGCTATATGGGCAAAAGTATATGGACGCCTGACCATCACTCCCATATGCACTTCTTGAACATTCCATTCCAGATTTATTCCCCTTTGCTGTTATTATAAGCGCCACTCTTCTGGGAAGGCTTTCCACAAGATTATAGAGCGTGGCTGTGGGGATTTGTGTTCATTCAGCCACAAGAGCATTAGTGAGATCAGGCGCTGATGTTGGCTGAGGAGGCCTGGGGTTCAGTCGGTGTTCCAGTTCACTGGTGTTTAGTGGGGTTGAGGTCAGGGTTCTGTGCAGGACACTCGAGTTCTTCCACTCCAACCTTGGCAAACCATGTCTTCATGGAGCTCGCTTTGTGCACATGAGCACTGTCATGCTGGAACAGGTTTGGGCCTCTTAGTTCCAGTGAAGGAAAATTGTAAAACTACAGCATACAAACACAATCTATACAATTGCTTGCTTCCAATTTTGTGGAAACAGTTTTGAGGAAGGCCCACATATGGGTGTGATGGTCAGCTGTCCACATACTTTTGGCCATATAATGTATGACCTTGAGGTCAACCTGAAACCCATAAGCTTCTGCACGCATCAAGATCCTACAACTGCCATCCTGGCATGCACAAGTTCCTGCTCCTATCCTACACGCTTAGAAAAAAGGTAAAATATAGAACCTGTAAGGAATTCTATATTGTAGAAATGTACAACTGAGTGTTTCTCTATTAGAAAGAGTTATTATATAAGCACCCATCATATTTCATATTAACTGGAACCTGATATACAAAATAAACAATGATTCTCAGTGCTGGCTCAAAGTAAGATGAGGCTAGGTAGGAGCACAGTGAAGTGGTGACAGGATAGGAACTTTTACAAAATGTCAGTAAGAAAAAAGAACTACTTGTGGATTTTATAAAGAAGCACAATTGGATTATAGCATTATCAAGATCAGTGGGCATTCGTGAAGACACCGAACCACTTAAAATTGTCAAGGATTAGAAATTGTATTTTTTTGATAATAAAAGCCCAACTGTATCTTTACAGCATCAGTATTTCCAGGAGTTTGACAGGCTTGTGTTCACACTGGCCATTAAAATCCCACCTCAAAGTACATGGGTGAAAGCTGCTATAAAAAACAGCCTGGCTGGAAACATCTCAGTTTGGTATTGGAACAGAACCAGACAGAGCCACAAAGCTCTGGAAATGGAAATACGTACGGCTGATCATACTATTGGTGGAGATCTGCAGGACATCTATACGAGGTACTGAGGACAAGGCAAGGAAAATAATCAATGATCTGACACTTCACTTAAACATCATCGATGCATGAGGACAAACACGGAGCGACTCTGGAGTTATTTTCCACAATTTTCCAAATTTTCTCAGTGAGGTCAGTGAACAGGATTAGCTGTTGATTTTCCACTTGTATGGACACTCATACATACACACATACATCAGATCCACTCTAATCAGTGTCAAGTCTAACCGCATTCAGAGCCAAAACAAGCAAGCTGTGACATATTTCATAAAATCCATTATGTAGTTACAGATTACAGAACAAAAAACATTGTTCTTTCTGTGTTTTTTAGCCAGTGTTAAAAAACATAATTTATATATATATACAGAATTAAGTATAGACTTCCTGTAGCCTATTTTAAATTATATTAATTATTAATTGTGCATACACAATTAAGGTATACCTGAATGATTTAAGCTTTATGAATATCTATTTCCTCTTTTTCTGAATTATGATCATGAACAAATGCAAGATGTCTGTGTCGATATGGGTGGAGGTTTATTCAGGCCTTAATGTGACTCCTCCTTCACCACTGTGTAACACTAACCAATCACATTCTCTCTCTCTCTCTCTCTCTCTCTCTCTCTCTTTCTCTCCACCCTCATCTAATCACCCTAACTAACCAACATGGTGATATCGAAACCGAATTATTAAAATGATGTGTCATGAGACGCAGGTTTCAAACCCTTTCTGGAATTTAGCCTCCATGAGTCATGAAAAGGGAAATTACAAAACAAAAAAAGGTCACTCAAGTGAATATATTATTTCCTAATATTTAGCTGAATGAAATTAGGCGAATCAATCGAATTGCATATATTCACATGATTAAATATTAAATATATTGCCCTAGACACAGAGTATTTTGCATTTACTTTTCCTACAATTATTAGCGAACTGGTCTTTATTTCAGTCTGCAGGGTGTGCATTCAAATATGAATGTATGTGTGTGTGTGTGTGTGTGTGTGTGTGTGTGTGTGTAAGGTGTTGTTGAGGTGTGTTTGGTGGTTTTGTGTTTCTGTTTGTCTCTTTGCCTCTTCACACACTGCAGCTCTGAGTGTTTCATCTCTGCAGGCCGCTCTGACCGCCGAGTCGCTTTTCTCAGAAACACCATCAGTTTCTCACCTCTCAAACTTTCCACAGGATGTGTGGCTATCTTTATTTGTTTCAGGCCACACAGTTGTTTTTTTTTTCTTTTTCAGACACGATGTAAAATTAGAAACACCTCCAGACTTTGCATAGATTTCACCCTGCACTTTACTCTGGTCTAAACACACAACAGCATGTTCACTTTTTTTGTAAGCCGTCGGATATAATGTTATAAACGTAGTCAGTTACTCAGCTTTAGTTCATCCTGATGATGCTAATGAAAAGTTTGTACATTGTCTTATCCATTTACACATTATGTAGCTGTGTGTATGTACCACAGTGCTGTTGAGTTCTCGATTGTATTTGGTCAGAAGGTGTTGATTAATTTTCTATAACAGCAGCTCTGACAGTAGAGCAGCTGCAAATCACAGGTTTATATTAACGCACTTGTTCTAATACGTTGTCATTTCTATAGTAACAGCTTACACAGGGACTTGCATGGTGGATGCTGGACGTAAACGGATTAACATATAGTGAAGTTTTCTGTAAGGAGGTGTCTATTTAGCATGAGCCATGAGCACAATCACAATTATTTATGATTCTGGTTTTACATTTAAATATTTTGTTAATATACTTAAGGTGTGTGTGTGTGTGTGTGTGCGCATATGTGAATGTGTGGTTTGTGATAGGTAATAATATTTGTTTATTTTCTTCTTGCTTTTTTTAAAAAATTTGTTTACTTTATTTATAGGTTTGCTCTGAGCATAAAGCTCTCTGCTCGGGTAAACAGGAAGGTACAGTGAGCAAAAACCACACTGAATGTTCCACACCGCTCTCAGCTTTAACTTTCCAGACCAGAGCTGTGCGTGCATTCTGCGTCTGCTGAGGGGCACTGATGGTTAACAAGCTTCTTATGAGACAAAGGGCTGTGAAAAGCTGCAGTGAGGCGGCAGAAAAATCACACGGCCGGTTGGTGTATACAGCTGAGTGCAAAAGATTGCATTACTCATGGCTTACCCATGGATTACATTACGCAAAAAGAACAAATCAGTTTATCTGTTTTTTTAACATTACACTGTTAATAAATTTCAAAATAAAATGAAGTGTGGGTTTATCCTACGCCAAGACGAGGTCATAAAGGCAAAAGGTGGCCATGTCAGTTATTTTGAAAGAGAAATGCAAACTTCTGAACTGATATTCAGGGTTTTTTCCAACTTTTTTTTCATCCCCCCCCAATTTGTTCACCTGCCAATTCAGACCCACCAGTCAGCAGTCATATTCAGCTGTAGTGCTGAGAGGTGGTGTTAATAGTAAACACACTGCTGATGCCCAACATGTCTGTTCATGTGTAAGTGAAAAACAGGCACTAAAAGTCTTCACCCCCTCCACGTGTCCAACCTGCACTGAACTTCCTGATTAGAGGCTTGTGGGAGGAGCTTCTTATAATCCACCAGATCAAAAACTTTTCACTTTTTCTCTCATCAGCTGCCGAGTTGCTGCAGGGCTGAAAGATCATTCTTCATCTCTCCTGATCGCATCAAACATCTGCAGGTGGCATTTCTCAGGAACACTTGCCCTTGTGACCTCCGTCTCTTCCTTATTTGTGTTTTGCAAAAACTATCAATAGGAGAACTTGTCTTGAAAAAACTTAAAGCCACAGCACCGCCCTGTAACCACAGACCAAAGCCAGAGTAACGCTAAGTAATCCCCTGATTTATGCCCATCATCATGAGGTCTATATGGGTAAAACACACCTCTCACTGTTTTTTTTTTTTTTTTTTTTTTTTGCAATCCTGTTATATGAGGTAATGTTTTTGTGAGAGATTTTTGTAAATGCATTCTTCTTCTTCTTCTCCTTCTTCTTCTTTTACTCTAACTCTTCAGTTCTCACACTCTTTAACCTTCTGCATGACAGTTTTAAACTATGAGCCCTGTCACACTTGCTCCATCTAGTGACACAGCATTTGTTTTCTGTGCCTTGTTACTTGTTACAGTGAACCTGCACGCTCAGCAGTTAAATGTCAAACGGTCAGTAGTGTGAGAAAGACTTGCTCTGTTGAATTAATGACACTTAGGTTCATTTAGGTATTATTACATCCTATTCATTGTGGCCACTTTTTTTTTTTTCACAATTACTCTTCAACACATTGCTGTGCTTAAGCCGGAAGACTAACAATAGCTCTTAAGTAAAGTCTGAGCACAAATGACACAACAGCTTTGACCTTCTGTGAAGTGCATTCATCATCTCTAGTCTAATTTTAACCCTTGTGCTTTGTTGAAAAGAAAAGTACGTCTATTATGTCAAAGCGCCAAACTGACCTGTGCAGTTTAATATACTCAAAGAAAAAAAAAAGAAGTAATACAAGAACATTTCCTTTAAAACATTATTACTGTAGACTTACTGTAGTAAAACTACTATTACTGTAGATGTTATTTCATCCTTCTGTCAAAATATCCCCCTCATTTTTTGATTATTCTCCAAAAGATGACCAAACGTTTTACTTTCTACAGCATGTATTTCCTGCACCTTTTATATGCGGTGGTATTATTTCTGTCTTGTTGAAGGGGACAGACCTGGCATCGTTTCTGCTTTTTGCCATCAACTTTATCCACCAGATCTGTTGCTAGTTGAACATTCTGGGGAAGAGCTGCAGCGGCTGGGGCTCTAGGTCGTCATGTTTGTCTCAGAAACTTTGGAGTGTAAATTGTCAGGCCCTGGAACCATTCTATTTATATTGGAAGTTGACGGCCTGCCTTGGCGCTGCTTTGGTGAAGGATACCATTCCACATCACCATCTTTAGATTTCCATGACAAAATCTGCCAAAAATTTTTGGGTCTGTGAAGCTGTTATTGTACTTGAAAGTATAGTGGTCAAAATGACCCACAATATATTCTTTATATATGAATTGTGTACAAATATTCCACCACCCTTCAGTTGCGGAAACTCAAAAACAGAAAAGGGTCAAAGTGACTGTAGTAGAATGTAGTATGTGGTTTGGGACACAGCCTTTAGACTACTTGCGCTTCTTTACAGCTCAGTCAGGATTTTGTTTTTTTTTTAAAGATAATTTACTCACTTCATTTCTTGACCTTTGTTTTAAATGATCAGATTTTCTTTCTGTTAAATCTGAGCCATTGTGGTTTGTGTATTAGTTCTTGATCCTAACATATTAAAACATTATAGTGTTGTGCTACACACTGATACTGGTAGCTGGTGTTTATAGTAAAGCTGGGGGAAAAGTGTAAAATTTGTGTAATGATGGCAGTGTGAGAGAGAGATTGAGAGCAGACACGTGGCAGTTTGAGATCTGAGACGAGTGCAAAGAGGAGTGAAAGTTTGTCGCTGTCCATGGTGTTGAAGCTCTTGTGACACAATGCAGCTCGGTTAACAGAGCAGCATTAACCACAGAACAAGAGTGTTAACGACAAATACAGTGTTAATGCACCTCCGTAAAAATTCTGCTGGATAATTTAATGAATGAATGAACAAATGAATGAATACTAGATATTAATTTAAAGGCAGTGTGTTCCGATCAGAAGGCAGAGTCTTATGGAAACAGCATTTTGAGTGACATTTGCACGCTCCTGAGAAAAGGTGAGATTTAAAGACAGCATGGCATGTATCCTACTCAGACAAGGCAATTCTTTGGATTAAGTTAAATTACATTTAGACTCACAACCTTCTACTACTGCTGTAAGAGCCATTCCAGTAGAAGAAAATAATATTTTGTTAATAATAATTATTACTGTGTATTAGTGATTTGTGCCTTTGATTGTGTCATGTATGTGTTTCCCATGTAAAACATTATAAGCAGTTGCTCTCCTCTGATTGGGTAACCCTTTAATAAGAACCATATAGTCTTTGACCGTGATTTTATTTTGTTTTGTACAGTTTGCAACACCTTCAAGTAAAAGTAAAAAAGGAAGAACTTGGTTTCAAGAGTCTCACTGAGTCACGCATCAACTATTATTTTTCTTTAAAAAATCTTAAATTAAATGTGTAATTTAATGGACTTAAATTTGTGCTAATTATACAGTCCTGTTTATTTGATATTATTATTATTATTATTATTATTATTATTATTATTATTATTAAATTAAAACTGCTGCTGCTGGTGCTGATTTTTTGTGTGTGGCAGTAATAGTGATTTAAATGATAAAATTAAGATTTATAGCGGTATGGGATCTGTGAATTTGTTTCTATTTATTTATTCATTTATTTATTTATTCACTCAAAACTGAAAGTGGTCACTGGCTGCAAAAAGTAACAAGGAACAAGGAACAGAAAACAAATACTGTGTCACTAGATGGAGCCAGTGTGGTGTGATAGGCTCATCAAGTAAAACTCTGACATGCAAAGGGTTAAAGAACGTGAGAACTGGAGTTAGAGTAAAGAAGAAGAAGAAGAAGAAGAAGAAGAAGAAGGATGCACTAATAAAAAAATCTTTCACAATTATGTTACCTCATAACAGGACTGCAAAAAAAAAAAAAGTCATGTCAAGACAAGTCCATTTTTACTGCCATAAGAAACTGTGTTTTCAGTATTTCAGTAAGATGAGTCGTCATGCCTTCAGGACTACAGTACAAGACAACACGTGTTGAAACATTGTGAAAACAAACAGTGTGACAAGTTTAAGATTAAAAAAAAGTACTGCTCAATACAGTACACAGTGATGAAGCAGAGTTACTGTTACCCTGAAGTTGATTATTTCCCTATGACAGCATGTCCCAAAGTGTTTTATTCCTCTTATACCACAGCAAATATCCAAGAAGAACAAACTTAATGGTAGTCCAGTTCTCCTATTAACAGTTTTTGCAAAACATAAATAAAGACGAGATAGAGGTCACAACGCAAATGTTCCTGAGAAATGGCACCTGCAGATGTTTCATGGGATCAGGAGAAATGAAGAACGATCTTTGTGCCCTGTGGTTTTTTTTTATATGGTGGATTATAATAAGCTCCGCCCACAAGCCTCTTCTCAGAAAGTTCAGTGCAAATTGTGTTGAGCTGCTGGGGAGCTGCAAGTGAGCACTTTTAGTGTCTGATTTTTCACTTACACATGAACAGACATGTTGGACATCAGTAGCGTATTTTAATGTTAACACCGCCTCTCAGCACTACAACCCTAAAAAACACCATCTCAAACAACCCTGAATATTTCCCTTTTAGAATGCGATATACGTATACATATTACATTCTCTAATAACTGATATCCCCACCGTTTGCCTTAATAACCTCTTTCTTATCCTCAGTTTTTGGATCCTATTAGTCATCATATTTTTCACTGTTTATTTTGGATCATTGTCTTGGTGTAGGATAAACCAATGTTTCATTTTGGAATATATTTTTATCATATTTTTGGAATTTACTTAGATTTTTTTTTTTTTTTTTTTGCATAAAAATGGTAAAACAGATAATTATTTTTACTATCCAAAAACCTTGGGGGAGCCTTTGCACTCAGCTGTATACACAAGTTGGCTGTGCGTCTTTTCACAGCTCTTGGTTTCATAAGAAGCTTGTTAACCATCAGTGCCCCTCAGCAGATGCAGAATGAAAGCACAGGTCTGGTCTGGAAAGTTAAAGCTGAGAGCGGTGTGGAACGTTCAGTGTGGTTTTTGCTCGCTGTACCTTCCTGTTTACCCGAGCTGAGAGCTTTATGCTGCAGAGCAAACCAATCAAATTAGCAGGAATAAAGTAAACATTGTTACTGTCTGCTACAAACTACACATGCACATGCACATGCACATACACACACAGCTACATAATGTGTAAATAGACAAGAACAATGTACAAAACATCATTTTCATGAACATCATCAGGATGAGCTAAAGCTGAGAAACTGACTGTGTAAATAGCGTTATATCTAATGACGTAAAATAAGAGAACATGCTGGTGTGTGTTTAGAACAGAGTAAAGTGTAAAGTGCAGGGTGAAATCTGGTGCTTTAGAAGAGAGGAGTTACAATATTGCACATCTATATGAAGTCTGGAGATGTTTCTAATTTTGCATTGTGTCTGAAAAAGAAAAAAAAAACAATACAAAAAAACAACAGCATAGAATGAGACAAACAAAAATAGCCACACATCCTGTGGAACGTTTGAGAGGTGAGAAACTGATGGTGGTTTCTGAGAAAAGCGACTCGGGCGGTCAGAGCGGCCTGCAGAGATGAAACACTCAGAGCTGCAGTGTGTGAAGGGGCAAAGAGACAAACAGACCTTCAAAACCACCAAACCACCAAACACACACTTCATATACTGAAAAAAAAAGATCAGTTTGCTAATAATTGTAAGAAAACCTGTATGCATGCATGTATTTAACCTGTATGCAAATATTAAATAATACATTTGCGTATGAAACAGGGTCAAATTCACTTGAGCACCTAATTCTTTTTATTTCCCTTCTTTGATCATGTTTCATTAAAGCTCATTTCCAGAAAACCTGCACTACATGACTTGTATCTTATGACAGATCATTTTAATATTTCAGTTTTGAGTCTTCAGTATATTCACACTAGTGCAGTATGCAGTATACAAGAATGCACTTTTGAAATAAAAAAAAAACAGTCACAGACAATAAGAGGAGAGAGAGAGAGAGAGAGAGAGAGAGAATTTGATTGGTTAGTGTCACACAGTGGTGAAGGAGGAGCCACATTAAGGCCTGAATAAAACTCCACCCATAATGACACAGACATCTTGCATATGTTCATGATCATGATTCAGTCAAATCTTTGGTCGTTGGTCATAGTCAGCAATGAGTCAAAGAAGACGAAGCTTGTAGGGGCTTGTAGTTTAAAGGCTTTTCAAGGGTTCTTTAGAATATTAATGGCTCTTATCTTCATAAAAGGGATTCTACTAGGAACCTTTACTGATAGAGAAACACTCAGTTGCACATTGACACAATATACACTATATGGCTGAAAGTATGTGGACACTTGACCATCACACCGATATGTAGTTTTCCCCAAACTATTGGCACAAAGTTGGAAGCACATAATTGTATAAAATGTAATGCTGTAGCATTATGTTTTCCCTTCACTGGAACTAAGAGCCTCAAAAATTTCCAGCATGACAATGCCTCTGTGTATAAATCGAGCTCCATGAAGACATGGTGTGTGAAGGTTGGAGTGGAAGAACTCGAGTGTCCTGCACAGAGCCCTGACCCCAACCCCACTGAACACCTTTGGGATGAACTGGAACACCGACTGCACCCCAGACCTCCTCGACATCCCAACATCAGTGCCTGATCTCACTAATGCTCTTGTGAACACAAATCCCCACAGCCACGCTCCAAAATCAAGGGGAAAGCCTTCCCAGAAGAGTGGAGCTTATTATAACAGCAACAGGGGGATTACATCTAGACTGGGATGTTCAACAGTTACATATGGATGTTATGATCAGGTGTCCACATATTTTGTTCATATACTGTATGCGGACAGCTGACCATCACACCCATTTCATAAGGAGTTCTTCCCCAAACTGCTAGAAGTTAGAAGCACACAGTTGTCTAGGATGTCTTTCTATGCTGTAGCATTACAATTTCATTTCACTGGAACTGAGGAGCCCAAACATGTTCCAGCATGAAAAATAGTGTGAATTTTAATGCTGACTACCCACCAGGTCTTTTAGCTTGACATTAGTTCATGACCTCACTAACTCTGTTGTGGCTGAATGCCCATAGCTTTGGAATGGGATGTTAAACACATATGGGCGTGATGGTCAGATGTCCCAATACTTTTGGTCATATAGTGTAGAACCCCTTAATGACCTTATAGTGAACTTTTTCTAAGAGTGTAGGATAGGAGCAGGAGCAGGAGCTTGAGCATGGCAGGATGGCAGGATAGGATTTTGATGGTTGCAGAAGCTTATACGTCTCAGTTTGACCTCAAGGTCAATAACCTTTTAATGTTTAATTACCCAGGAAGTCCAATGATTTGTACCAGGAACTGAAAATACACAATACATGTAAAGATACAAGTTCCCTTTATAATCGCTATATTTCATTTACATTTAATTTAGCAGACATTTTTATCCAAAGTGGTTTACAAGCGGCAGAATGCAGAGAGCTGTTGTAGGAGAACACTGAAAGATCACAGAATGTTTCCACCAACAAAGTACAAGACAAATTCAGAAAAGACTGAGACTTCAAATTTACAAAAACACACAAACACTATCACAAAGGAATTAGTTTTGCTCACTGGCAGAACTTTTAAAATAAAAATAATGAAAACTTAAGAATGAAACCTTGATTTAGACCTCTAAACTATTTTTTGATTGATAAAATATATACTAATATTAGTGAAAAAAAAATACCTACTGTTATACTTTCTCTGTATTATTTTTTATCTTCTGCTCTACATACTGTTTATTATTTAATAAAATATGCTTAACAATGTACAAATTGCAAATCACCCTATGATTCATTTTTACTGTACTTTAACTGAAGTCTTCTGAAGTTATTAAAAAGTATAAAAAAAAATAAAAGCAAATTAAATTTGTCTTTATGAAGTTCAGTTTATTAGGTGCATTGATCTGAAAAAGGCCACAGCCCCCTGTTAGCTACTGCTAGATTTCTAGTCTAGATTGTATGTAAAAAAAAAATACACTGGAAGTCTGTGATGTCAGAGTGCCGCATCATAAATCTTTGGCCCAAAGTGAGATGTGCTCAGTTTGACCATCTGACAGTGTAGCAAGAGGAGCCATGCTATACACAGACCTCAGACCGAAGATGATGGCACTGATGTGGATTACAGTGATGCTTTTTAATAAAATTGGTAAGTGTAGATGGCTCATTATATTTCGTATTTTGCTGTAATAAGGACCTTAATATTATAGGTCTGGTGTCTGGTGTCTGGTTGAAGAGCCATTTTAAGGAAATCTGAATTTTGGCATTCTAGCTAGCAAAACTTTAAAGTACTAAAATCTACATTTATAGCTAAAAAAATATACACTGCAAAATGACTTCAAATTTACAAGATCAAAATGCTGAGATTATTAGTAAGTATTTTCTAACACTGGTCAAACACAGACAAAACAGTTAAAATTTAATTTTTTGTAATCTGAAGTTGTTCGTAAACAAGTTATTTCATCTTGAAATTTTATTGTAAAACATACAATGGACACTTCTGTGCAACCACACTGGCACTTTTTACACATCTGCTATGTGACCTTCAGTCCCGGGCTACACTGGAAATTCAGTTTATTAAGCACATTGCATTTGGCTTGCTAATGTCTGTAATATTTAATGCTAATGTTAATGTTAGTCACACTATTATACCATTCTCTGTGAATTACTGGAAGAATAAAGTTTTGGTTCATTTGTTCATTTTTCATTCTTTAACAATTTATATTAGATTCTGCAGAGACAAATGATATCACTCAGCCAAATCCAATGATCACTGCTGATGTTGGTGATAACGTGATTCTGCACTGCTTTCGACTGCGAGAGGAAAATACTGAACCCATCGTCTGGTACAAGCAAAAAGTCGGACAGGAGCCTTGTGTAATGGTCACAGTTCAACATGAACCCAATTATGAAGATGAGTTCAAGTCCCCAAAATTCAGCATCGAGAAAGAAAAAACGAGCTGCCATTTAAAAATTGCTAACGTGGAGCCATCAGATGAAGCCATGTATTACTGTGGACTTAGAAAATTTATAACAAGGTTTGGGAAAGGAACATTTTTATCAGTGAAAGGTAAGAATTTTGTTTTTGCGCTAGGTGAGAATTTTTATGTTGATGTATTCTGCATTTGTATGACTTAGACGATTGCCATATTGACGAGAGACTGCAAATTCAAGTAACGAGCACATTAATATAATATAATGATTTTCAGTACAGCTGAAACTACTATCAGAGCTTCTGTTATAGAAAATTAATAAAACTTTCTCACCCATATAAACTGAGAATTCAAGTGTGATATGAAATGCTATATTTGACAGCAGGTGCTTTCTGGACCGCATACTGCATATAGTATACTGCAAAAGTCCAACTATAAAAAGGACCAAGGTGTAAGATCTCACACTGTCTATATTACACTGAACAGGTGATGGCGATGCAAAAGTGTCAGTGTTGCAGAGCGGCGCGTTGGACTCGGTTCCTGCAGGAGCGTCAGTGACTCTGCAGTGCTCGGTTC
>CM075009.1:3035400-3045554 GCA_037576675.1 Pangasius sanitwongsei | reverse complement strand
TACCAATATACTCACTCTCCCTCCTCTGAACATGTCCAAACCATCTTAATCTGGCCTCCCTAACTTTGTCCCCCAAAAGTCCAGGTAGATTCCTGATAAGGGGTCAAAGCTAATGACAGCTATGACTTCTTCAGCTTTCTGAGACAGTATAGGTGTAGCTAGGCTTTCTTGACCAGAGAGGATGTGCTGGTGGTTTGTTTGAGACCCAGGAGGTTGTAGTTGAGACACTTTCAACAGAGGATCTGCAAATGGTTTGTTGAGTGTGTTCTGTTTCCTGCCACCTGATGTCAACAATAATTTCCTTGGTTTTGCTAACATTTACAGTTTTTTATGCGCACCAGAATGCAAGAGGGACACGTCTTCTGTCAACGCTGTTTCATCTTGACATGATGTAAGATCTAATACTGGCTTGTCATTAGCAAACTTCAGAATGGTGTTGGTGCTGTGATTGACAGAACAGTCATGGAGGTACTATGAGTACAAGAGAGGATAAATACCTGCAGGGCTGTGATGATGGTGGTCCAGCTTGGACAGAACACATGGGGTAGGACAATTTTAATATTGGCATGAGAAAAAAAGTGTTGTGTGAGAAGATGAGCACTTTCAATGCACTGTTTGTGTTTTGGTGATCAAATAATGCAGTCAGTGGTTGCTAGGACGGATGTCAACAGTTACAATTGTAATAGCAATAAACTCCCTAGGCAGTGAGAATAAATCATTGGCAGGTATTTAACCTGTGTGTGCCAGAATTTTGTAGTAACAGTGCACCAGGTGATGTTTATCGAGAGGCCTATGCCGACACCTTGTTCTTACCAGATGGAGCAGTTCTGTCACCAAGGAACAAAATGAAGCCATCTATCACCATGACCAGTCCAACCGGGTGATTTCCCCTGTTGATAAGATTTGATAATCTTCTATAAAAGCAAGAATCATGATAATTGACAAAGAATTGAAAAAAAAATGCAACCACCCTGGAACCATGGAACTGGACCAAACCTGTCTGCCCCCGGAGGAACATGCCTGAAGAATATGGAAAAGTCTATGTCTTTAATAAAGAGGATCTAGACATATGCTAGCTTTCTAGCTGCCTGAAGAGGCCTGGACCTCAGAGTCAATTGGAAAGAAGCATTTCACATGATTTAGCTAACTTAACATTTAACATTTAAAATGTGATTGAGTTGGGATGGTGTTACTATTCTCTAGGACCAATTCTAGGACTACAGGTAGCTTTATAGCAGAACACCTGGTGTGAGTCTGCAAAATCCATGTGAGACCCTGTTCTCCTCCTCTCCAAGTCTAGGCTGTGGATGGTAGACCTCTGGGCTCAAAATGAGTTCTGTTTTAAACCCAGCCACTGACAGGCCAGATTCACCCTATCAATTCAGAGACTATTACCATTTTTGTTGTTGATGCACATGGACATTATGTCATCCCAAGGATAATCAAGAGGTTGGAGATAGCTGTTCACTGAGCTGATCAGACATGATGTCTCCAGTTCCACTGCAGCTCCACCTACATAGTAATTCTTCAAGCAAAGGAAATGAAGACTGAGTCTACAGAGCACCATCATCTGGCCCAGGTCTTTAGCAAGAAAGGTGCCACCGAAATCCCACTATACAGACTCTGCGATTGTGCTCTCAACCTGCTGCCAGGGGCCAATTCTCCCAGTTGCTACATCTACCTTCTCTCCATCAAAGATGTTGCTGCTGTGGAGGAGTCCTTAGACAGGGGTTCATTTGAAATGGCATGTAGCCTGTGTCTGTTGGCCTTGTCTTCTTCGTGGAGAAAAAGGACAGAGGACGGTGATCATGTATTGATTGCAATGGAAATAACCAGGTCACACAGAAATCCCCAGCACTTGCTGCCTTTGGTGCCAGCTACACCATTTCATGTTGTAGAGGGTGTACAACTTTATACACATCTGGGAGGGGGATGAGTGGAAAACTGTCTTCTCTACAGCCACTGGGCACCATGAATACTTGGCGATGCTGTATGGTTTGACAAATGCCCCAACTGTATTCCAGGTATCTATTAACCAGGTGCTCTACGACGTGCTCCACTAGTGGTTTACATTGTTGATATCAAGATTTACAGTTCCTTTTTCACATGCACATTCATAGCACATTCATAGCTGAGGAGAAGACATCTTGGTGTATCTTGGGAAGATGGGGGGACATCTTGGGGAAGATGGGGGGTGGGGGGCTCCCAGGATGTGCCATGATTTGGCCTGTTACATGTTTAAAAATTTTTGTTACTTTTAAGTATAAAGTATGGAAAGCACATTCAGCTTTTCCAATGATGATGGGCCACTATAGATGTGTTATTTAGTTCATTGCAGGCATTGAAGCAGGTATATATTACTCCATAATAATAAACCATACAAACCCTGTATCAGACAGATTCTCATATGTGGTTTACACAGCTGCTGTGGCCAGATAATGAGTTCACCAAAGCAGCCAAACTGATTAAACACAGTAATCAGGCCTACAGATCCCTTCTGAGATCAAACAAGAAACACATAAAACCACTGATATTGATGTACAGTACAGTTTTTGTACACTACAATGCTAAAATGCTTCAGCAGAATTGGGTAGTTTGGACTTTTTGTACAACCAAAACTATAAATAGAATAAATATATAATTATTATGCAATACTCTCTATAAAATACAGAAATGAATGAGCAATGTTCTGTTTAGAACAGTGACCCCTGTGTGTCACTGTTCTAAAATGGGGTAGAGATGGGTTCTTGATTTTATTAATAGCTTTTATATAAGCCACTGAAAAAGAATAATTGCTATAAATTATAAATCATCAGTAACCCAGACCTGTCGTCCAAAAGTCCTCCAAAAGCTTTTAAAGGATCTCGTGTCTATTTTGGGGGAACAAAGCTCCACTGGCTCCCCTGTAACTTGAACACTGCTGTCAGGCCTTCGGTAATACTAGCACCTGTGAACTGCCAAAATTCAAATGCACTACTCTAGCCCAGACGACCATTACTATATAGGCATGATTTTGTACAGACAATTTGAATAAGGAGAGCAATTTTTGCAGCAAGATTTGTGTAGGTGCACGTGAGTGTACAATTAAACCACATTTTCCATTCTGCCATAACATCTTTGTCATGATATCACTGTGCAACACTGAAACACAAATATGGAAAAAAAAAATGTAGGGCAGATGTAGGTCAGAATACAATATGCTTGCATATCACGTCATATTCTGGGGCGTGCTCAGTACAGACCGCCTATAGTATAAGCATAAATTCAAACCATGCTTCAAGCGCAGTCATATTCTGTTGATAAATGAGATACAAACACTGTGGAATTTCTGAGAAATGAAAAATGACTGGATTCTGGATTTTAATTTTGATCTTCAGCACCATGTGTAAGTAATATGAGCAAATTATTAACATTTTGTTTAATGTATTTAAAGAAAAAATCTATACACGAATTATAAACCTTTTTTTGTCATTACACATAGAAGGACTTACCAATATTATTCCTTTAGCATCTTTAATGTTTAATTTTATCTTTAATAAGTCTTCATACACATTGATTCCTTAATGAATGCCTTTGTTTTTCTAGATCCAGTCCAACCTGGTAGACGCTGGGTTACTGCACAATCCCCCACAGAGTCACCAGTTTATCAGCCTGATAAAGAGCTCAGTGTGGATATCGGAGACTCGGCTACTCTGCGGTGTTGTGTTTCTGAAAAAATAGTTGGGATAGTTGTCTGGTTTAAGCAACCAAAGAGAAAAAAACCTCAGACTATGGTCATGGTATATAAAAGTGGTGAAGAACTGTTTTACACAGAATGGCAAAACCCTCGTTTCCAGATAGAAACATATGGAAACTGTTTCAATACAACAATTTTAAAAACCATGCAGTCTGATGAAGCCATGTACTACTGTGCACGCAGATCCCCATATACAGTGTTTGGAGATGGAACTTATTTAAAAATTAAAGGTAGGATTTCCATTAAAATGGATTATGCAACCGGTTTAATGTAGTGATGTTGTGTTCTTCGTCACAATTAGCATGTAAAAAAATTGTTAAACTTTAACCACTAGACATTTCGTCAGACATTTAGTCAGTGAATCACAAAAATGTTCATAGATGGGCATGATGTTAAAGCATCAGAAACATCTAAACCAGCTCTGTGTGATAATTCAGTGGTGTGTGAACCAACACTGCATGGAAACAGCACTAACATGAACACACAGGAGAAAACAGGTAAGATGTCTTATAGTTCACCATGAAATAATTATCCTAATTTCATCATGCAATATTTGCCTAGAAAATTATTTGCACTGATGTAAATATAATGTGCTGAAGTAACAGTATCAGAAATGACTAGATCTCTACATTCGACAGTGCTCGGTTTGGGAACGGCTTTGGGTTTGTGTGCACTTCTGATTCTCTGCCTCACTTATTTCCTACTGAGGAGAAGAAAATATGATAAAAGTGAGTGCTTTTGTGATCTGATAATTTCCTCAATGTACTTCAGTTCAGTTCTTTTTGATTAAAAAAGTGCATTTCTGTATTAATAGCGAACACTTCTATAGAAGATTCTCCAGGAACGAGGCAGGTGCGTGTGCAAGAAAATATAGTGATTATTTTATACTATTATATACTGTTTGAGTAATTCAGTTTTTTTTCTGTAGATACGACAATGTCTACTTTAGTCATGCACGAGTCTCCCTACTGATCACTGTTCACTTCTTATGTATATTATTAATCTGATGTTACAGTCATATACTGCTACTTATAATGGTTTTGATGTAATATATACAGTCACTATGCTCAGGTTCATACAAAATCTATTTTTATTTTTATTTTAATGTCCAGCAATCTGAAGCTGAAACACTGAATTATGCAGGTTTGCAATTCGCCAAGAGGAAAGCCAAAGCTGAAAAAAGGAAAACTGGCTCATCGGAGGATTGCGTGTACTCTGATGTGAAATAAAACTGTATGTTTTATGTAACATAAATGATCCCAGGTTTTTACTTCTGTACACATGTTTAAAGAAATTTCTTTTTTTAAGTGTGCAAAGTTTAACCTCGATTAACAATTAACACTTGTGACATAAAATAAAACAAAATAAAAATTACTTTAGTATTACATCTATGTTGACTTTAATAAATGTAAATATGTGTAAAAAAAGATGTTAATGAACTCAACTAAAAAATGAATAGATAGATCAAATAAATGCAGAATATATAGTATAATTAGCTCCTTTTCATAGCTAAACTTCAATTGTAAGCTACTTCAGATAAAATTGCCTCCCGAATGAGTAAATGTTAATGGATTTTTTTTTTCCATATGTCTGTTTCTGTGGATTGGTGTAAAGAAGCACAGCTTACATTAACTCTGTTGTAGTATCTAACAGACTCTTGTCCTGAATTTGAGTTTTCAGTTTACAGTATGTGTTTTTGACTCTGCTGGATTAGGAACGTTTGTGTGTTGTGTCCAGTGTCCTGTTTTATGACAGTAACAGTGTCCAGGATATTATGGATATAAAACAAACATGTTTTACCCACTATCAGCAATTAAACAAGGACAAAAATTAAGTAAGTGTTCCATGTCAGCACTGGAGTCGGTGCCATACTCCAGTTCCCAGAATGCCTTGCGGCCTACAAACATGGCCACCACAGACTACAATTCCCATCTCTCACCCTTACTCACTGGACTTCTAATCATGCACACCTATTCCCAATCACACCTACACCTATATAAACAGACCATGGCCAGTCAGCCAGTTGAAGAGCAATGCTCAGTGGCTCATTGTTTGTTTGTTTGTTTGCTTGCTTGCTTGCTTGCTTGCTTGCTTGCTTGCTTGCTTGCTTGCTTGCTTGTTTGTTTGTTTGCTTGCTTGTTTGTTTGTTTGTTCTGCTATTCTGGTTTCACAGTTTCTGGATTTTGTTTCATCTATATGGTTTGGTGATCTTTGCCTGTTTCTGACTTTGATCTTGTTTCATATTTTAGATTGTTTGCCTGATTTTTTTTTTTTTTTTTTTTTTAAAGTGAGTGCACTTGTTTGGTGATGCATTTACTGTGAGACTATAAGTTACTTTAAAACAAAAAATGTCACAATATTTCATTTAGTCATAGCAGTTCACTTAGACCCATTAATTACGTAGACTTTCTAATTCTAGAAATTCATTTCTTGATGTTTGACCAAAAAATGTTAATACAGTTTGCTCAAAAACCTTTGACTGTCAGTGTGTCTGTATAAATGTTTAGAATGTAAAGACTTACAAAATATATGTGCACAAAGATAGTGTTGATTTGTTTCATACGCCATTACAGCACTTAGCCACAAGAGCAGGAAATGATTTTTTTTGTCCCTAACACATGTTCACTTGAAAGATCTAAAAAGCGCTTGTAGTTAGTTTTATAACAATGAGCATAATTCTGGCATTAACGCTTCAGCACATGCACTTTGAAAATACCCCAATATACATATAAAGTACATTTCAAGTGTGTAGATTTTTTTTGTCACTGTACATCATTATAAACAAAGTTAACTACATGAAGAGAATGTTTGGTGGCTGTGCAGAACTTCGCACAGAAAGAATTACACACCTGGATTTTCATTTGATAGATTAGATTTTAGCCGTCAGATCTAACATGGTGGTCAGCCATCACTGGGCGTGAGAAAACTGAGCACAGACGTGTAATAAACGTTACTTCTGAAAAGTAAACCTTAAAAACAGAACAGAATGAATAAATTAAACCAATTAAATTAGAAATATAGTCTAGGTAGCAGTAGATACTTCAGAGTAAAGACAGTCTTCAGGTTTTTCTCTCTTTCTTGCCACTCTGTTAGTATTCTTCTTATTGAAATGTAAAGCAGCGTAATTCAGCTCCACTGTATCATGACCCTGTGAGAATGATCATACAAATGTTCAAATTTGAGATTACAGCTCTCTGAATCATCAGAGTGAAATCTAGCAGTTTGTTCACAAGTGCATGAAGACACAATTTAAGCTTATTTACCTGATTGGGTGTTTTCTCTGCCACAGAATCTTGTTGAGATCTCACTGTAGAAAGAAAAAAAAATGAACACATACCTTTTTTGTGTTTGGTCACATTGTTAGTCACTCTTCACTAAGTCTGAATCTTTTATTTGGGCACAGTTCCACTGTGTGGATACTTTTGGTGATTTCATAACATTTACGTATTCAAAGGCAGAAAAATTCAAATCAAAATGTTTACGGTAGTTAATAAATTATAAATTCATAAAACAGGTTTTATCTGAGTCACTTATTTTTGCTTTATCTGACAGACTGTTCTGCCACTATATTATATTATATTATATTATATTATATTATATTATATTATATTATATTATATTATATTATATTATATTATATTACATTCCATAATATTGAAGTGGAGAGAAAAATTAATACAATTTGCAAAACTGTTTCTGTATGTTGCAGACTCACCTCTGGATTGTTCACAGTTCCTCATTTTACAGATTATAAATGCTTGAACAAAGATCACAACCACACACACTGCCACCACTACTGCCAAGTAGATCACTTCAGGACCTAAAGAACCACTGATCATGTTAATAATTTAAAAATAAATAACTAAAGAGAAAAATTAAGGATGCCATTTTTTTGTTGTTGAAACACAAACAATATTCGCACATTTTGTACCAACCAAATTCTCCAACTGTACTCGTGTCCCGTTCCCAAAAATGATCTTCCCACACACGGCCACAGCGCAGTAGTAAGTGCCAGCATCACTGAGGCTGAGGATGTTCTTGGAGAAGTTGTACACACAGGTGTGTGTAGAAGAGCCGCTCTCACACTGATGGCTGCTGTTGTGATGAGTGTAAATGATTTGAGGATGGGATTGTGGTGGAGCAGCTCTGAACCAGAGCACTTGGAGATCTGCTGCTCTGCTCTCAGAGAGAACCGAGCACTGCAGAGTCACTGACGCTCCTGCAGGAACCGAGTCCAACGCGCCGCTCTGCAGCACTGACACTTTTACATCTCCATCACCTGTTCAGTGTAATACAGACAGTGTGAGATCTGTGATTTAATGTTTCATTTATCACAGATGGCAAAAGGACAATAAGAATCATGGCTACAGGATTGCTTTTATGAGACAAAAAAACAGTCTCAATATATCGGCCCTCTTGTTCCACTGCCTATCCAACCAATATTTTAAAACTTTATTCTCCATAATGCTGATGCATCTAATATTAATCATTTGGGATTGTTAAATCAAGACAATAAAATGCTGAGAATAGAACTTACTCAACATCCTCTGTTGTGCATATATCTGTGGTGGCCTACAAAACCTTTCACATAGTGGAGCATGAATTGCTTTTCTTACTGTACTCTTTTAGTCTTTAGTCCAAAACAGGGTTTTGTTTTGTTTTTTTGGAAATGAAACATAGGTATAATTCACAAAGTAATCTGTTTTCAGTGTGGACCTCTTAGAACATCTGCAGTGAAAGACATTTACATTTTTAGGGATAAATCTAAATCTATAACTATGTTTGGATATCTGTAAAGCTGTCCATTGTTAAAAGCACAATATAAATAAACTATAATTAATTTAAATCAATTTAAATTAATAAAAATCAATATGACCATAAATTGGTTCAATTCACACTGCCAGGGATTTTTTTTAACACATTTTTTTTGTTTGTTTGTTTTTTTATGTTTTATTACAGTTTAATCACCTTTATTACCAAAGACTAAAACAAAATGCTACAGAATAGCAATTAAATAAAAAAAAAAAAAAAACTAAACCTTTATGGAATGTACTAGCTTATTATTTATGAAGTCAGTTAAATATAGGGTGTTCAAAAAGTTTTGACTGGCAGTGTGTACTGTCCAAACAGTTTTGATTTAGTTATTTACCTGTTACAGCCAAGAGTGTGCCACCGGATAATGTAACATCATCAAAGTAAGATTGTTCACAGTAGTAAAGTCCTCCATGTTCTTTTTTTACATGTGAGATTGTCAGAGAAATGCCGTTATCAGTCACATCCATATTAAATCCTGACGTCTTGAACGTGGAGGAAATTGTGACATCCTTATATGCTATTCTTTCTCCTACTTTTTGAGGCATTTCTCCAAATATTTGTTTGTACCAAAACACACTTTCCGCCCTACTCATGTCTCCAAATGGGCAGTTAAGAGTAACACGTTCTCCAGACTTCACTGAGAGAAATGATGGTCTGGAGAAATCCACAGATTGGGCTGGAGCTGGAAAATAAACAAAATTTTAGTAATAATAATAATAATAGGAATTACAATAACTAAAATATGTTTTATGTAAAAACCCTTTAAAACTCACTTATTATGTTCAGAGATAGGACAAGAATCCACAGTGGTGTCATCTTCAGAGATGAAATAACACTCAGGTCGAGCTGCTGACAAATGGTCAAATGCCAAAGCATCAAGGGTTTTGTTCTTGAGACTTTCATCTGATTGGCTGCTTCAAGTCATGAGCTAAATTTCCTTTTCAGCTATGTTTCCTTTTTTGTACCACCATTTACTTCACCAGAAGCCTGTAGGTGTAACAGAGCAACAAAAAAACTATGACTCCTGTTAAGTTTTTGTTTGACATTTCGTATAAAGTACCTGTACCGTTACATACGTGTGCCCAATGAGATGTAACTAAATCAAGATAAAAATAAAAATATTAAGAAAAGTTTGAAGGCAGGTCAGAGATTAACACGTACGTTTACAAAGCCACCCAGAGCACTTGAGTAATTGAGATTTTAGATATAGCCCGTGTCTATTTTTAGACCTATACATAAAATGTGACATTTTAGAATTATTCCTCATCTTTTTCACTAGCTGTTTTTCATGTGTATGAGAAAAACGTATACTTTTGAAAATGCCTGTAGCATTGCTTGGTTTATTGTTTCATCTTTGTGCAGAGGCACCAGAATGTAATATGCACTGTACTGCTCCTGAATCCAACAATCAAACCATACAAACCTCACCACAAACAGAGATTTCAGATACAGTAAGTGTAACTTTAAGCAGTAGTTCCACCTTATCATCAGTTCACTCGAATCCTTGTGTTTGTCATTTTTTGTTTCATATACACCGATCAGCCATAACATTATGACCACTGACAGGTGAAGTGAATAATATTGATTATCTCGTTACAATAGC
>CM075009.1:3005314-3029986 GCA_037576675.1 Pangasius sanitwongsei | reverse complement strand
CTCATGTGTAATGGAAAGTTTATTGCAGTTTATTTTAAGGGCCTACTTATAACCTGGTTTAAAGAAATTCTTGCTTGTATACTTAGATCAGCATTGTTTCAAATTGTCAGAAGAATCTAATTCATTTTCATTTATTTATTTGACATGTTTTTATAGAAAGCAACTTACAAATGAAGCAGATTTGCAAATCAAGATCAAGCTACAAACACTATAGTCATAACATAATTGGCACATTTTACATTTTTTTTTTTTACAATTTCACAAAATCTAGTGAGTCTACACAGCACTATTTTATAGCATTATAGCCTTTCATACCACTGATCTCTGACTGACCTACTGCTGACAACTGAGAAGTCTGCTAATCAATAAATATATAAATATGATTAGAAAAAAATGTATGCTGAAATTCTGAATTGGATTGGTGTTGTGTGAGGACTTACATATAAAGGAGTCTAGACACTGACCGCCACATTTGGCGGTTAATTAGTAAGGAATAAAACACTTGGGGCATGTTGTTATAGGAAAATAATCTACAGTACAACAGGCTGGTGTGATAAAGCAGAGTTACTATGTTCCTGTTATCACTTAGCAGCATAACCCAGCATTATTTCACCAGCTTTTTGTCACACAGCTTGTCATTTTACTGAGAAACCACAAAGCGGAAATGCCTTTGTCCTGAAGATCTCAGATCATTTAAAGTTAAAGCTTTACTTAACAGGGATTTTGACATTCTATGTACGGTGCTGGATTGTGGTTTGGAACCGAGCCTAAGTAACTACAGACTGCATAACACACAAAAAATACATTACTTTAACTTTATATTATTTAAATTGTATTGCCTGAGTAATTGTAGACAGTCATAATCTAACTATCTATCTCTCTCTCTATCTCTCTATCTATCTATCAGTTTTGTAACATATTAACATTATATCATGTTTAGTTTCTGTTGCTATGTATAAGATGAATATAAACACAGAAAATGTTTATATTACAGGCAGCAAAAATGAATTTCTATGCAACCAAAAGAGACCTGATCAAGACAGTTAACTCTCTTTGTTACGTCACTCAAGTTTCAATACCATGGACAGCGACAAAATCCTGACCAGGAGTTCAATTAAAAAGGAGGCCTGTAGTCTAAAGGCTGTGTCCCAAACCACATATGAAATAGTGTACTAAGTAGAGTGATAAAAAATATACCCTCTGGGAGCCTAGGAAACTATATACAATAAATAAATAAATAAATAAATAAATAAATAAATAAATAAATAACTACTGCTACTACTACTACTTCTACTACTACTACTACTACTAATAGTAGTAGGAGTAGTAGTAGTAATTAAATATTGAACATTTAGCACTGAATAATAATAATGTTCAGTGTTAAGTGTTCAATATTTTATATTTTGCACTATTTCTAGGCCCCTATTTAATTGTAAGCAAATGTGTGATATGGACTGTGTAAACTGCTTTGTACAAAAGATCAGATTTCCCTCATGTCTAAACTCTTCTATTGAAGCAGGTGTTCATACGACACTCTGATTCATTTCATCTAAAATGGATCATAAGGTTTTGCACAAGCCTGTGGAGTCCATGCCAGCTCGAGTGCACACTGTCATTAAAGCAAATAACAGACATACCAAATACTAACTAAAGTCTGAAATGCATGTAAATATTTCAAAGATTCTACTTTTCACTCAAGTTAGTTTCAATAATATACTTTATAATGGAATGTGTAATTTTTAATTAGAAAAGAATGCAAAATTGAAGCATTTTCACTATCGGTCTCAGCTTTCAACCCAGGCCTCCTCACCCAACATCAGTGCATCATCCAACATCACCTCACTAATGTTCTTGTGCCTGAATGGACAGTTCTCCACAGCAACGCTCCAAAAGCTAGTGGAAAGCCTTCCCAGAAAAGTGGCGCTTATTATAACAGCAAAGGGGGACTAATTCTGTGTTAATGCCTTTTGGAATGGGCACATATGGGTGTGATGGGGTCCCTGGAGGACTAGCTGTTAGGCCACAGTGCTCTCACTGCTGTGGCCTGGGTTTGATTCCTGGCCAGGGAACCTGCATGCAGCAGTGTGCACTCAGTGCTGGTCCCAAGCCCGGATAAAATTGGGGAGGGTTGCATCAGGAAGGGCATCCTGCGTAAAAACTGTGCCAAATCAAATACGTGGACCAGTGATCCATGGTGCCGGAAGAGGAACAACAACATATGGGTGTGATGGTCAGGTGTCCACATACTTTTGGCCATATAGTCTGTGTGTTTGTGTATGACTCAGGTGATTAGGATTTGCAAGAGTTTTATTAAACATACAATCCAATAAGCAAAGTTAAAATACTCTTTGCTTCAGATCCAGAACGTGATCCACAAACACAGTCAGAAAGCAGGCAAAGGTCAGAACACAGAACAGGAACAGCGTAAACAGGGCCAGAGGATAATCCAGTTAACCAGAAAACCAGGAATAATAGCAAGGGGTCATACACAGAATATCTAACTGAGCTATCAACAGCTCAGAATTCCCACAGAATTGCCACAAGTAATTGGAGAGGCTTCACACATGTCCATGGGCTTTATATATGTACTGAAGAGGAAGTTCAAATGACAACTAAAGATGAGCGTATCATTTGGGGGGAGGTTGCCCTCTAGTGGCATGGTGGTGAATTTTCCTGTCTAGACATGACAATCCACAAAGATTTAGGGTTCCCTATTTACTTGTTATTCTCTGGTGGGGGTCTGTGATTTATTTATTTAATTATTATTTTATTATAATTTTTTTCCCAAAACTGAAAGAGGTCTCTGGCTGCAAAATGTAAGAAGGTAAAACAACAAATACTGTGTCACTAGATGAAGCCAGTGCAGTGTGACAGGGCTCATAGAGTAAAACTCTGACATACAAAAGGGTTAAAGAGTGTGAGAGCTGAGGAGTTAGAGCAAAAGAAGAGAACTGGAGATGAAGAAGAAGAATACACTTACAGAGCCATGACCTCATATAAGAAGACGGCAGAAAAAACAGTGAGAGTGTATTTTACTCACGTAGACCTCATGATGACGGGGATAAATTAGGGGATTATTTAAGGTTACTCTGGCTTTGGTCTGTGGTTACAGGGCGGTGCTGTGGCTTTAAGTTTTGTCAAGACAAGTCAATTTTATTGCCATAAGAAACTGTGTTTTCAGTATTTCAGTAAGATGAGTCGTCATGCCTTCAGGACTACAGTACACGACAATACACGTGTTCTGTACATACGGATAACATTATGAAAACAGTGTGACAAGTTTGAGATACCAGGAAATACAGCTCAATACAGTACACAGTGATGAAGCAGAGTTACTGTTACCACTCTGAAGTTGATTATTTTCCTATAACAGCACATGCCTTAGTGTTTAATGCGATCAGGAGAAATGAAGAACGATCTTTGAGCCCTGCAGCGACTCGGCAGCTGATGACTGAAACAGTGAAAAGCTTTTGATCTGGTGGATTATAAGAAGCTCCGCCCACAAGCCTCTAATCAGGAAGTTCAGTGCAGGTTGTGTTGAGCTGCTGCTGGATCGCGGCCCGACACGTGGAGGGGGTGAAGACTTTTAGTGCCTGTTTTTCACTTACACATGAACAGACATGTTGGGCATCAGCAGTGTATCTAATATTAACACCACCTCTCAGCACTACAGCTTTGACTAGTGGCTGGTGGGTCAGAATTGACAATTATCAGTTCAAAATTTTGCATTTCCCTTTAAATATTATATGGCCACCTTTTGCTTTAACAACCTCTTTCTTATCCTCTAAACTGTTTTTGGATTCTGTCAGTTGTAGTATCCTTGGTGTGTATTTTGCCTTGTTTTGGATTGTTGTCTTGGTGTAGGATAAACCCACACTTCATTTTAAATTTTGGAATTTGTTTTTATTTTATTTTGTTTTGAAATGTATTAACCGTGTAATGTTAAAACATAAATGTTAAAAGATACATTTGTTCTTTTTTGGGTAATGCAACCTTTTGCACTCTATACACAAACCGGCCGTGTGATTTTTCTGCCGCCTCACTGCAGCTTTTCTCTCTTTGTCTCATAAGAAGCTTGTTAACCATCAGTGCCCCTCAGCAGACGCAGAATGAAAGCACAGGTCTCGTCTGGAAAGTTAAAGCTGAGAGCGGTGTGGAACATTCAGTGTGGTTTTTGCTCGCTGTACCTTCCTGTTTACCCGAGCTGAGAGCTTTATGCTGCAGAGCAAACCAATCAAATTAGCAAAAATAAAGTAAAAAAATAGTTATTGCCTACCACAAAAAAACTCACACACACACAAACACACACACAAACTTGTAATATATTGCTAAAATAATAATTATTAATTATTATTAATAATTGTGGACCAAATAAACTTCACATCTCTTAATGTACGCTAAATAAACACCTCCTTACCATATCAATTATTATACAATTATTAAAAATTGGTTTATGTCAAGCATCCATCATGCAAGGTCCTGTATAAATATAGAAATGATAAAGTATTAGAACAAGCATATTACTGTAAACATAGGATTTGCAGCTGCACTGCTGTCAGAGCTGCAGTTGGAGAAAATGTACTTTCTGACCAATCAAAATTCAGAATTTAACAGTGTTGTGGTATAAATGTACAGAATGAATGTATAATTATTCTTACTTAATTATTCTTACACACACACACAGCTGCATAATGTGTAAATAGATAAGGGCGATATACAAATAAGTGAACATGCTGTTGTGTGTTTAGCAGAGTAAAGTGCAGGGTGAAATCTGGTGATGTTTCTAATTTTATATCGTGTCTGAAAAAGAAAAAAACAATGGTGTGGCCTGAGACAAACAAAGATAGCCACACATCCTGTGGAAAGTCTGAGAGGTGAGAAACTGATGGTGGTTTCTGAGAAAAGCGACTCGGGCGGTCAGAGCGGCCTGCAGAGATGAAACACTCAGAGCTGCAGTGTGTGAAGGGGCAAAGAGACAAACAGAGCTACAAAACCACAAACACACCTCAACAACACCTTACACACACACACACACACACACACCCACACACAATTGAATTCACACTCTAGTTACTAAAATAAAGACCTCTAAAGACAAATACATTGTAAGAAAAATAAATGTAAAATATTCTGCAGAGCATATATTTAACCTGAATGCATTTTAATTGATTAGCATAAATTTATTCAGCTAAAATATTAGTAAATAATGTGTTTGTGTATGAAACAGTCAAATTCACTTGAGTGATATTTTTTCCCTTCTCTTATCATAATTCATTAAAGCTTATTTCCAGAAAAAAAAGACTGAAACCTGCATCACATGACACTTTATGATACATCATTTTGATTTATTGTTTAGTATAATGGTGTGGCTTAGATGAGGGTGGAGAGAGCAAGAGTGCATGAACTCTAGATAGACGTGAGAGAGACAGAGAGAGAGAGAGAGAGAGAGAGAGGGAGAGAGAGAGAGGGAGAGATTGTGATTGGTTAGTGTTACACCCTGGTGAAGGAGGAGCCGCATCAAGGCTTGAATAAAACTCCACCCATACTGACACAAAAAGCTTTTATATGTGCATGATAATAACTCAGAAAAACAAGTATTAGACATGTCTAAAGCATCCCTGATTGATGTTTAATAATAATTAATTGAATATACAAGTTATGATTATATTAAATTCGATTATTATAGGTTAGAGCTTACTTATTTCAAAGGGCAACATCTATACTTAAGACTGTATATAGATGATAATATTCCTTTTAACATATGATCACTGGCAGGAAAACACAGAATCAAAACTGTTTTTGTAATAAAACAAACAAGTTTGTTCTGTAATCTGTGACTACATACAGAATTATGAAATATCACTTGATTCAGCTGGATGCTGTTACATTTAAGCCTTTTTTTTAAGTCATTGTTTTATTTTTGAAAAACTGAAGAATGCTACTTCTGACGCATTACAATATATCCAGGGAGATTTATACTGCTGGTGAATGAGGAAGGTTGGTCACGGTCAGAAATCACTCAAGGAAGTGGGGGTTTGAAGAGGCTTGTAGTTTAAGGGTTTCTTAAAAGTTTTTATTGGAATATTAATGATTCTTACCTTCCTAAAACGGGTGCTAGTAGGAACCCTTTCTGATAGAGAAACACTCACGTCCCTGTGTACAAAGCGAGGACCATAAAGGCCACGGTTGGTGTGAGGAAGAACTCGAGTGACCTGCACAGAGCCCACTGATCTGAAGACCAAGCCGTCTCACTCAACATCGGCCCGACCTCACTAATGCTCTTGTAGTCAAATGAGCACAAATCCACACAGCCACGCTCCAAAATCCAGTGAAAAGCCTTCCCAGAAGAGTGAAAGCTGTTTTTGCACAAAAGGGGGGCCAACTCGACGTATTATTGGCCATGGCTTTAGAATGGGATGTTCAACATATGAGTGCATATGGTTTTGATGGTCAAGTGACCACATACTTTTGTATATGGTCTGCACCATATAGTGCAGATCCCCTTAAAGGTTATTTTTTTTCTAAGAGTGCAGGATAACAGCAGGAGCTTGTGGATGGCCGGATGGCTGGTGTAGGATCTGGATGGTGAAGAAGCTTTTGGGCCTCAGGTTGACCTCAAGGTCATACACTATATGAAAACATGCAACTAGTATGATGTGACATTCATATGCAGGGGTGTGTTTAATTACCCAGGAGGTCCAATAAATTCTACCTGAAAGAGTCTGAAGAGAAGTAGTACATTATAAATCCTGCACAAGTGCACTGTATGCATTTCATTAATTATATAGGTGTTAAATGACACAACATTCCTGAAGCTTAATGATTACTATATATACTGTCACTTTTAAACAAGACCACGTACAGGAGGCAGAATGCAGAAAGCTGTTATAGGAGCCGGCAGCACTGAAAGACCAAGTTCCACCAATGAACCAGAAAAAAGGTGTAAGACATCTACCGGAAAAAAAAATGCCTAAAATTTACAAATACACCCACCCGCACATCTACACACACCTACACACACAGTCCCAAGTTAAACTGAGGTGTGGAGTAAGTGCTGGTACTCATCAGTGCTTGCTGACTTCTTAAGTAAAATGGATCTGAATCACAAAATAATTTGTTTTACTCAAACCTTCTACCAGTGTTACTGGAACAATTTTAGAATGAAAGAATGAAAACTTAAGAATGAAAACTTGCTTTGAACCTCTAATCTAGGTTTGAATGAGAAAATCTATACTATGCGTTTACATTAATGCTAGAAAAAAACAGACCTGCTTTAATTAAAATATTCATATTGGAAATTGGAGTTTAGTAACTTCCTCATCTCTTCTGTATTCTACATCGATTATCCAGTTTATTTGGTAAACTAATCCACTAATGACCCAAGTTTCAAGCTGATTATTCAAATCATTTTTATTTAATCTTTTTTTCATTTATACATTTTTGTTTTAAATTTAATTAAATACGCTTGAAAACATTCTGCAAACCATTTGTTCAACCATATTCTATTTCTGAAAATAGTCTTTAAACCTGAAAAATACTTTATCTTGTTAATGTGATGTCAATGTAATGACTAGAATAATTCATTACAATTATTAGTACATGATCACTGACGATATATCATTTTATTGGCAGTAAAACAAAGTATGATAAATTTGTATTTAAAAAATCCAGTTAAACCTTTAAAGTATTACTGAATTTACAGCTGATGGAAAAACAAACAAACAAACAAACAAACAAAAAATGCTAATCAACTATCAAAACAGAGAGGTCACAAAAAAGGGTTGCAAAAAAAAAAGAAAAAAGAAAAGAAAAGAAAAAAGAAATGTTGGATGCACAACAATCTAAAAAAAAAGCTTTTTCAAAAAGGGTCTTTTCCTTATTTTTTTTGCTTTTGATGTCATTTTTGAAGAGCATCACTTTCTATTTGGAGAAAGGTTCAGAAAAATGTGAAGAGGAGCCAAAGTCAGTTATCTACTGCTACCTTGCTAGTCTAGATTGTATGTAAAAAAAATTACACTGGAAGGCTGTGATGTCAGAGTTTCCCATCATAAATCTTTGGCCCAAAGTGAGACCTGCTCAGTTTGACTATCTGACAGTGTAGCAAGAGGAGCCATGCTGCACACAGACCTCAGACTGAAGATGATGATACTGATGTGGATTACAGTGATGCTTTTTAATAAAACTGGTAAGTGTGGATGGTTTTGTGGATTTGCTTGAAACCAGCATTTAAACACTGTTGAGAGATCTCCCTAATTATTGGTATCAGGAAATTATTTGGGCTCATGCAACATTTTATTATTGCCTCAATGAAAATCTCTGTGTTTTATAGGTAGAATAAGGTTTTGATACATTTGCTCTTGCTTCATCCTTTAACTTTTAATATCAGATTCTGCACAGACAATTAATGTCAATCAGCCGAATCCAATGATCACTGCTGATGTTGGTGATAACGTGACTCTGCGCTGCTTTGGACTGGGAGAGAGAAACACTGATTCCATCGTTTGGTACAAGCAAAAAGTCGGACACGAGCCTTGTTTAATGGTCACAGTTCTTACTGAACCTAATTATGAAGACGAGTTCAAGTCCCCAAGATTCAGCATCGAGAAAGAAAAAGGGAGTTGCCATTTAAAAATTGCTAATGTGGAGCCATCAGATGAAGCCACGTATTACTGTGCCGTTGTGAAATTCTGGAAAGTGTTTGGAAAAGGAACATTTTTATCTGTGAAAGGTAAGAATTTTTATGTACACAGCTATATTAAGGATATATTAAGGATATATATATATATATATTATATATATTTTATATATATATATATATATGTATGTATATAAAATAATACATGTTTGAGCATATGTGGAGCTAACGATGTCTATATATTGATTTTTAAAAATATTTTTTTTATAAACTTTAAGGGCTCGGTGCTCTAGAGTGCCGTACTGAGCTCAGTTTTTCCAGCAGAATCAGTCTCCCTTAGCAGTCAGTGTAATCATTTATTTGTGCTTGTGTTATTTATTAAATTATCCTCATAATGGTTGGAATAATGTTCTAGAACTGACAGCATGTGCTTTATGGACCATATGTATTATAAAGATCTAAGTGTAAAAAACTAAGTCCTTATTAAGATCTCACACTGTCTATATTACACTGAACAGGTGATGGAGATGTAAAAGTGTCAGTGCTGCAGAGCGGCGCGTTGGACTCGGTTCCTGCAGGAGCGTCAGTGACTCTGCAGTGCTCGGTTCTCTCTGAGAGCAGAGCAGCAGATCTCCAAGTGCTCTGGTTCAGAGCTGCTCCACCACAATCCCATCCTCAAATCATTTACACTCATCACAACAGCAGCCATCAGTGTGAGAGCGGCTCTTCTACACACACCTGTGTGTACAGCTTCTCCAAGAACATCCTCAGCCTCAGTGATACTGGCACTTACTACTGCGCTGTGGCCGTGTGTGGGAAGATCATTTTTGGGAACGGGACAAAAATACAAAAGGGTAAAAAAAAAATGATGTTTTATTGATGAAACAGAGTATACCGCAGGTCTATCTCTTTTAGGTCTATTTACTTGTACTGGGCCAATAAATCCAATAAATTCTGGCACAGTGTTGTCTAATTAAAAATATTTCTATTTTTAAAACCTTAATTCATTATTTTTTCTCATGTTCAATGACTTTAAGAAATGAGATGGTTTAGCATAGAATAAATCATCGAGCCTGCATTTGATGTTATGATATTTACTGTGTGACAGAGAGACCTGTGGATCCTGTAGTGATCTGCCTCGCTGTAGCTTTGGGACTGTGTGTGGTTGTGATCGTTGCTCTGATCTTTGTCCTAACCTGTGAAGGAAGAAACTGTGAACAACGCAGGGGTAAGTCTGCATTATGGCTATTTTTAAAGTTATTATTTATTACCAGTTAATACAGTTATTACACCAGTTAATAGTTATTATCACTATTTCCAAAAAAAAGGCAATGTATACACCAAATTCCAGTTTATTAAATATTCTGATCTGGTACAAAGCAGAGTTACCATGCTGAGGTTTTTCCACTAACATCATGTCCCGAAGTGTTTTGTTCCTCTTATACTACAGCGGTTTGCCAACAATTACGTTTATCATTTATTAAAAACAACATTTTAGAATTTTATTCATTTTGTGGAGCATCCACAAAACAAGTTAGTTGCTGTCATACTGTAAAGCAGCTATAAAGAGTTGTTGCATTTTCTTCTCTACAGTGAGATTAAAACAAGGTTCTGTGACAGACACGACCCTCAATCAGGTAAATATTCAGGATGTGTGAACGCATGATGTTATAACCAGACAAGCACTTAGTTTAAAATGTTTGCATTAAACATGTAATAATTCTAATAATTAAGTCTAATAATTCCATGTCCATTCCTACAGGACTGTGACAATGTGGAGCTGAATTACGCCGCCTTACATTTCAATGAGAGGAGAGCCAAAAGAGGAAGAGGAAAGAAACAACAACCTCGAGATATTATATATTCTGATGTGCGAAGTCCTTCTGTAACTTAGATTTTACTGTAGGTGTGGTATTATTAATGATTGTTCAGGATGAATTTAAACTGAAAGCTGAATGATCTAGAAGTCTCACAATCACTGAAACACTGGAACACTGAGTCTGTCAAGGACTGACATGAGAAAGCAGTTTAAGACATTTTTTAAGAGTGTGAAAAAAAAACAGAAATATTGCCCCACATTTATGGGACACGGCACCCTTATCCAGATCAACTTACATTTATTTCATGTATAGAACTGGACAGTTGAAGGTTAAGGGCCTTGCTCAAGGGCCCAGCACCACCTTCGAACTCACCACCTTCCAATCAGCAATCCAACATTTTAACCACTGAAGATTCTTCAAGCTTCCTTGTAAATCTGCTTAAGGCTGGAGTAACTCGTGCCTGCACTTTTATTGATGTGGTCGTGTGATGCAGCCTGACGTCAAGCAGAGTTCCTGTTACCACTGAAGCTGATTATAACAGCATGTCCTGAGGTGTTTTATTTTTCATATATCACAGCAATTTGCTAATGATTACTTATATAATTTTTTAATTGCTGCTGTTGCTTCCTGTCTTGAATTTCCCTGTCTGGCAGTCACATGATTTTGTGGTATGTAAAATGATAACTGAAAGATTTTTTAAAAATAATTTTTTCAACCCTAGTTATCCAATGCACCACTGCTGTGGTGTGGTGTGTGTCCCTAAGGACTTTAGAATAATTTACATATTTTATATGTAATATATTATTTATATTAACATTGTAGGATTTTCATTACTGGGACCTCATTAGTCAGTATCACAAAATCACTGAAAATAAAGGAATTTTTTTTTTTTTAATTTGTATTTTATTTGTATGATTATATTTTAAGGTAAATTAGTTATAGTGGTCTGGGACAAGCAAAAATGCTGTTTTCTAGGATGCTGTTGAGATTTTCTTAAGGTTTTAACTATTTATTTATCTGAACCATGCACACAGGTTGTTGCGGATACAACTTTACCTGAGTTTTAAATGTTGTTTTGCTTCATGTTACATAGTGTACATGTTTATAAGTGTATGGTCAGTGGGACAGAAATGACACCCGGTAGTGGAATCACCCAACTGTTGCATAAAATACAGTACATTACATACTAGAAGAAATAGTATCCTATATATACATTGATGCAGTGTGCAGTATTCAAGCATGCACTTTCATGATGAGGTGAGAGATGGACAGAAAGCAGCAGCTGATGGAGAGGTGAACTCAAAATGAGGCAAAATTCTGAGATCACATTTTATGTTTTGGTCTTAAAAAAATGTCACGTGTTACATGTTTTATCTAAAATTTAAATTCCCTGAGTGCTTTGTGTGGCTTTGTAAATATTTTCTTCAACCTTTTCTTAATATTCCTATTTTTGTCCTGATTTAGTTACATTTCATTGGACACACATAGGTAACAGCACAGATACGTTCTCTCTGACATTGTTGCTTTGTTTACCACAGACGTCTGGTAAATTGTGTTCCAAAAATAGAAACAAAGCTCGAAAAGGCATTTAGCTCATGACTTGAAGCAGCCAATCAGATGAAATCTCTATTACAAAAGACGTGGTGCTTTCATCATTCGACCGCGTTTCAGCAGCTCAACCTGAGAATTATTTCACCTCTGAGGATGACACCACTGTGGATGCGTGTCCTGTCTCTGAACGTAATAAGTAAGTTTTAAAGGGTTTTTATTCAAACAGATTTTAGGTGTTGTAATGCCTATTACTTACTCTATTATTATTATTATTTTTATTATTATTATTACTTATATTTAATTAATTTTCTGGCATCCCATACAGGGTATATTCCCACCTCACATCCAGTGTTCCAGGGACAGAATATGGATCTACTGCAACCTGGTAAAGGATAACATGGTTACTGAAAATGAGTGATAAATAAATAAAACCCAAAGCAAAGAATATAATAAAAATGCAATGATTTTTCACAAAAACACCAAACCTGGATCACATAATCCATGTTTTAACAGCTTTCTTGTTGCATCAAGACATTAAAGTTTGCTGTTGTCAACTCTCTCTGAGCTTTGCATTTTATAATGATCTGCCTCGCTGTAGCTTTGTGTGTGTGTGTGTGTGTGTGTGTGGTTGTTCTGCGCAAGCTTTTTTATGCTGTTAGTGGAATAACAGTGAACAACATACAAGTAAGTGTTCTATTTTTAGACCAACTAGTCACAAAATGCTTTCTAGAATTACATTTTAATGAAAAGAAACCAAAACAGGGAGAGAAAAGAGAAAACAGCCTGAAGACACTGTGTACTCTGAAGTCAGATCTCTCACCACTACTTAGATCATATGTCTTCAATGATTTTATGTTTTTATAATTTTTGCTTGTTTTTGAGTCTATTCAGGAATAAAGTTTGAACTGGCGGTCTGCTCATCTCATTTTGATTTGACTAACATGCTGCAAAAATACAAACCAGTAGGAGTGTAACACAATGCCACTATGTGTATCTGTATATGTTTTGAGCCCTAAATGTTTGCATTTGTGTTCAGATTTAAACCCAAAGTAGGAGTGACTTAAAACTAAAGGTTGTTTTTTCAATTATATATGAATTAAATGTGAACCCTTCCACTATGCCCTTGGAAACACTGGTAAACATGTCAGCAGTGTCAGTGTTGTTTGTGAATTCTGGCTCTGACAGTTCCTCAACCTCACCTACATCACTCCAGTTCATAATTGGTCTCAACTAGAGATGTGCACGGGACTGTTGAATCCTGTAATGAGTGCTGTAAATGCATCACACAGTACTACATCTTCATATTTGTTTGTCTCATGGGCATTTTGTATTTGCCTCTTGAGAAAAAAAAAAAAAAAAAAAAACAGCAGTGTGGAAACTTCTCACTTAACTTGTAGTGCCGAACCACCTCTGATATTAAAACAAATGTGGCACAGAGATAACCCTAGGAGGATCCATGTACAGTCCACAATCCAAACAAATTGAATGACAGGCCAGAGTCGATGCACAGAAATATTTCAGAGCAGAAAATAGCAGAGCGGAGATCCAACAAGTAGTCAAAAGCCAGGCACAGGTCAAAAACCATAAAACATTGACAGGTAACTAAAAAACCCAAATGGGTAATCCAAATGGGGGAACAAAAACAATGCGAGGTCATATTCAGAGAGCAAGGCAGGATACAGCAGCTCAGAACCTACATGATTGAGAACAAACAGTAAGGCTTTGTGAAGGTGAATTGAACTCCCCAGTCTGACACAAGATCTTCTAGGAGTCCATAATGTCTAAACACTTCCTAGATTACCACTTTGGTTTCCATGGCTGTGGGGAGCTTAGGTCTATGTATTCATGCCTGTGGGGAGCTTGGTAGGTGGCATGATTTTGAAAAGTGGTCAGTGATGATCAGAATTGTGGTGTTTCCTTAAGATGCTGGGAGATCAGTGACAGAATCTACAACAACGTGAGACAAGGGGTGCCATAGAATGGGTAGATGGTCAAGCAGTCCACTGGGGCATTGTCTTGGGTAAAAGATTTTGACAAAATTTTGGCGACTTGTGACATTTTGGGGAAAACAAGGACCACCACAATTTGTTTTCCATTAAGCTGATTGTTCAAAGAATGCCAAGGTGTCTGGAACTGAGAGAGGTATACACCCACTGGATCACTGTACCTCTTATACTCAGGGCTATGTATGTCTTGAGTGGAGGGCACTCTGCTGGGACTGGGTCTTCATGTTGGGAATGGTGAATGTCTTCCATGATGTCCCAGCAAAAGGGAGCAACTATGCATGATTTTGGAAGGATGATTTCAGGGGAATTTTCTACTTGTGAACCCTCATATAAATTAGAAATTGCATCAGCTTCAGTGTTCTTGCTTCCTGGCTTGTCATGGGTCAAGGGTCAAGGGTCTTTTGGTGAATTTGACAGATTCCAGATTTTGGTGACCGTTAAGAATGAGGAAGGAGTGTTCTGTCCCATCTAACCAGTGACACCAATCTTCAAAGACTGCTTTGATTGCTAGGATTTCTCAGTTGCACACACTATAATTTCATTCTGTGGTCTGTAACTTTCATAAGAACATATGGCAAATTTATAAAGTGTCACTTTTTATGTCTGAGTCTATAAATACTTTGAACTATTGTTGAAGTCTGGTGAAGTCGCATGAGTAAATTGAATGAATACTGTATATGTTTTTAATCTACAACCTTTCTAGGAAATTGTATTAATATTTTTATTTAGTCTTGATTTTGTTACATCTCACTGGACACCTATAGTTAACAGTACAGATAAGTTTTCTGTGAAGAAAATTTTGCTTTGTTTCACCACAGACCTCTTGTAAACCAAACAAGTTCCGTTACAAAAAACGGAAACATAACTGGAAAGGAAATTTAACTTGTGACTTGAAGCAGCCAATGAGATGAATGTCTGAAGAACAAAACACTCGGCACTTTCACCATTTGGCCACTTTGCAGCAGCTCAACCTGAGTGTGATTTCATGTCTGAAGATGGCTCCACTGTGGATAATTGTCTTATCTCTATACATTTGTATGATATGTAAGTTTTAAAGTTTTTTTTATCTATTTGTTATTTATAATATAGTTATACAGTATTATTCATAATATAGTATTTATATAGAAATGTTTTAAGTAATCAGCAGATTTTAGCATTGATAATTGCTATTATTATAATTATTTTTCTTTCTTGCATTAGTTAAAATTTTATTTAAAAGTGTTACATTTAAATTTACATTTACATTTAATACTGTAAATGTTGTAATTATACACCTTGCAAGACAGACCAATAGAATTAATGCAATCATATTGATACCTGGGTTTTGTTTTAGTCAATGGTTTCTTTTCTCTTCAGTCTTCACATTGAACAATTGACAAAACACCAAAGCGAAAATTGGAACAATAATTGTTTTGCTCAACATGTAAAACAATGTTAAAGCCACTGTTTTACCCATTTTAGACAATATTTTGTACATGCAAAAACAACTTTGAAATCACCGAATTCTGTATACCATTGAGTTTTAAGGTTCATATGAAATGCTAGTAGCACTTTTTATCAAATTACAGAATGCTCTTCGTTTTCAGTGTGAAGAGGATCTTTTTATTTCTTGGTAAACTTCCTTTTAATTATCACTATAGCTATAAAAATGACATACAGTTTATCTTATTATCATCATATTTATTTTCATTAGTTATAGTTTTATAGATTATTTTTTAGTTTGATTAATAATGGCGCCCCATCATCCTGGAATGACTTGAGAATTCTCTGAAAATAGTGCAGTTAATTCCATTATCAGAAGTTATTCATAAAAAAAATGCTTTTGTATGAATGTTGTTGTTTTTAATAGTTGTAAAAGGTTTTAAATGTTATTTGTTAATTCCTGTGCCTGAATGTTGTGCTGACTTCATGGACTTGCCAGAACTTGCTTGCAAATGATTTTTTATCTCAATCTGAGTGCCCAGGTTAAATTAAAATAAATAAATAAATACATTTTTATTTTATTTTAAAGCTTCAGCCCAATCTGTGGATCTTTTCCGCCCATCATTTGTCTCAGTGAAGTCTGGAGAATATGTTAGTCTTAACTGCCCATTTGGAGACAATCATAGGACTGAAAGTGTGATTTGGTACAAACAAAGATTTGGAGAGATGCCTCAAAAAGTCGGAGAAAGATTAGCGTATAAGGAGGTCAAGTTTTCCCCGGAGTTCAAGACATCAGGATTTAAAATGGAGACGACTAATATCGGCATTTCCCTGACAATTCCACATATAAATAAAGATCACGGAGGACTTTACTACTGTGTAAAATCATTTAACTTGGAGAACGTTACACTATCCAACGGAACTTTCTTGGCTGTGACAGGTAATTCACTACATCCAGACTGTTTGTACAGTACACACTTCCAGTCTAAACATTTTGAACACCCTATATTTAAATGACATCATTTTAAATGCTCAATTAATAAGTTCCAAAAAGATTTAACTTTCTGGATTTAATTGCTGTTCTGTAACATTTTGTTTGGTGTGTGGTATAATAGTGATTAAACTGTCATGAAACATAAGAAACAGGGGCTTAAAAACTTTTGACTGCCTGTGTATATACAGTACTTAACCAATCTATGGTCAAAGTGATATTGTAAATTGATTAATTGATTGATTATTTTCAAATTATGTTTTAAATTAAAAAAAAAAGCCAAATGGTGTGGGTATAGTACTATTTTGATCTTTAAAATGTTACCCTGAAAAACTTTATTAAAACGGTTATCTTATGAATTATAGCTATATGTCATTAATAAAAAGACTATAGTTTTTCTTCTGTAGTGAACAGCACATGATCTTACTTGATTTCTATATTACACTGAACAGGTGATGAAGTCTCAGTGTTGCAGAGCGGCGTGTTGGACTCGGTTCCTGCAGGAGCGTCAGTGACTCTGCAGTGCTCGGTTCTCTCTGAGAGCAGAGCAGCAGATCTCCAAGTGCTCTGGTTCAGAGCTGCTCCACCACAATCCCATCCTCAAATCATTTACACTCATCACAACAGCAGCCATCAGTGTGAGAGCGGCTCTTCTACACACACCTGTGTGTACAGCTTCTCCAAGAACATCCTCAGCCTCAGTGATACTGGCGCTTACTACTGCGCTGTGGCCGTGTGTGGGAAGATCATTTTTGGGAACGGGACACGAGTACAAATGGAGAACCCTGGTTGGTGAACAATTTGTGAATATTTCTTAGGTTTTATAGGTACAAAAAACTAAAAAAAATCTGTATTTACTGTTACATTATGTTACATGCTATGTTTTTTCCTTTGAGCTCATATTACATGTTCATATGCAGACAGTAACTTGATGATTTGTGTCTCAAAGAAGCGGCTTTTAATCCTGTAGTGATCTGTCTGGGAACAGCGTTGGTAATGTGCGGGATTCTGATCTCTGCTCAAGCTGTTTTACTCTGTAAAAGCAAAAACTGTCAACCATTCAGAGGTAAGTGTTTAATATTACAGTGTAAATTTATCTTCAATACATGTTTTGCATAAAAATGACCTCAGCAGTTATTTACAATTCAGATCCAATTAACAGAATTATTAGATTTGGGAAGTCTAAAAGTCCATCATGTTAATATACAATAAGGAAAATATTAGCAGTGTCAGATCGCTGTGCATAATGACTCAGACTCTTCATAGAAGAACATCTTTATTACATGTTCTCATTTTTTTTTTTTCCAGACAGATTTCAGCATGGTGCTGTGATAAACACTGAGAAGACGAACACTCAGGTACTTGTTCCCTGGTGCAGGAAATGACTCAGGATTATAATCAGTATTACAATTTCACTTTAAATTCAAAATTTCAATTCAGTTACAGTTTCAATTTAAAAGCAATTATGCATCACTTGATCTCTTTAAAGTTCTTGTTTTTTTTTTTTACGTTTTGTTATACATATATACTCTTCATGATTTGTAGCTGTGCCCATAAACATTATAATTCATTTGTTACTGATTGTAGATTGTAGAATGCGTCTTATCACCTTTAATGTAATGACATCCTAGTCTTGAAAAGTGCTTTATAAATAAAGAATATTTATTCATATTTTTATTATTTAGTTCTCATTTTATGTTCATTTCCACAGGACCGTGATGCTGTGGAGCTGAATTATGCTGCCTTACATTTTAATGAACGGAAAACTAAAAGAGTGAGAGAAAATCGAGGTCGATCTCAAGACAGTGTATACTCTGAAGTGAAATCTTCCACCATCGCTCACTAAAATAGTCTTTAATATTATTCTGTTTCTGTAATTGTTAGTATTTTTGATCTGCTTTATTGCTCATAAATGGTCTGTGATGAGTCGTCTGACTATTTATTTTTTAAACCTTATTGATATGGGGGGCATTTATTTATTTTTCCGCCATGGTTTGGCCCCTCTCATCTCCTTACAGGAAAATGTTATTTCAAATCAATACAAAGTTCTTCCTCCTGATCACCTTTGTCCTATGATGAAATGTTTCTGTCCTGATGGGCGTGGTCTTTTCCTGGATAACTCCGCCCCCATCCACAGGGCCTAAATGCTCGTTGAATAGTTTGAGGATGAAAATGATCTAAATCATATGTTATGGCCTTCACACTCACCGCAGCTCAACCTGAACACCTACAGGGGATTTCAGAGTGACGTGTTATACAGCGCTCTCCGCCACCACCATCACCACCATCACCACCACCATCATCATCATCATCATCACAACATCTGAGGGAAAATCTTTGGAAGAACAGTGTTCATCGCTCCAGTCCAGATCTGCTCTGGAGGCTTGCAGTGGCTCAACACCTTACCAAGACACTTTTATTTATTTTAATCTGTCACTTTTCAGATTTCATAAGACTGTCCCATCATGAAACACCTGACTGAAAAGATTAGGTTTCTGTAAAAATCATCTCACAGGGAAACGATTCTGTGTTAAATCTTTGTCGAAGATGAAAAAATGGCACACTGGTGACAAGGAGGATTTCAGCCAAGCCTTACGTCAGACAGTATTCTTGTCCATGCTCTTCTGTTAATAATATCAGTCTTTTATTTATTTTTTTTTACATTCATCAATAATAAATCGACAGTAAGTCTTGCATGTACTGGAGTCCTCTTTGCGTCTGTATGTGGGAGGAGTCTGTGGTTCAATCGTGAGAAGAAGGAAGTCTTAAGTAACTCACGTTCCCCTTGTAGGAGACTAGAGCCAAGCACAACATGCAAAAAAAAAAAAAAAAAAAGGAAACCACAAGAAGAGTCCTCAGCTTTTCAGCTCCCTTATAGTACTTTTTATGGTTAAAAATAGGCAGATGTTACACAGAGGTTCTGTGTAAAGTAACACTTCTACCTGAATAGCTTCTGCAGATTTTTTTTCTACTCTTTTACACTACAGACTTCTGGTGGTCAAAGTGTATTACAGAAATAGAAACATGTAGATGGAAAGGAAATATAAAAAGAGTGACTTGGTGCTTCTGTCTTGTTTTTTTTCTTTTGTAAAGTGCAATGGTACAATGTTGTCTGACACACAGCAGAGTTATTATTACCACCTTAAAGCTAATATTTTTTCTATAAGTGCTTGTTTTATTTAAGTGTTTTATTTCATGTATACCACAACAATTTGCCCATGATTGCAATTATTTAATTGTTGCTGTTGCTTCGTTGCATCATTTATTACTTTAACCATCTAAAGGTAAGGCACTTGTAGTCACTGATTAAAAAAAATGAAGTAATATGATGTAATTGTAAAGGAACTGCATCCACTATGAACAACAAAATGTTAACTGGATAACTCCATGATTGCAGGGCCATTTAGCCCATTTCATTTAAAAAATATATTTTTCAATATTAAATCTAAGAAACATTTATTTAACCATTCAAAAATATGTGGTCCACAATCTCAAGAAACAATCACTAATTTTTTTTAATTTTTTATTATTATTATTATTTTTGGCAATTGTAGTCTTGAATAAATAACATTAAAAGAAACAGAGTTAAAGATAGAATTAGCAAATGCACAAGATGTGGTTAACTAGCATCCATCATAAAGACAGAGAGACTTTCAGGATTTTCTAGTGATTTACTTAAAATGTATTTTACAGAGGGTTGAGGTCAAGGGGCTGAGCCTCTGGACGTGTTAAACTCTCAGTAACGCCCCTCATGCTCAGTTTGACTATAAGACAGTTTGTTGAAAGGACATGCTCACGCACAGAGCTGGGGTTTAAGATGGTGATGCTGGTGTGGATTACAGTGGTGCTTTTTAGTCACAGTGGTGAGTGATCATGGTTTTGTAATATACATCATTTATAGTGCAACATGCAGGTTTTCTTAAGAATTGTAACAAAAACCAAAGCACGACTGCTTAAATAATTAGCAAAATTGTTAGTCTAGGTATATTTTACTCAATTTCTCATTACTAGTTATTTTTATTATTAGTAGACTTAGACTTAGTACTTCAAATTAAATCTTAAGTATTTTAGAATATGCATTTTTAATTTACATTTTTAATTTAAATGCATATTTTAGTAATATCAATGAGTGCATACTTATATATATATATATATATATATATATATATATATAAGTATATTATACAGGTTTTCATAAGAATTACAATAAAATCATTAAGATTACTGTCATAAATATTATTCAGTTACTGTCATATTGATATATTCAGTTAATTAAAATCTCATTTAGCCAATTAGATGTTTTTGAATGCACGTACAAAGTATTTTCACAACTATCTGATTGCAGTTCAATATAAATCAAATGGTTCTAGAGGCTAAATGCATCATCACTGAAGCCACACACACATGTTAATGAAAGTCTTAAAACTTCTGTGGCATTTATGTATGACATTTGTTTTTGTTCTGTGGCTCCTGACATTAGATTCTGCACAAATGAACGCTGTCAATCAGCCGAACTCAGTGATCACTGCTGCTTCTGGTGATAACGTGACTCTACACTGCTTTCGGATGGTAGAAGGAAACACTGATCCCATCATTTGGTACAAACACGCAGTAGGGCACGAGCCTCGTGTAATGATCACAGCTCATAAACTAGCACAGAATCCCATTTTTGAAGATGAGTTCAACTCGCCGAGGTTTACTGTTGAGAATTTAAAAGAAAGCTGCCATTTGAAAATTACTAACCTGGAACCATCAGATGAAGCCATGTATTACTGTGGATTAAAAAAGTTTGTAACATTGTTTGGAAAAGGAACATTTTTATCAGTAAAAGGTAAGAATTTACCCATAAACAGCACTTTCATTACTAGTAATGTTTTTTTTTTTTTTTTTTTAGCGCTATAATGATTAAATCTTAAATGATTTTATTAATTTTGTTCAACATTTAAAATCTTTATCATTTTCCTTAATAATTCTCTATACATTAAATCTTTGTTATGATCTATAATTATCTTGTCTTTACTTAACATTATTCTTACTTACAATACATTTAGAAATTGCCATTAATTTATAGGAACCTAAACATAACCTTATTATGAGAAGGAGCAATATATATTACTTTCTAACTTTTAAAAAATTACGTGGTTTTAAGTGCTAAAAGGTAAATTCTATATTTAATTCCTAGCAGTTTTTTTTTTTTTTTTTAATGGACGGAAAAGTGCTCTATAGTGCGATATTGGGCTAGGTTACTTTAGGAGAGTTAATGTCACTTACTACATGTAGTTATTTGATTGTACTAAACTCACTGTGTTTGCTTTATGGATCACATATGACTGAATGTATTATAAAGGTCTAATTCAAAAAAGGACCAACCTAAGACCTATAGATTGTCTATATTACACTGAACAGGTGATGGAGATATAAAACTCTCAGTGTTTCAGAGCGGCGCGTTGGACTCGGTTCCTGCAGGAGCGTCAGTGACTCTGCAGTGCTCGGTTCTCTCTGAGAGCAGAGCAGCAGATCTCCAAGTGCTCTGGTTCAGAGCTGCTCCACCACAATCCCATCCTCAAATCATTTACACTCATCACAACAGCAGCCATCAGTGTGAGAGCGGCTCTTCTACACACACCTGTGTGTACAACTTCTCCAAGAACATCCTCAGCCTCAGTGATACTGGCACTTACTACTGCGCTGTGGCCGTGTGTGGGAAGATCATTTTTGGGAACGGGACACGAGTACAATTAAGAACACCTTCACTCAGTAAGAATATAATATATTATTAATAAGCAAAATGTAGTTTACTTAATGTCTAAGAAAAGATTAATGGTTGTAAATAGTTAAGCATTGCTATGGTCAGAGTGGTATATCGTTATTTTACATCTACAAAGAATTTTATTTATTTATATTAAAATAATATACATCTGTATTTTTGTGCTACAGTACAATCTGTGGATCTTGTAGTGATCTGTCTCGCTGTAGCTTTGGGAGTGTGTGTGGTTGTGATCTTTGCTCATGTCGTAAGCTATAAAGGGAGAAACTGCGATTACTGCAGTGGTGAGTCTTCATTACGTTTGTGTATCTAAATATTTTATCAAATACGTACACTTATATAATATATATTAAATCCTGATAGAATCATGTGCTGTTTCCTCTATAGCGAGATCTCATCAATGTTCTGTTGTAGAGAAAACACTCAGTCAGGTAAGTAACTGTAAATGTGCACATTTCTTATTATCATTAATGCATCAATGCACAATGCTATCAGGGATCACAATGACAAATATTTCACTAATAGTGATTTAATTCTGATAGCTGCCATTTACAGTGAACGCTTTATGTTGATTCCCACAGGGCCGTTCTGCTGTCGAGGTCAATTTCTCTGCTTTACATTTCAAAGACTGGAAAATCAAACCTCACGACAGTGTGTATTCAGAAGTGATATACTCTTCTTTTGCTTAGAACATATTTCAGTAACACTTTGTATTGAGCATGATATTACTGCACCCGTCGCTCACTGTTTCAGGAATGCATTGGTCTGTAGTAAATCTAGAGCAAGCCTTACATGTATTATTATTAACTTTTGTGTAGCTGTTAGTAGAAGAATTCAGTGGTTTGAAGTAAAAGTAAGAGGAAAGATCAGATGACAGCTCATAACATCTGAAATCACTTTATACTATTAGGATTGTTACAGTCCCATGCTGAATGTAGGTGCACTCTACGGAATTTCTGTAATTTCTACAATAAAATACTGTGTTTAAACGAGCGTGATCATTTTACTGTATTTTACTTATTTCAGTACAGCAACCTGGAAAAGTACTGTCAGTATCAAAGCACCGTACTGCATATGCACTGTAACATTTCTGTGATTATATCGTAATAATACATTAATTTAATTAAAATAATACATTAATAATACATTAAAACATACATTAACATTAAATTTACTGTAAAACTATGACCCAAAAGCATTTACATAAAGAAGCAAAGGCTTCAATAACATCATCTTTGTGCAACAGGTTCAAAGGCACATTTTTTTTTTCTTTCTTGCAAGAATAAATAACAGAAAATAGATAGGATATGCTAAAAAAAAATGTTTAAGAAACAGCATTAAAAGCATTAAATGGTCTGACCTTGGACTGAATTTGCTGGGACAGCCACTCCTGGGAAGATTGGCAACTGTCTATAGTTGAGGCTCATCGTCTCATATATTCATTGATCTTAAACCCAGATGGACATTCATTGTATAGCCAAAAAAAACAAAACAAAACAAAAAAAACCTGACCTTGCCATTCCAATACTTTTCGACACTCCTGGTCTAACCACCCGCAGCTGCTGAGGACGGCCCCCCACAGACAGCAGGAAGTTACATCAGATTACTGTGGGTACTGCTTAGAAACCATGAAGACGGCTTTGGACTTCAATTGATATGAACAGTTTTGCTACAATGGCTTAAGACTACAATTGCTCTGGTAGCTTTAGGACTACAATTCCCACGAACAGTTTTGCACTCAAGTCTCCATCAGTGAATCCACTATTTACAATCGCGCTATGGGGATGGGTTCCCTTTTGCGTTTGGTTCCTGAATTTATATATTTCTGTAAGGCTGCTTTGTGACAATGTCCATTGCTAAAAGCGCTATAGAAATAAAATTGAATTGAATTGAATTGAATTGAATTGAATTGAATTGAACTGAACTGAACTGAATTGGTCTAAAGGCTGTGGCAATAGTCTGCTTAGTGCTGATCTGCTCTGGATGCTCAAGATGCAGAACATGATGATGGTTTATGCAGATGCTGTGCCTTTTCTTGGTGGATCATGAAGAGCTCCTTCTTTAACTTTTTTTTCTTTTCTTTTAATGTCTGTCTGTGCTTGTGTGTGTGTGTGTGTGTGTGTGTGTGTGTGTGTGAGTCATCCTTAAGTAGCACTAACCATGTAATATATCACTTTCATTTCCTGCTTCATGTAAGAAACAACAAAAAAGTATTTGGATCTTAAAATATCTTTTTTGAAATATAAAATTTTTTCTTTTTCCATTTTCTGTTAATGAGCAACTCCAACAGACCTTTTGTTTGTTTATTTATTTATTTATTTATTTATTTATTTATTTATTTATTTATTTATTTATTGTAAAAGTTAGAGATTGTTTGAATGAGCAGGTTTTTAATCCTTTTAGACTTTTAAACCTGTGCAATGCCTTCATGCATACTAGCCTTATTTTTTAGGTAAATAAACCTGATTATTGACTTTGCT
>CM075009.1:2972969-2987214 GCA_037576675.1 Pangasius sanitwongsei | reverse complement strand
GAGAAACGTTGTTTTGTTTCACTATGTACTTGTATATGGCTGAAATGACAATAAACTCCACTTGACTTGACTTGACTAAACGTCTGTATTGCTCTGGACACCCGGGTGTGAGATCGACTATTAAATAACCGTGCGCGTCTTTGGTAGCTTCTTCGAAACTCTCTAAAAAGAACGCCTTTTGCGCCGGAAAGATCTGATGAGCTAATATGTTCATCTGGAGTTTATCCCAAGGGTTTTTAAACAACACCAGATAATTGCTGTTTAGACTAATGGTATGGCTGTGTTTACCTCGGTGAAACACGTTTTGAGTCAGCATCATGACGTTTCTGTGATGTCGGTACTGAGTAAAAATTTTAACCACTTCCCGATGGTCAGAGGCTTGAAAAATAACGTCATCAAATGTTTTTGATAGTGAGGAAACAGGTTTTCATCGTCAAAAGAATCAGGGAGTCCTTTAAAAATTTAATCTTTTTATTCATCTTTCGCAGCTCATCGTACATGGGTTGAAAAGAAGTATAAATCCACACAATGTTTTCGGGCACAATATTCATAACGTGTTTACAGTTTTCCAATACATTTTTTACAAAATAGGTTTTCCCACATCCGCTAGGACCCACGATCATGCATGAAAAAGGGAAGATGAACCTAGGCTCAAAATCGACTTCCTCCATAACGCAAGGATGTGACATTTTTTTATTTAGCCCCTTAAAAAATAAAATAAAAAAATATGCATTAATATGCATTAATGGTAGAGTCATTCCGTCCGCAAAGAGATGTCTTTTGTCGTATACCACCCGAAACTTTTTCTGAAATGTTGAAATTTTTAACGCGAAACCCTTTTTATCACGCACTATACCGTGCTGCGGGATCTCGATAGCACCCCCCTCCCCTGAGGACCGCAGATATCCCTCCACTAGCTCTCTGACGCTGTCAAAGTTGACCCGTTCGCAGCATTCCCGCATCTGAGTGATGCCTTTAACGCGCATCACTACTTTTCTTTTATTTTTCGTCTGGTACGAGTAACTTTTTGGGCCTGCTGCCACAAACTCCTGAATGCTATCCCCGTCCAATTCATCCGTCAAGTACCCTAGATAGTTCCCGAGCTCTAAAGGCGTCTCGCCCTCCTTCACCACGTAAATCAAACTATCTGTGTCCATGTAAAGAACCCTCTCACAACCTTTCCAGGTAGCTGTACAGTTTGAGAGGCGCATGCGCTGTGGTGAACGCTGCTATGCATATATTATTACGTTTACCGGGGGGTTGAAAGCAACGGTCGCTGTATCTCCATCTCATTAAAGCTCTCTGATAATCGATAACGTCAAAGTACTCGACTTTGTATTTACCGGAAAACAAGTCAAGAGGGTCGTCTTGTTGGTTTAGGCTACGGATGGCGTTTTCTATGGCCTGTAGAGGATCGTGCCGGATTCCTGCTACATTTTCATCTACGAGCAAATTATTCCGTACATCTACGTGAAAGGGGATAAGCCGTAATCTGTCTACTGCTAACTGTAATTCAGCGAGGACTCTCTCTAAATTTTCTTCCATTTATTCATTTTATATGTTTTTATGATTTCTATTTATTTTATGTTTTTATGATTTCTATTTATTTTATATGGTTTTTATAGTTTTTATTTTTTGTATATGTTTTTATGGTTTTTATTTTGAGAAGGGGGACTAAATAAAGCGTAAATTATTTTTTATTTTTATGTGGATTTTTATTATAGCATTCCCTGATCGAACTGCTAAACAAAGACTATTAAAGGGATCATTTCAAATCACAACTTCTCACACAAGACAGAAACGCTAGCGATATAATTACATATAACACGACTCAACAATCTGATGATCCGCATATATTTCATGCTGCCACATACACATATACACCGACACAAATTTTGAAAAACAACAAAAAACATACCGTTAAACAGACTTTTGACTAGCCGGGGTTTTCGTCGAGGCCGACGTACAGGCGAAGGCGATGGAGCCACTGTAAAAAAGATAAGATAAACTTTATTGATCCCACAGTGGGGAAATTCAGTTATCACTGCAGCTCACAGACAGTTTAAGTGCAGGTATTAAGACTAAAAAAATAGGAAGAAAGAAAGAAATTTAAAGTAACACAAAAAAGTTAAAGAAAATAAAATTATATAAAATTATATAATATTTTACAAATAGTAAAAGAAGATAAAAATTCTAAAATATTTTACAAATAGTAAAAGAAAACGAGATTATATACAATAAAATATTGCACAATTGAGCATCACTGTAATGCAATATTCTAAAGTCTGACAACCGTTGGTATATATGACAAAAAACCGTATACATATAAATAAAATAATTGAAAGTAATATATATTATTTAAAATATATGTACATACGGCTGAATAAACTCTTGACTATCGATGATCTGTTTCGAGGAAACCTCCATCGACGTACGCGTCTGGCAGGGGCACCAATCGCTCGAGGTGACGCCGGTGGAGTAGGAGGGACCCACGGGGTAACTAGCTCACCGTCCGGAGGAGCAGCCGCCGGCAATCTCGGGGCTTCGACCTCTAAAGCACACGGGGGGACCGCGGGAATACCGGTGTGGAGTATAGAGTTACCAGTTCCGGAGGGAGCGACAGATCCGCGGTGTACTTGTAAAGGTCTCGCAAACAAATCTTCCGCCTCTAGAAGCTCGCCAAGCGCTTCGATGAGACTGTCCCCGCTGGTCTCTTCGTCGCGGTTAACGCCACGTGTAAAATCCGTCGTGCGTGGGAAATATGTTTTTATACCAAAACAAATATCATAGGTGAAAGAAAACAAAAAAAGAGAGTGAACGCTACCTGGATCCAATTGCGTGAGGTTGATTCCCTCAAACTCAGCAGGCACAACTTTTTTAAAAGAGAGAAAACATGTTTATTTTTTTTAAAGCGTACCTTCGCGTCTAAACAAAAAAGAAAATATTAGAAAGCCTACCCTGATACTCCGGAGTCGGATGAACAACAGTGCGAACTTTCACGACTAGAAATACACAGAGTATTTATTTAAACAATGTTTGTTAGAGAGAAGAAACAACGTATAATTTCAACTTTTTTTTTTTTTTTTTTACCGTGAACCATCTCGACGGTCTCGTGTTTCTGCTCAAAATGCTAGAAACACGGTTACTTATATAATGCACTTTCCCCTATTGTATCGCTCGACTCCGTGTTCGAAGAAACACCACATTTCGCTAAATATCAAGAAACGGCTGTACTAGCGCGCAGAAACAACAAATCATAGTACTAGGCATAAGACCCGACACAGACTCTTTGTGCTCCGCAACCTTAAGAGTCGAGCCACCCCTCAAACGCCTAAATACAGACGGTGCATAACGGTTATAAGAAGGGCTTGCGCGACTCACTTTTTGTGCAATACACACGTGCAATACATCGTCATAAACAGGGGAATGGGAATGGCGAATGATCGAGATTTAACATGTAATGACAGGAGCATTGATTATTTTCTCGCACAAAATGCACCGAAATTCAAAGTATAAATTCATACATATTTGACACGACCGTCCCCCTCGCACCTGTCTGGAACGCAGCAGCCCGCGTGAGAGTGTGAGCGTGAGAACATAAAAAGCAGGGTCAAAAGAAACGGAAAAACCAAGGGAAAACATGCGCATGCGCACTTTCCAGGGCGGGACCTCGTGACGTTGCCCATCCTCATTGGATGAAGGGGTGGGACGTTCTGAAAATAAACCCATATGATTGGATGAAAAGGGGCGGGGATATTATGACGTAAACAAATCTGATTGGATGACCTTTCACGTAGAACTGTCAAAACCCAGTTTGACGAAAAGTATGTAGACCCCTTTCTCAAGTATACTCTTCAGGTGTTGAAAAAGCTATTTAGCCATCTTAATTTTCAAAAATTTTCTTTCATTCTAACTTCTCTTTTCCGGTTTACTCTTATTATATATTTCTGTTTCGGGGTGTTTTTCATGGCTGGTTCACTTAAACTCGTTACTTGGAATGTCCAAGGGATTGGCCATGTAATAAAAAGGAAACAAAATTTAACTCATTTGAAAAAACAAAAACCTGACATAGCACTGCTTCAGGAAACAAAACTGTCTGATACTGAACATGCAAAGCTTAGGAGAGATTGGGTAGGTCAAGTTCATTTCTCCTCTTATTCACAGAATAAAAGAGGTGTGGCCATTCTTATAAACAAGAATCTACCTTTATTCTAGAACACAAAGAATCAGATCCCGAAGGAAGATTTATTATGATTACAGGCTCAATTTTTAAACATCATATAACAATTCTCAATGTTTATGCGCCAAATTTCGACTCGCCAAACTTTATATCACAAATGATTTTATTGTTTAATTATTATTGTAAAGGCTTAGGTTTCCTGGCTGGAGACTTCAATTGTATAATGAATGTTTCTCTAGATAAATTCTCGTCTGCAAATGTATCGAACCCCAAATCATCTAATGTTCTTTATAAATTATGTACAGATACAGGTTTGATAGATATATGGCGCCAATTAAATCCTAAAGTGAGAGATTATACATTTTATTCACATCCCCATAATTCTTATTCTCGGCTTGATTTTTTTTTTTATCCCTAAACAATTTTTGAATGCGGTTCAGTCCTGTCGTATTGACTCTATCATTTTATCAGATCACGCAGAAGTACATTTGCAGATTGATCCTGCTTTCAGTATTCCTAGATCTTCATACTTGAGGTTTAATTTATCTCTTTTAAACAGTGACCCTTTTTGCTCTTTTGTTTCAGACTGTTTGTCTCAATTCTGGCTTGATAACAGAGATTCTCCAGTGTCTTCAGCCATGATTTGGAATGCAGCCAAAGCTACTCTACACGGTCATCTTATCTCTTACACTTCCCATCTTAAAAGAGTCAGAGATAGTAATAGGGAAAATCTTGAAAACGAAGTCTCCAGGTTGGAACAAATTCATAAGAAATCCCCCACAGTTTCAAATTTAAAAGCGTTGGTGAATGCAAGGACCAAATTGAGTATGGACCACACTAGCCATATTCAGAAGCTTTTGCTTTTTACTAAACTAAAAATATTACGAATTTGGCAATAAACCCAGCCGATTGCTTGCTCACCAACTAAAGAATCAGTATAATGATCGTTCAATTGTTATGATACAGAATGTAAGTGGTGACATTTTAAGCGACCCTTTGACTATAAATAGAACTTTTAAGGATTTTTATAAATCTCTCTATAGTTCAGAATCAGAAGCGACGGACTCGGACATCGCCAATTATCTAAATAATATTCCATTACTGTCGATTACATTGGAAGATTGTTCTAGCTTAAATGCTCCATTTACAGTGGACGAGGTTTGGGCGGCTATTCAATCCATGCCGAATGGGAAATGCCCCAGCCCAGATGTTTTCCCATTGGAATTTAAAAAAAAATTCTGGCCTAAACTCCATCTAATTCTTATACCTGCTATTAACAACATTTGGAAAGGCGAAATCCCACCCTCCTGGAAACACGCTTCCATTAGCTTGCTCTTAAAAAAAAAAAAAAAAAAAAACCTCTGGACTGTTCATCTTACAGACCCATCAGTCTCCTCAATGTGGACTATAAGATAGTCGCAAAAGTATTGGCCCGTAGACTTGAAACGATTCTTCCCAATGTTATAAATTCTGATCAGGCAGGCTTCGTGAGATCTAGGTGCAGTACGGATAACGTACGTCGTGCACTTAATGTTATACATTATTTCAATACTCAAAATAAATCAGCAATAATTTTATCTCTGGATGCCGAAAAGGCTTTTGACCGCGTAGAATGGTCCTTTTTGTTTTCAGTTTTGGAAAAATTTGGGTTAGGTTCCAACTTTATTAATGTCATTAAACATCTTTATGCAGATTCTGTTGCTACTGTCAATACGAATGGTCTGATGTCCGAGGGGTTCCCAGTACATAGAGGTTGCAGACAGGGGTGTCCCCTATCATTATTTATTGAACCTTTGGCAGAATCTATCAGGATTAACCCTGATGTAACTGGGATCATAGTTAATGGGAAAAAGCATGTCATCTCTTTGTTTGCAGACGATGTTCTTTTGTACTTGGAGAACCTACAGACCTCTATTCCAGCAGTTTTGAATTCTTTAGCTTCGTTCAGTGCTGTGTCGGGTTATAAAGTTAATTTAGGAAAATCTGTTTCTATGTCTTTTAATCACTCCTGCATCCCACCTATACAATCTCCTTTTCAGGTCTCAGATAGGGGTCTTAAATATTTGGGCATCTTTCTCACTCCCAACTCGAATAATTTATTTGAGACAAATGATTCTCCTTTAATTCGAAGAATTAAAAAAGATTTGGAAAAATGGACCTCCTTGCCGACTTCCCTTTTTGGGAGAGTCAACGTTATAAAAATGAATATTCTTCCCCGTTTAAACTATCTGTTTCAAAATCTTCTGTGTTATTTAAATACATCCTTCTTTAAATCTCTGAATTCTCTCATATCTCGTTATATCTGGAATAATACTGTAAGCATCAGAGAGTTGGTCTTTCTTAACTTTGTAAACCAAAAGATCTAGGCCAATTTTCAGTTTTACTATTGGGCTGCCCAACTCAACAAGCTGGATTATGAACAGGAAGGAAGCTTTATGGATTGACTTTGAATCCTTATTTTGTTATCCTTGAAGATTAGAATCCCTTTGGTTTATTAATAACATTGACCAGATAAACTACCTCACTGATAATATAATTGTTTATAATACATTACTGGTTTGGAAAGATGTGAAAAAACATTTGAGCATTCCTCAGATTATTTCTGTTCGATCTCCCTTGGCTTTAAATCCTGATTTTCCAATTCAGATTAGGAGTATTGGACTGCTAGAGTGGGGTTCTAAGGGCTTGTCTGATTTTTCAGGTCTGTTGACTTGTGAATCTTTGAAGTCATTTGAACAAATCAGAGTAGAGTTTAATATTCTCTCTGAAGAATTTTTTTAATACCTGCAAATCCGGCATTTTATAGAGTCTCCTTTAAGGCAGAAAAAATTTCGTACAAATTTATCAGAACTGGAAGAAACCATAATTTCAGCTAAAGCTCTTAAAGGGACTATCTCCAAGTTTCCTTTCGATACTACACTCGTACTGCGTTGCTAGACGCTATGGGGAAAGCTCCTTTTTCTCCGATGACTGAAGCCTTTACAATCACGCAGTGAAACTGCACGGCCATCGGTTCGTGCAGTGCAATAAAGCGAACCAATGGCTCGGCAGCGGAACTGCACGCGCCTATGGCAAAGAAGCCCACCAGAATGGGAGGAGCCATTTGGCTATATAATCAGGCATTGCGCCACAGGATCTCGGATCATTCTCCTTCAGCGACGAAGAGCAATCTCTACGCTGAGCTACGAGACTGAAGCCGCTCGCTGTTGACACGTCTCGCTGCGGACAAGAGATACCAGCTCGTCCCCTGGCGCCATCCAGCGAGCTAAAAAAGAGCAAAAACAGCTAAAAGAGCAAAGAGAGCTTTTTTCTCTAAAAGAGCATTTTCCGCTAAAAGAGCAAACGGCGTTGAGATAATGCCGCGCCGTCGTTGCAGCTCCGCCCTGCACGCTGACGACGGCCACTCAGAGTGCATTTCCTGCCTGGGCCGACCCCATGCAGAAGCTGCTCTGACGGAGATAGAATGCTCGCACTGTGTGAGCATGAGTCTCTCCTCTCTGCGCGCTCGGATCGCTTTCTTCCTCCCAGGGACCTGCAAGGAAAAAACGGCGGCTCAGACCCCGCGTGCCTCGCTCTCGCCATGCAGAGAGAATTCTCCCGTCTTCTTTGAACGCCCAGACCAGCATCCCTCGGCTGATGCGAGCGACATGGTTTCGTTTGGCGCGATCAAGGACGACGCCGAGAATATTTCAGGCTCTCCCTTTGACCCCGCCCCCTTGACCTCTATGGATTCCAGGGTCACCAAGACGAGTACAGACGCCAAACTCTTCCGCTTTCTCTCTAAAGTGGTGGAAGAGCTGGGTTTAGAGTGGTCCACGCCGGAGGAGCCCACTCGGAGCCATCTGGTTGAATGGTACCTGCCGGGGCGCCGTCAGGCTCCTCGTCAGCGAGCCGCGCCTTTTTTTCCTGAGGTCCATGACAAGCTCACTAAGTCGTGGCGTGCTCCTTATTCGGCTCACCTTTGCACGTCCGTTTCATCCGTGTTCTCCACGGTCGACGTCGCGGACGAAAAGGGCTATGAGAGGCTACCTCCGCTGGATGAATCAGTGGCTACACACGTAGAAACGGTCCTGCCAGTGATTCAGGATTCTACAGCCGCTACTTCCTCGTCCCCAGAAAGGGTGGCGGCCTTCGGCCCATCCTCGATCTCAGACACCTGAACCGCGCGCTCATGAAGCAGCCATTCAGGATGACTACTCTGAATCAGATCCTCTCGCAAATACGCCCAGGGGACTGGTTCTTTTCTCTGGATCTGAAAGACGCATACTTTCACATCCAGTTAGCCCCCCAACACAGACGATTCTTGAGATTCGCTTTCGAGGGAGTGGCTTATCAATACACGGTCCTGCCCCTCGGGCTGTCCCTGGCTCCTCGCACTTTTATGAAGTGCATAGATGCGACTCGTTCCCCTCTGAGACAGAAAGGAGTCCGCATTCTGAATTACCTCGACGACTGGCTCATCTTAGCCCAGTCAGAGGCCGAGCTAGTGTCTCACAGATCCCTCCTCCTCAGCCACGTGGAGTGCCTAGGACTCAGGGTCAGGTCAACTTTGCCAAGAGCTCACTGTCCCCCAGCAAACAAACTTCGTTCCTGGGGGCAGTTTTCAACTCAGCCCGCATGAGGGCAACAGTCGCGCCAGAACATGCACTAGCTATTCAGCAGCTCGCGGCTTCCTTCAAAATTGGAGCCATTCGCCCTCTCAAAACGTTTCAAAGGATGCTAGGCCTCATGGCCTCTGCATCACCAGTACTACGGTTGGGCCTGCTTCGTATGAGACCCCTCCAGTACTGGCTGAAACCACAAGTGCATAGCGGCTCTGGCCCCCTGGAAGGACCCCCATTGGTTCAAACAGGGCATAACCATGGGCACAGGAGGAAGGTTGTCTCGACGGACGCTTCCAACACGGGTTGGGGAGCTCTGTGCGAGGGCAAACCGGCCTTCGGCTCATTGTCGGTCACGGAAGGTCAGCTATACTCAGGTCAACTGCCTCGAGATGACGGCAGTATGTCGAGCTCTTCAAACCTTTTTGCCGGACCTGAAGGGGCACCACATGCTAGTCCGCTCGGACAGCATGACAATGGTTGCCTATATAAATCGCCAAGGCGAGCTCTCCTCGAAACGCCTTTTCGAGATGGTAAAACGCCTCTTGGAGTGGGCACATCTCAATCTGCGGTCGTTGAGGGCAGCACATGTCCCTGGCGTGCTGAACCAAGGAGCAGACATGCTATCTCGGAGCAACGTCCCCTCGGAGGAGTGGATGCTCCACCCGCAGACGGTTCAGAAAATTTGGGAGGTCTTTGGCAGGGCAGAGGTCGACCTCTTCGCCTCAAAAGACAACTCTCATTGCCCGATATATTTTTCAAAGAGCGAGGATGCGTTGGCCCACGATTGGCCCAATCTTCTCCTGATATTATCCCTCAGGTAATCAGATGAATCAGGGACCACAAACACAGAGTCCTCCTAGTGGCCCCGCTCTGGAGAAACCAACTTTGGTTCTCAGAGCTATCTCAGCTGCTTACGGCGGCCCCGTGGCCCATTCCCCTGAGGCAGGACCTTCTCTCTCAGGCGAACAGGACAATTTGGCACCCCCAACCCAAGTTGTGGGCATTACATTTTTGGGCTCTCGACGGGAATCAGTAGATCTCCCTGAAAGTGTCCAAAATACTATATCTCAGGCTAGAGCCCCGTCCACGAGACGCCTCTATGCCCTTAAATGGTTGGTCTATGTGGCAGCTATAGCAGCTTCTCATGCTTCTATAGCAGGACAGCCTGTGGGTCGGAACAACCTAGTTGTTCATTTCCTGAGGGGTTCCAGGAGGCTTAATCCGCCCCGGCCCCCTACCGTCCCTGTGTGGGACCTACCCACGGTACTGAGGGCCCTCAAGGGGTCCCCTTTCGAGCCGCTACAGTCTGTAGACCTAAAAACTTTATCGTTAAAGACTGCCCTGTTACTGGCTTTAGCATCGGTCAAACGAGTAGGTGACTTACAGGCTCTCTCGGTGGGTCCTGCCTGCCTCGAGTTTGGGCCTAACGCCTCCAAGGTCGTCCTGAAGCCGAGGCATGGTTATGTTCCTAAGGTGCTCTACACACCGTTTAGAGCACAGGTTATCACTCTCTCGGCGCTTCCTCCATCAGAGGAAGACCCGGAGTTGAGCCTTCTCTGCCCTGTCAGAGCACTGAGAATTTACATCGAGTGTTCCGCTCCATTCAGGCAGTTGGAACAACTCTTTGTGTGCTTTGGCGGGGTCTCCGGTCACAAAGCAGAGAATTTCTCGATGGCTAGTTGATGCTATTGCGCTGGCATACTCCTCCCTGGGCCTCCATAGCCCCATAGGAGTTATTCCATTCTTCTCGGGGTGTAGCCTCGTCTTGGGCATGGTCTAGCGGGGTGTCCATGGCAGACATTTGTGCGCCGGCTGGCTGGGCCTCGCCGTCCAAGTTCGCCAGGTTTTATAGCCTGGACGTTCCGGCCTTACAGGCTCGGATCCTTTCTGCCTAGGGGCACACGCCTGTTTATGACAGGCGTATTCCTAGTGCGTTCTTGGCCCTTTCTAAAAGGTGCTGAGACAACATGGGATTATATGGGAACGATTATCCTAGGCTGAGCTGACCTCAGTGAGCTCAGCCCTCCTGCCTCCTGAGAGTTTCACCCGTCTTAACTGGTCCCTCTGAGTCTTATTACTCAAGGCCAGTTCATGCCTATCGTTCCACTTTCATGGCACGGCGTGATTGTATTGGTTCCCCATAGCGTCTAGCGACGCAGTACGAGTGTAGTATCGATAGGGAACGTACTTGGTTACTAACGTAACCTTGGTTCCCTGAGATACGGGAACGAGTACTGCGTTGCAGGCCGTGCCATGATGTTGCACTCTCAGAGTCGTCGCTTCGGTCGAATTGACCTGAGATCCTATGGCGCAATGCCCGCTTATATAGCCAGATGGCTCCTCCCATTCTGGCAGGCTTCCTTGCCATAGGCGCGTGCAGTTCCGCTGCTGAGCCATTGGTTCGCTTTATTGCACTGCACGAACCAATGGCCGTGCAGTTTCACTACAGGATTGTAAAGGCTTCAGTCATTGGAGAAAAAGGAGTTTTCCCCATAGCGTCTAGCGACGCAGTACTCCTTCCTGTATCTCAGGAGATAACAGGAAAACGTTTTATTTCATCTCCTTCACTGTATTTGTTGAATGACACTCCTAAAGACCTTTTTGACTCAGACTCTAAGCCTTTGTTTACAACCCTTTCATTTTTGGCTAAAAAAAATGTATTCTGTTGAAGTGGTCTACACCCCAGGTTCCAGCTGTCACTATGTGGATATCCCAGCTGTCATCCTTTCTTCCTCTGGAGAAATTAACCTATGATCTCAATCACAAGTCGGATAAATTTTGGAGACTCTGGGAACCTCTCCATTTTATTTTTATTATTATGTTTTTAATTCTTTTTTTAACTTAAGCAGGTAGAGATACATGTTTTCTGTATGTACTCATTTAATTTTCAGCACTGTGGGTTTGTTTGGCAAAAATCTTGGCAAAGTGGTTTTTCAAAGAGACACGTGCTCCCAAATGAAGTACTTTTCAAATGGTTATGTGCAACAATGATACAAAATCTGATTCTTTACACTAAAATGCATAATTTGATGAGAAGGTTTGAAAAAGAAAAATCGTGAGAAATAACAGTTTGAAAGTCATTATTCATCAGGTATGCGCTAACATACTGCTTTCTTAACAAATCTCTGTGCATTAACCCACATGTGCACGTTTGGCCTGAAAACACTATTTAGACAGTTTTAAGGCACTGTGATTTAAGTAACCAACATTGTTTTCTTTAAAAAAAAAATGCAAATGCATGAAGTAATGTAAAATCACAGTTTTCACATTTTTATGATGAAATGATGCAAAATGTGATTGAAGTGAAGTGTGGCCAAGTATGGTGACACACATACCGTGAACACACACCCGGAGCAGTGGGCAGCCTTTTTTGCTGCGGCGCCTAGGGAGCAGTTGGGGATTCGGTGCCTTGCTCAAGGGTCTCACCTCAGTCGTGGTATTGAGGGTGGAAGAGAGCGCTGGTCATTTACTCCCCCCACCTACAATCACTGCCGGACCTGAGACTCAAACCCGCGCCCTTTGGGTTACAAGTCCGACTCTGTAACCATTTGGCCACGACTGCCCCCATACCGTTCCTGGAGGTACTGTAATACCAGGTCAACGCGTGGCGCAGACAGGGCAAGCTCCTCTTCCAGCTCCCTGCTCTAAAAATCCGAATATAGAGTCCTCAAATGGAGGACACAGACATTAAACTGATAAGAACAGATACTACACTTGAACTTAGCCGAAAGGCCAAGAAGCGAGTTACCTAAAAATGCGTTATTAGATAATGTGTGAAAACTAATAGGTTTCGCAGTTACTTATAATGATAATCTAGGCGTCACACAAAAACCTAGTCATAAATTCACTGCATTTGAAGTTCTTTATACTAATATAACCAAGGTAGTCTTTATCCATAATATATATGCACCTTGCATGCTACCACTTCAGACGTACATTCACGTCAGCAGCTGCACAGAGCTGCAGTAATCTCCCAGTAATCTCAGTAATCTCCCAGAGTTACCAACCATGATTACTAGTCTGATCCCAAAAAACTTGACCAGGCAACTGAATGTTTAGAATCAATGTTCTGTTGCACATTAGACATGGTAGTTCAGCTGAAAAGAAAAACAGAGAGAACTGTTAAAGCCAGACAGTTTTATAACTAACCTTGTCGATAATTATATAATGATATCGATTAGCATGTATTACTCCCCTTCGAGAGACCAAACTAATTTCACTAATTTCCTCATCAAAATCATCAACCTGTATACTAGATCCCTGACCCATTTGTTTCTTCAAACAACAAACTCCAGAAACGGTTGAACCACTTCTAAAAATAATCAATTCTTCCCATAGCACTGGCTATGAACAAGCCCTATCTTAGCTGCACTGCACTGGCTCCCAGTTAAATTTCATATTGATTACAAAATACTACTATTGAATTATAAAGCAATGACTGCTCTCACACCTCAGCACCTGAGCAAACTTTTGGTTTTTATAATCTGCCATAATCTACCAGGCTACAGCTGGGGGTGCAAAGCCCCACAGTTGTGGCATTCCAATTAGTGTTCAGGGCTCCCCCCCCACAATCCCCGCCCAACTCTCACGCGTTCACTCATTTGTTGACGGTGGAGTGGCTCATGTCTGTGTTACCTTCTAGCTCTTCATTTTAGTTATGCTGTCTAGTCCTAGTCTTGCCGTTTGTCTCTGATTGCACTCTGCAAGCAATGTACATTGTCCTTAACCATTATGAGACATAAGCTTACCTAACAATCTCTCCCTCCCTCGCTCTCTCTCCTTCACTTTCTCTCGCTGTCGAGCTACACATGCTACTCCTGAAGATTCCAGTGTTCTGGAATCCTGACTCCTTCTGTTCTCCAGAACTGCCTGATCCATCCTGTTGCACTACTTCTGGTTGGAGTTCTCATCTGTTGGAGATCGCTCACTGCTGCTGGGGGTGGGCCCACGTGGACGGCCTGAAGATCATTGGGATTGCGCCACTTGGGGGCCATGGAGCTGTTGTTAAAAGCATTCTACAAATTAAACTGAATCGACTATAAACTGAGTTTTCTAAGAAACACATAAGTACTTTTCAATAACATTTTTCACGTTTATGATGAATAATGCTGAATATGATTGTTTACATAGAAATTCATAATTTGATAGTGTGTAAAGGTCAAAATCATGACCTTTAGTTTAGAAAGTCATTATCCATCACGTATGTGCAAACACACTGTTTTCATAAGGTTCCATCAAAACTGTGCTCTTCAGGCGCTGAAAACGCTATACTAAGTGTTTCGCCAGGTGAAAAGTGGTTTTCTAAGAACACAACATTTTTGAGACGAGATTTTTTATTTTTTATATATATATATATATATATATATATATATACACACACACATACACACACACACACAGTCAGGTCCATAAATATTGGGACATCGACACAATTCTAACATTTTTGGCTCTATACACCACC
>CM075009.1:2960293-2970747 GCA_037576675.1 Pangasius sanitwongsei | reverse complement strand
AGGGATTGTGCAGTAACCCAGCGTCTACCAGGTTGGACTGGATCTAGAAAAGCAAAGGCATTAATTAGATAATGAATGTACTTCATATATTATCATACACAAAGTGCTATTAAAGATTGACCTTGAAACTTGAAGGAATAATATTGGAGTTAATTTTAAATACAACTGCATAAAAATAAGTGGTTTAAAGTAATAGATTTATATTGATTTATATTGATCTATATAAATTACTTACACATGGTGCTGAAGATCAAAATTAAAATCCAGAATCCAGTCATTTTTCATTTCTCAGAAATTTTACAGTGTTTGTATCTCATTTAGCAACAGAATATGAATGTGCTTGAAGCATGGTTTGAATTTATACTTATACTATAGGCGGTCTGTACTGAGCACGCCCCAGAATATGACGTGATTGGTTGTAATAAATGAAAAAAAAAGACGTGATAAGCCACACAGTGTTATCCCCCAACCCCATCTCACCCAATTCATTCAAAATAATTTATATGTACTCTCATGTGTAATGGAAAGCTTTCTGAAATTTATTTTTAGGCCCTACTCATAACCTGGTTTAAAGAAAATCTTGCTTGAACACTTGATCAGCATTGTTTAAAGTGTCAGAGAATTTTTTTCATAGGAAGTCATTTACAAATGAAGCAGATTACAGAGTACAAGTACAGAGCAGTTAAAGAAATAAATGAAAACATGAGAGTTTGAGTAAGAGCTGTTACTCCAGAGAGCTACACACACTACTTTCATAATATAATTGATGCATTTTAAAGAATTTTATTATGATGTAATTAAAATAAATCCACGGAGTCTACGCTGTTATACTTGTTATACTATTATACCCTTTCATACCACTGGTGTCTAATCGACCTATTACTGACTACAGAGAACTCTTTTCATCAATGAATATGTAAATGTGTTTATGAAAATATAAATATAGGATATACTGAAATTATGAAGAGGATCAGTGTTATCTGAGGACTTGGATATTTTTTACATTTATAGCATTTGGCAGACGCCCTTATCCAGAGTGACTTACATTTTATCTTATTTATACAACTAAGCAGTTGAGGGTTAAGGGCCTTGCTCAAGGGCCCACCAGTGGCAGCTTGGCAGTGCTGGGGATCGAACTCATGACCTTCCGATCAGTAGCCCAACGTCTTAACCACTGAGCTACCACTGCCCTATATACACAGTTTAATAAAATATCCAGATTATATCATTAATTTTTAAATAAATACAAGTTGATAAAAGAAAATACCTGAAACAGATCAGTTATTAAAGGGACAGAAGACTGATGTTCTGTGATAAAGTCAGTACGTGAGGTCTGAATATGTCGAAAGATATAATAAATAATATCAAATCCACAGGACTGTAGAACTGTCAGTAAATGTAAGCACATGAAATTACAATACATCCATTATATTTTCTTCAGTTATATAATTTATCTACATTTTTGTTTAAGCCTAGATTCCACTCTCAGAGCTGAACACTGCCCCCTAGTGGTTAAAACTGGTGTATATTTAAATCATCTTTCATTTGTGTGAACAGTTGCTTGGTTGCTTGCTGTAGAAAGTTGTGAGTTTAAATGTAATTTAACTGAATCCAACTTTCAGAACTCTGGTCTGGTGAATTGAATTATGGGATTTTGTTGTCTGAGAAGGATACATGCCATGCTGCCTTCAAATCTCACCTTTTCTCAGGAGCATGCAAATGTCACTTTAAAAAATGCTGTTTACCTACGAGACAATGCTGGATTATTTATTTATTTGTTTGTTTGTTTGTTTGTTCATCTTTTTTAATGTCTTTAAACTGAATATCTACTATTCATTCAATTGTTCAGCATGTTGCTATGGTAACCAAACTACATTTTTACCTCACAAGACTTTCAACACCAGGGACAGCAACACACTTTCACTTTCACTCCTCAGATTTAATAGGAAATCTAGTCTTTGAAAAAAAAAAAAGATCATTAAATGAAGTGAAGTAATTATGTTAAAGAAAAAACTAAAAGAAAATTCTGCAAAATTAATTCTTCCTTTTTAGTGACATACATGGTGTTATTGCAACAAAGTCTTGATGCAACCAAGTAAATTAACTCACATTGTTACTTCTCTTGAGTTTCAACACCATGGACAGCGACAAAATCCTGACCAGGAGCTAAAATAGAGGTCTGTAGTCTAAAGGCTGAGTCCCAGACCACATACCAAATAGCAGTGTTGTTATAAAAAAGTACACCTTCTATAGTAGCAGGCATTTTGACATCCTATTTAGTGCAGGTATGTGGGTTAGAACTGATCCTAAGAAAGTACATACAATATAAATAAATAAGTAAATAAGTAAGTGTGTGTGTGTAAGTGGACACCTGACCATCACACCCATATGTGGTTCTTCCCTAAACTGATGCCACGACGTTGCAAGCACACAACTGCCTAGAATGTCTTTGCATGCTGTAGCATTACAATTTCCCTTCCTAAGAGGCCCAAATCTGTTCCAGCATGATAATGTTCCTGCCCTCGTCTGACCGAACGAGCGCCGAAAGTCACACTCCAAAATCTATATCTGGAATGGGGCTGTTCAATACCCACACCACATATGGACTTAGTAATTAGGATCCATTAAGAGGTTTATTAAACAAACAACATTAAATTGTCCAAGGACATACACAACATACACTTTGCTTCAAATCCAGAGCATGAATCACAAACAGAGGGCCAGATGATAGAAAGGAAGAATAGGAACAGAACTAGGAGCAATAGCAGATCAACACCCCAGAACTCAAACAGATCACGAGTAACTTGTCCATGTCCATGTGCTTTATATCCATACTGAACAGGAAGTTTCAGTGACAACTGAAGAAGAGTGTATCATTTGGGGAAGGTTGCCCTCTGGTGGCCCTTTATTCTGTGGTAGGAGTCTGTGATTTAAAAAAAAAGAAAAAGAAAAGAAACTATTAGAGGTCTCTTGCTGCAAAAAAGTAACAACTAACAAGACACAAAACAAATACTGTGTCAGTAGCTGGAGCCAGTGCGGTGTGAGACGGCTCACAGAGTAAAGCTCTGACATGCAAAGGGTTAAAGAGAACTGAAGTGAGAACAGTGTGAGAGCTGAAGAGTTAGAGTAAAAGAAAAGAATTAGTGATGAAGAAGAAGAATGCAATTATAGAAAGCTCTTACAAAAGTCACCTCATATAAAAGTGAAAAAAACAGTGAGAGTGTATTCTACCCATGTAGACCTCATGATGACGGGGATAAATTAGGGGATTATTTAAGGTTACTCTGGCTTTGGTCTGTGGTTACAGGGCGGTGCTGTGGCTTTAAGTTTTGTCAAGACAAGTCAATTTTTACTGCCATAAGAAACTGTGTTTTCAGTATTTCAGTAAGATGAGTCGTCATGCCTTCAGGACTACAGTACAAGACAACACGTGTTCTGTACATACGGATAACATAGCGAAAACAGTGTGACAAGTTTAAGATAAAAAAGAAATACTGCTCAATACAATACACAGTGATGAAGCAGAGTTACTGTTACCACTCTGAAGTTGATTATTTTCCTTTAACAGCACATGCTATAGCGTTTTATTCCTCTAATACCACAGCAAATTTCCAAGAAGAACTTAACGGTAGTCCAGTTCTCCTATTAACAGTTTTTTCAATACATAAATAAAGAAGAGATGGAGGTCACAAGGTCAAGTGTTCTTGAGAAATGCCACCTGCAGATGTTTAATGCGATCAGGAGAGATGAAGAACGATCTTTGTGCCCTGCAGCGACTCGGCGGCTGATGAGTGAAAAAGTGAAAAACTTTTGATCTGGTGGATTATAAGAAGCTCCTCCCACAAGCCTCTAATCAGGAAGTTCAGTGCAGCCCAACACGTGAAGGGTGTGAAGACTTTTAGACTTTTTTTCAGTTGAGCACACATGAATAGACATGTTGGGCATCAGCAGTGTATCTAATATTAACACCGCCTCTCAGTGTTACAGCTGATTATGGCTGCTGGCTGGTGGGTGGGAATTGGCAGGTGACCAAATTGGGGGGAAAAAAAAACAATCATGAATATAGTTAAAAAGTTTGCATTTCTCTTTCAGCATGTGATATAAATATTCTTTAATAACTGAAATACCGACTTTTACCGTTATAATCTCTTTCTTATGCTCTGAACAGTTTTTGGATTCTGTCAGTTATAGGATTTATTGCTGTTTATTTTCCCTTGTTTGGATTATTGTCTTCATGTAGGATGAATCCAAATTTTATTTATAATTTTCGAAGTGATTTTTAATTAAATTTTGGAATTTATTTTATTTTGAAATATACTGTCTTTTTGCATATAGTTGTTAAAACAGAGGGGTAGCAAACGTTTGCACTTGGTTATATACGTAAGTGGGCCGTGTGACTTTTCACAGCTCTTGGTTTCATAAGAAGCTTGTTACCCATCACTGCTCATCAGCAGATGCAGAATGAAAGCACAGGTCTCGTCTGGAAAGTTAAAGCTGAGAGAGGTGTGGAACATTCAGTGTGGTTTTTGCTCGCTGTACCTTCCTGTTTACCCGAGCTGAGAGCTTTATGCTGCAGAGCAAACCAATCAAATCAGCAGGACTAAAGTAAACAAATGTTATTGCCTACAACCACACACACACACACACACACACACACACACGCACACCTTTAGTATAATGACAAAATATTTAACAGTAAAACCAGTATCATGAAATGAATGTGGACTAAATAAACTTCATGTTTCTAAATATATGCTGAATAAACATCTTACAGAAAAATTCACCATATCAGTGATATGAAAAAAAAAATCTGTTTATGTGGCGCATACACCATAAAAGTCCCTGTATAAGTTATCACTACAGAGACGGTAACATATTAGAGCAAGTGCATTAATATAAACCTGTGATTTGCAGCTGCACTACTGTCTGAACTGCTGTTATAGAAAATGAATCAACACTTTCTGACCAATCACAATTGAGAATTAAGAACAGTGCTGTGCCATAAATGTACAGATTCATTGTGCAATTATTTTCACTGTCTCATTAATTAAATGTGCTCCATATAGCTTCTACAAGGCCTAAACACACACACATTTGCACACACACACACATAGCTACATAATGTATAACTAGACAAGAGTGATGTACAAAACTCCATTTTCTTGAGAATCTTCAGGATGAACTAAAGCTGAGTAACTGACTTTGTGTGTTCAGAACAGAGTAAAGTGTAAAGTGCAGGGTGAAATCTGAGGCTTTAGAAGACAGGAGTTACAATATTACACATCTATATGAAGTCTGGAGATGTTTCTAATTTTACATCGTGTCTGAAAAAGAAAAAAAAAACAATGGTGTGGCCTGAGACAAACAAAGATAGCCACACATCCTGTGGAAAGTTTGAGAGGTGAGAAACTGATGGTGGTTTCTGAGAAAAGCGACTCGGGCGGTCAGAGCGGCCTGCAGAGATGAAACACTCAGAGCTGAAGCATGTGAAGAGGCAAAGAGACAAACAGAGCTACACCACCACACACACACACACACACACACACACACCTCAACACCTCACACACACATTTTATTACACACTCCATTGAAATAAAGACCATTTTTCTAAGAAATATAAATGTCAGTGAATGCATTTAGATTGATTACCATAAATTTATTCAGCTAAAATATCAGGAAATATTATATCTGTGTATGAAACTTGGTCGAATTCACTTGAATTACTATTTTTCCCTTCGCTGATCATGATTCCTTAAAGCTTAAAAAAGTTTGAAACCTGCAGCATGTGTTGTAACTGATGACAGATCATTTTGATTTATCAGTTTTGAGTCTTTGGTATCACGGTGTTGCTTAGAGAGAGAGAGAGAGAGAGAGAGAGAGATTGTGATTGGTTAGTGTTATACCCTGGCGAAGGAGGAGCCACATTAAGGCCTGAATAAAACTCCTCCCATATCAACACAAAAATCTTATATATGTTCATGATCATAATTCAGAAAACAAGTATTAGACATGCCTAAAGCTTAACTTTATTCATATTTAATAATAATAATAATAATAATAATAATAATAATAATAATAATAATAATAATAATAATAAATTGTGTAAACTGGTTATACTTAAATTAATATAAATTAATAAAGGTTACAGTGAAGTTATTTCACAAGTTATTTCAAAATCTATATTTAACTCTGTATATAGATAATAATAACCATTTTAACATATGAACACTGGCATTAATCTCTAAACACATACTGGCTTATGAAATATGACTTGACTCAGCTGGTTTGGTCTGAATGCTGTTAGTCTTGACACTGATTGAAGCCTACTGTTCTGTGCAAGTCACTTTTAAGGAAAACTGAACTACTCCTAACACATGACTTTATGCGGTTGATTCAGTCTCCCTAATAAACATTATCAGTATTTTTTTTTTTTTAAACGCATACTGTATTTATTAAGAAATAATTTCTAGGAAGAATTATACTGTTGGTGAAGGAGAAAGGTTGGTCATAGTCAGCAGTCACTCAAGGAAGAGGGAACTTGTAGGGGCTTGTAGTATAGGGGTTCTTTAAGGGTTCTTAGGAGTATTAATGGTCCTTAACTTGCTAAAATGAGTGCTACTAAGAACCCTTTCTGATGGAACATTCAGTTGTACATTTCTGCAAGATATGCTATATAGTCAAAAGTACTGTATGTGGACACCTGACCATCACACCCATATGTGGTTTTCCCCCCAAACTGTTGTCACAAAGTTGGAAGCACACATTTGTCTAGAATGTCTTTGTATGCTGTAGCATGTAGATACATATGTAATTTCCCTCCTTGGAAATAAGAGGCCCAAACCTGTTCCAGCATGACAATGCCCCTGTGCACAAAGCGAGATCTATAAAGGCCAAGGTTAGAGTGGAAGAACTTGAGTCCTAAAGACCTTTAGGATGAATTGGAGTGCTGACTGAACAGTTCTTCTCACCTACCACCATTATCTGACCTCACTAATGCTCTTGTGGCTTAAGGGTTTTATATTTGACCTTTTTTCTAAGAGTGTAGGATAGCAGAAGGAGCTTGTGCATAGCAGGATGGCTGGTGTAGGATCTGGATGACTGCAGAAGCTTTTGGGCCTCATGTTGACCTCAAGGTCACACACCATATGAAAATATATGACTAGTATAAAGTAATTTTCATATTCAGGGACGTGTTTAATTACCCAGGAAGTCCAGTGAATTGTACCTTCAACTGAAAACAGAACTCTACAGACTCTATATACTTATACATAAATTGTATAAATTGTTGCTGCATGACTCACTTATGGTTAAGCTTCAGTTCATGGACACATACCCTGACATTTTCCTGTAGAATTTGCTGGTACAATCCAGAATTCATAGGTCATCAACAGTGGCAAGTCGTCCTGGACCCGAGACAGCAAAGCAGCCTGAAGCCTTGATACTACCAGCCTCATACTTCACGGCTGGATGGGGTTCTTATGTTGCAATGCAGTGTTTGGTTTTCCAAACATAAGTCTTTAAGTCTTAAGTTCATTTAAACCTAAATTGCTATTTTGAATTCCTCTGTCCACAGAACATTCTTCCAATAGGCTTCCGGCTTATCCGTGTGGTCTAGAGAAACTTCAGATGGACAGCATTGTTTTTTTTTTTTGGAGAGTAATGGACTCCTTCTTGCTATCCAGCCATGCAGTGTTTGCCTGATGGTGGACTCATGAACATTGACAATACTCAGTGCAAGAGTGGCCTGCAGGTCCTTAGATGTTACCCTGGGGTTCTTTGTGACATTATTATTCACCACACCATTGGAGTGATTTTTGCTGGACAGCCACTCCTTGGTAGAGTAACAGTGGCACTGAATTTCCTCCATTTGTATACCATTTGCCTCTCAGTGGATTAGTGGAAGCCACACTCTTTAGAAATGGTTTTATAACCTTTTTCCCTCTGGGTGAGTATTGATAACTCTTGTTCTGAGGTTCTCAGAAATCTACTTTGATCAAAGCATGACACACTTCCAAAAACCTGTGTTGTGAAGACCAGACTTTGATAGTGAAGATCCAAGTTTATGTTCTTGAAACATGGGACTCACAGCTGATTGCTGTCCCCTTGATTGCAACACCTGACTTCAATTACCCCTTTAAATGAACTTATACTCTTAGAGTTACATATACTTTTTCAGGCAAATATATTTAATGGTGAATAATTTTGTTCAATAAACAAAAGTAAAAACTCATTTGTTTAATTGGGTTCTCTTTATCTAGTTTTATGACTTAGATGAAGATCTGATCACATTTCAGGTCAAATGTATGCAGAAATACAGAAAATTGTAAAAAGGGTTCACAAACTTTCTAGCAGCACTGTACATTCATTAATTCGGCTGATACTTTTATCCAAAACAGCTCACAGGAGGCAGAATGCAGAGAGCTGTTATAGGAGCTGGTAGCGCTGAAAGTTCAAGTTTTTCACCAATGAAGCAGAAACAAGTGTAAGATGTCTACTGGAAAAAACAGAGAGACTTAAAATATACAAATACAACCCCACACACACCTACACACAACATCACACACAGCCACAAGTTAACATTAGGTTTAGAATAAGTGCTGGTACTCATAAGTGCTCACTGACATGTAATGGAGAATGGATCCAAATTACAAAGGACCTCAAGGCCCAAAAGGATTTACTGAAACCTTCCACCAATATTACTGGAACAACTTTTAGAATAAAATAATGAAAACATTCTCATGTAAAAACAGTGATTTAGACTTCTAAGTTTTGAATGAGAACATCACCTTCCTATTACAATTAAAATATTCATGTTATAGACCATGATGGAAATTCAGTAGTTCCGTAATTTGCTAATTAGTTTGCCACTAAATAATAAAGTGGAAACTGAATGTTCTTGTTGCTAAAATATTGTGACCAGGTTTCAAACTGATTACGCAAATAATCTTTACTAAAATATCTTTTATCATTTTTACTCACTACATTTTTTGATTTTCAAATGTAATTAATATTAAATATGCTTAAAAATTCATACCAACATTTTACAACCTTATTATCCTTCTCCAAAAGTATAAAATACTCGACCTTACCATAATGTTAATCACTAGTGTCATTTGTTACAATTATTAACACGAGATCATTCAAAACATGTTGTGTGTTTTGATGTCATTTTTAAAGAGTTTTTTCAATTCAATTTCTTCAATTTTCTACAATTCCTGTATGAAGAAAGGTTGTGAAAAGTGAAAGGAGGGACCACAGTCAGTTATCTACTGTTGCTAACTTGTTAGTCTAGATTGTATGTGGGAAATTACATGTGATATCAGAAGCTCATGTCATAAATCTTTTGAACAAAGTGAGACGTGCTCAGTTTGATCATCTGACACTTTAGCAAGAGGACACATCCTATACACAGACCTCAGAGTGAAGATGCTGATGATGATGTGGATTACAGTGATGCTTTTTAATAAAGTTGGTAAGTGTCCATGGTTTTGGTTGTTTCTAATCAAAGGCTCTTGGTGCACTAATGACAATCGCTGTGTATTATAGGTAGAATAAAGTTTGTTCTTTAACTCCTAACAGCAGATTCTGCACAGACAGATGACGTCAGTCAGCCGAACCCAATGATCACTGCTGATGTTGGTGATAACGTGACTCTGCACTGCTTTAGACTGGGAGAGGACACAAGAGCCATCGTTTAGTACAAGCAGAAAGTAGGACACAAGCCTTGTGTAATGGTCACAGTTCATCACCATCCCAATTATGAAGATGAGTTCAAGTCCCCAAAATTCAGCATCGAGAATGAAAAAATGAGCTGCCATTTAAAAATTGCTAACGTAGAACCCTCAGATGAAGCCATGTATTACTGTGGACTTAGAAAATTTTTAACTACGTTTGGAAATGGAACATTTTTATCAGTGAAAGGTAAGAATTTAAGTGTACACAGTTAGTTTAATTAATTTAATTTAAATAAATAAATTAATTTAATTTAATTTTTAATTAATTTAAAATTTCCTTTTCTTAAACATGAAATTTATGAGTAACTATTGGAAGCCCTGTTGTCAAGTGCTATCTCCTTATTTTGACTTAATGTGACATAATAATCTATTTCAATTCAATAACTCATTATTTTGAGTTGTTTTATTGTTATTTTATCTTAATAACTCATTTAATCAAGATATCATTATTTTGACAAATCCATAATGGTCACAGCGGTTATTTTGATTGTTTGAATGTAATGTGTAGGTACTACCTGGGAATCATCATATGGAATTAAACTATTATATACAGGTATTTTACAACAAAACAATTTAATTTCTACTGCTGGAATTGATCTGGTCAGTGCAGTGTCAGGGTTATACTATAAAACAGTATTTGTAGGTGAAAAATTGTATGTTGATGCATTGTCACTGGAGTGGGCAAGAAAGTTAATGACTAGTAAGGGTAGAGTATTTGTC
>CM075009.1:2933361-2959811 GCA_037576675.1 Pangasius sanitwongsei | reverse complement strand
TATATATATATATATATATATATATATATATATATATATGAATTGTTGATACATTCATATGCTGCTCGCTATAATGTTCTAGATATTATTGATATATTTAGGTTGATGAGATTTGCCCCACAATCCCAAGCTTTTATTTTGATGCTGCTCCTGTTCTGTGTAATTAGCGGGTATGGTGCAGTTACGCATATTGTATGGTTATTACTTTGAGCTGAGCTTCTTTTTATGCTTTTGCATTATTATGTTTTTCAGGAATCCGAAGGTGAAACACTGAATTATGCCGCTTTGCAATTCTCCAAGAGGAAAGCCAAAGCTGACAAAAGGAAAACTGGCCCATCGGAAGACTGTGTGTATTCTGATTTGAAGAAAACTGTAAATGTATCAATAAATGATTGCTAACACGTGGTACTATTACACTGCAAAAACAATGAAAATATTTCAGCAAGTGAAAACATCTTGACTGTAGGAAAATATATTTCTAATTTATCATTACGAGATTATGATATAACAAAAAAAATTCAAATTATTACCAATTTTACAAATTTTTCCTAATTTCAAGCTTGAATTCATCTTTGTAAGCAACATGATTAATTATTTCAAAAAGCAAAATTATATGCCAAAAAAAAACAAAACAGAAAAGCATAGAAATAATCTCATATTTGTGTAAACTAATCTAATATTAAGAAATATTATATAATCTAGCCTATATTCCAGATATTATTTTTTGAAGTGTAGATAAGTAGTGCTTCTGAACACATGTGAAGTTGTGAAAAAAGTTTTGTATGACTACAGTATGGCACCTGTGTGCCACTTTGAACAGGTTTTGTGGGCTCATTTATACGACTGTGATTCTTGTTGAAGTCACAATAAATCTAAAGATTTCTGAGTTTAAACTAATGTTCCATGTTCTTTCAAAAAGATTTCGGGTTGGCCTTAAACATAAGTCAGGAACTCTGCCTACTACTTTAACTGGGGGCGGGGCTTGTTTTATTCACCCACCTCCGCACTCGTGTTTCCGGCACTAGTGAAAAAATCAAGCCGAAAAAAATCACACCTTGTGATTGTGGTGCCCAGAACCCAGAAGTAGTACTTCACCACTTCACAACTGAGTGTCGAATAAAACGTCTTCAAACATATTTTCCCATAAACCAAAGTGAGTCATCAAACAACAAAGATGGATCCTTCCAGAAATGGAGCCATAATCATTTATCATGCAGTCCATGCAGTTTTTTTGTTGTTTTCTTACTGTAAATTTAAAATGCTTTTTTATACCATTTAAAGTGGTGCTGGTTATAATGCTTCAATAACTTTTTAACTTCATATCTATAACCTTAAATTTAAAAGTGAAAATAAATGTGGCTCAAATGCTGCAGTACCTCTTACCAGATGCTAGTAGGCAGAAGAGACTATGGTTAGGATGGATGGATAGAAACTTTGTTCTGCATGTTCTTGTTTTTCAATGGTGGAGGTTGATTCCTGATAAGAGGGTTAGTGATGCACCAATGATGCTATAGATGGGTTTGTTTGTTTTAATAATTTAAATGTCACTGGTGACAGCTATGACTTTTTCAGCCTCCTTAGAATGAATAGTTGTAGTGGGGCTTTGTTGCCAAGGGAGCATGTGTTGGTGGTTCATTTAAGGCCTTCAGAATTATGCGTGCAGAGGAGATTGTAGTGGGGAAGTTTGTCGAGTATGTTCTCTTTCCTGTTTACCCAAATAAACAAGTTCCATGGTTTGACTGTTATTTAAAGACAATTTTTTTCTGAGTACTAAAATGCAAGAAGGAAAACCTCTTCTTTGTAAAGTGTTTCATCTTGACCTAATATAAGATCTGCTGCATCCTCAGCAAACTTTAGGATGGTGCTGGGCTGTGTTTCACAGTACAGTCAAGGGTGTACTACAAGAGAGAGCTGAATGTAGCGGGTCTACTTCTGTACTTATGTGACTTATTCCGTGCTTCGGGGACTGTATTGAAACATAACAGACAACATCAGACACCTCTCATAGTTAAAAGCTCTTGCTTGGCTGTTAATAATAATAATAATAATAATAATAATAATAATAATAATAAAAGCTGCAAGCAGCTTTTTCGGGGGCCAAGCACCCAGACTCAGTGAGCCACACATTCACAGACACGCTACAATTGTTGCCTAAGCAATCACAGGAAAAGCAGAGCCTTAACTTTAGGCAAAGAGATTCAAGAGTGATTTGTAGTTTCACTCATGATGTGTATGTTTTGACCACAGACAGTGGTGGAATTCTCTGACTGTAGGAGCAAATGGGCAGCTGGGTGGCATTGCTGCAGCATTGTTTAGACAGGTGTCAAGATGATGTAAGCCAAATTTGGTGAAAATTGGACAAAATTTGGAGGAGGAGTAGCAAAAATGGCAGCTAGATGTAAGCATTATTTAGCATGTTATTGTTACTTTTGACCAGTAGGTGGCACTGGCACAATTTGTTGAAAAGCCTCAGATCATGGTCCTGAAGATGCCTACCAAGTTTTGTGTCAATTACTAAAGTCGTTGCTGAGATACAGACTCAACTCCTGTTTGGTGGCTTCACCATCAGATTCGTTAGCCCATTACAAACAAACTGTTCGGAATATTCAAAAATCTTTTGATAACTTTTGGGAGGCTTACTCTGATGATGATGTGTACCAAAATTGGTGATGATTGGGAAAAAAATGTAGGCAGAGTGACAAAAAAACTGTTTAAAAAAAAAATCAGAGATGGCAGAAAATCTAATTAGGTGAAAATTGACATACACTGAACTCGGCTCAGCCCAGGGAATCCAAGGATGTTTAAATTTTGGACCCATGGTTCAAAAGTTATGACCAATTTCAGAATGGTACAATGTAGTGCCAGATATTAAAACTTTGTAAACCAGAATCGTAATGTAACAGCGGCACATGTGCACCAGAAGTAGTTTTTGCAGATGCCTATGCTGAGCTTTGCTCTTACCTGATGAAGCAGTCCTGTCCCACAGAACAAAATAAAGCCACCTATTGAAAGTATAATTTGTAATGAAAGTATAATTTGTAATGAAAGTATAATTTGTAATGAAAAGGTTGCATTATCTTCTCCTTTGATCCAGATTTCTATTAATATTTTCTCAAGGTTTTGCACCAGGTGAATTAAGAAAGAATTTTCCATATACTACAGTACAATGAAGCACACGTGAGTGTGGAAGTAAACCACATTTCCATTTTGTCAGCTTTGTCAAGCTATCTCTGTGCAACACCAAAACACGAAAATGGAAAAAAAATGTGGGTTGGTGTGGAGAATACCATGTGCCTGCTTAACATGTCCTTTTTTTTTATAAGAACCAATCACATGTGATATTCTGGAGCATGCTCAGTACAGACTCCCTATAGTATAAATTCAAACCATGCTTCAAGTGCATTCATAGTCTGTTGATAAATGAGATACAAACACTGTAGACTTTCTAAGTAATGAAATATGGCTGGTTTCTGGATTTTAATTTTGATCTTCAGCATCATGTGTAAGTAATACGTATCAGTCATTATGTCTGATTTCTTTCAGTCTTGCCTGATGCTTATTTGGAATGATTTCTAATTACCAGAGAGCATTAAAAAAAATAAATATATATATATATATATATATATATATATATATATATATATATATAACTATAACTCTACTACTTTTGTGTGAGCTGTATGTAAAAATCTGTAGAACATTACTTTTGTAATAATATAATAATAATTTTAATATAATTTTGATTTAATTTTTATAATATAGGAATTTCATGTGTTTCTTCTGTTTTCTAATTAATGCATTTGCTTATCTAGATACAATTCAACCTGGTAGACTCTGGGTTACTGCACAATCATTCACAGAGCCAGAAGTTTATCGGCCTGATAAAGAGCTCAGTGTGGATATCTGTGATTCAGCTCATCTACAGTGCTGTATGTTTAATAACAGAGGAGGAGAAATTTTCTGGTTCAAGCAACAAAACAGAAAAACGCCTGTGTTTATAGCTGGGCCATTTAACCCTGATGGAGAAGTGTTTCACAATGAATTCCAAAATTCTCGTATTCAGATTGAAAAAAAAGAAAAGTGCTTCATTATGACCATTTCAAACACCATGCTGTCTGATGAAGGCACGTACTACTGTGCACTCATGTTTTCAGCTGGGACTTTTTTAAAACTGAAAGGTAGGATTTCTACTAAAATTAATCATGTGACTGGTTGAATGTAGTAATTTTTTTTTTTCCCTATATTACTGTTTGCATGTAAATTAGTGAACATGATATTCAGACCTTTTGATAGTAATGATAAATGTTCATATGTGAGAATGTTACTATTGTACCAGGAACATCTAAACCAGCTCTGTGTGATAATTCAGTGGCGTCTAAACCGACACTGCATGGAAACAGCACTAATATGAACACACAAGAAAAAACAGGTATGTTGATTTATATATTTTTTTAAATTTACTAATTATCCATAATTCATAATACAGCACATAACTGTGTTTCACTGTGTTCATATCTTCCTCACAGTATCAGAGATGACTAGATCTCTACATTTGACAGTGATTGGTTTGGGAACGGCTTTGGGTTTGTGTGCATTTCTGATTTTCTGTCTCACTTATTTCATACTGAGGAGAAGAAAATGTGAACACTGTAAATGTAAGTGCTTTTTGTCATCAATATACTTAAGCTAACTACATTTAACTATAGTTAACTGTCAGAAAGTCTAATAAGAGTGTTTCTGTGTTAATAGTGAAGGCTTCTATAGAAAGCTCCGCAGGAGCGAGGCATGTACGTGTGCAGATCAGTAAACACTTTTTGCTATAGCTTTTATGCAGTGAGTAAAGTATGTATTTATACCATATGGGTCATTCTGTTTCTCTGTAGACACCTATGTCTGCTATTGTCAAGTATGTGTATTGTCTCACTTCTGATTTATCTATTTTAAATGTGGCTTCTTTTATATGCTGCTTGCTATAAGAACATTCAAGATATAATTTATACAGTCACTTTGATCAGATTTGCACAACATTTTACTTTGTTGCTGCTCTTGTTCTTTGTAGTTAGTGTGTATAATGCAGTTACCCATACTGTATGGTTATTACTTTGTTTTTGTATGTTTTTTTTAGGAATCTGAAGCTGAAACACTGAATTATGCAGCTGTGAAATTCTCCAAGCAGAAAGCAAAAGCTGAAAAAAGAGAAAAAAATGGCTCATTTGATGAGTGTGTGTACTCCCATGTGAAATATAACTGTAATGTAAATGATTCATAACACATGGCTCTATTACACTGCAAACACAGAAAAAAAATATTTCAGCAAGTGAAAACTTCTTGTCTATAGGAAAATGTATTCCTAATTTGTAATATAGCATAAATGATTCATAACACACAGTTACACTACAAAATTGAGATTATTTTATGACAATTAAAATATTATTAAACCAACATTTTTTTTAACATTGTCTTTTTTGCCGTGTAGATAAACAACCGCGCCACAGGTTTTATTCTTTACCATGTTTAAAGTAACTCCTGATGTTTTTTCCATAGTTTTCTTTCATTTATTTTTTTTAACTCTTTATTTGCACTTTGTGGAGATTTTGTGGTATCATTTATGTAGCTGATTTTTACTGAAGACACAATAATTGTAAAAAGCAATTTAATTAAAGATATAACAAAAACATTTTCTTAAACATTATTCTGAATAATGAGTAATATTCTGAGTTTGAATAAAAGTATGTTCCAGTGTAATGTATTTTCAGAAAGGGTGTGTGTTGTACTTAAACCTAAGTCAAGGACTGTGACCGCTACATTAACTGGGGGCGGGGCTTGTTTTATTCATGCACCTCCGTGCTCATGTTTCCGGCACTAGTGAAAGGACACAGAAAATCATGCCTTGTGAATGTGGCACCCAGAACCCAGACGTAGTATTGTTCAGCATTAGGTGTAGAGTAAAACCTCTTCAAACACATTTTACTTTAACTAAAGTGAATCATCATACAACAAAGATGAAGCCTTGCAGAAATGCAGCCATAATCATTTATTGTTCAGGCTGGAATTTTTTTGTTTTGTTTTGTTTTCATTGTAAATGGCTCTGGTTGTAATGTGTCAATAGCTTGAGTAATTTTCACCCGGTTACAGTGATCTATAACCTTAAATATAAACGTGTCAAATGAAAATGAAGGCAAAAGAGAGAGAATACAGGCTGTGTTATATAGAAAATAGCCAAAGACCATTATCAACAGCCAATTAACCAAAGAGCAACAATGGGTAGAGTTGCTCATGAAATCAAAAAGAAGAAAAAGAAAACAGGCTAGGATTTATGACTTTTAAATCCTGGGGAAGCTGTTAGAGAGTCTGCTGCTGGTGATTCAGATGCTGCAGTACCTCTAACCAGACACTAGTAGGAAGAAAAGACTGTGGTTGCTATGGATAGAAACTTGATTATTCTGCATGCTCTACTTGTGTAAAGCTGGAGGTCAAAGCTGATGACAGTGTTGACTTTTTCAGCCTCCTGAGTCTGTATAGGCATTGCTGGGCTTTCTTGACCAGGGATGATGTGTTGGTGCTTCATGTGAGGCCTTCAGCAATGTGCATGCCAGGAGGTTCAGTCAGGGCCCTTTCAACAGGGGATCTGCAAATGGTTCATAGATTGTGATCTGTTTCCTGTCTGCTGATGTCAACAATAATTTCCTTTGATTTTCTTACATTTAAATATATATATATTTTTTTGTTTTTGAAGACCAGAATCATTAGGGATCACCTCTTCTTTCTAAACTGTTTCATCTCAACCTGATATAAGATCTATAACTGTCATGTCATTATCAAACTTTAGAATGGTGTTGGTGCTGCGTTTGACAGTACAGTCATGGATGTACTTTGAGTACAAGAGAGGATATGTGGTGATGGTGGTCCTGGTTGGACAGAACACATGCTGGTGAAAATTGGGTAGGGCAGATTTCAGAGTGACATGAGTAAAAAGTGTTGTGCGATGAACATGAGAACTTTCAGTGTGCTTTTTGTAGTTCAATGACCAAATAATGTATTCGCTTGTGGCTAGGAGTCAACAGCTACAACTGTAATGGTAATAAGTTCCCTAGGAAGGTAGAATGGCTGACCATTCAGTGGCAGGTATTTAACCTCTGTGGACAAGAATTTTCTAGTAACAGTTTTTGTGCATCAAGTGTTGTTTATGTATGGAACAAAACAAAGCTACTTACAGAGAACACGCCCTGTCTTCTGCCTTCTCTCTTGATCAGATTCAACATTCCTTTAAGTGAGTAAACATCATGATAATTGACCAAGAACTGAAAAAAAAACAATGACACCAGAGTCCATGGAAGTGCACCAAACTCATCTGCCCCCAGCAGAACTTGTCAGAAAAATATGGAGAGATCTAGCTCTGTATTGCAGAAGGTCTGGACATATGTTAGGTTTCTAGCTACCTGAAGAGACCTGGTCCTCAGTGTCAAGTGGCAAGAAACATTACACATTACTGTATATTGTGTATTATTTAACATCAAAATACTATACGTGATGCTTGCATGATTCATTCTGGGACTACATGCAGCCTCATAGCTGAAAAACTGGTTTTAGTTCACAAAAACCATGTGAGACTCTCTTCCCCTCTTCTTCAAGTACAGGTTGTGGATGGTAGACCTCTGGGTTTAAAGTGAGTTCAGTTCCAAACCCAGCCACTGACAGTACAGATTGAACCTAGCCATTAACATTTTTGTTACTGACTCACATGGACATTCTGTCATCTCAAGGATAATCAAGAGAATGGGAGATAGCTGGTCACTGAGCTGCTCAGACATCATGTCTCCAGTTCCAGTGCAGGTCTACCTCCATAGAAATTCTGCAAGCAAAAGGAATGGAGACTCCTCCTCATTGTTCCCAAGCTACTTTCTGTCTATCAAAGCTGCTGTTATGGAGGAGTACATCCAGGAGGGGCTTAGGCAGGGGTTAAATTGACACCCCATGCCATGTGTGTCTGTTGGCTGCTTCTTCTTCGTGGAAAAAAAGGACAAAAGACTGTGGACATGCATTGATGACATGGAATTGATGAATGTATACAACCTTGTATGGATCTGAGAGGGAATGAGTGGAACAGGTCACTATGAATACTTGGTCATGCTGTATGGTTTGGCCAATGGCCCAACTATGTTCTAGACATTTATTAATCAGATGCTGTGTGACAGACTCAGCAACTGGTTTACCTGAAGCCATTGCAAAAGAATAATTACTATAAATAATAAATCATCAGTAACTCAGAACTGTCCCTCAGCTTTTAAAAGATCTCCGGTCTGTTTTGGGGGAGCAAAGCTCCATCTTGCTCCCCTGTAACTTGAACACTGCTTTCAGGACTTCAGTAATTTGAGCACCTGTGAAATGCCAAAATTAAAATGCACTACTTTGTGCACTGAATTCAGAGGGCAATTAAAATAAACAATGTGATGATACAGTAGGTACATATAAGTGTATAAGTAAACCACATTTTCCATTCTGTCATTACATCTTTTTCATGATATCTCTGTGCAACACTAAAGCACATATATGGAAAAAGCTGTGGGGTAGATGTAGGTCAGAATGCAATATGTGTGCCCGAATCATGTCATATTCGGGGGCGTGCTCAGTGCAGAAGGCCTAGCATAACTATAAATTCAAACCACACTTAAGGTTCTATTGATGAATGAGATACAAGCACTCTATACTTTCTAAGAAACAAAAAAAATGACTGGCTTGTGGATTTTAAGTTTGATCTACAGCACCATGTGTAAGTAATTTGAGCAAATTAAATAAATCTTATTTGATATATTTTTTAAAAATTTCGAGCCTGTTACTCTAAGCTACTTTTGTGTGTAGTTGAATGTAGAAGGAAATCAAACATTATTCTTTTAAGGTCTTTATACTTTAATTTATTTTATGTTGGTGTTTATTAACTCTTTGTGTAGAATAATTTCTAGATTGCATTCATTGCCTAATTAATGCCTTTGCTTTTCTAGATTCAGTCCAACCTGGTAGACACTGGGTTACTGCACAATCCCCAACAGAGTCACCAGTTTATCAGCCTGATAAAGAGCTCAGTGTGGATATCGGAGACTCGGCTACTCTGCGGTGTTGTGTTTCTGAAAAAGTAGTTGGGATAATTGCCTGGTTTAAGCAACCAAACAGAAAAAAACCTCTGAATGTTGTCACGGTATATAAAAGTGGTCGAGAAATATTTTACAGTGGATTCCAACAGTCTCACTTCCGAATAGAAAGATCTTCAAACTGCTTCAATATGATCATTTTAAACATCACTCAGTCTGATGAAGCCATGTACTACTGTGCAGACATATTCCCATATACTGTGTTTGGAGATGGAACTTATTTAAATATTAAAGGTAGGATTTCGCGTTAAATTGATTAAGCTACTGGTTTAATGTAGTGATATTTTTCCTCATTACCATTAGCATGTTCAACCTGGAAGACAAATAATAGTGAAGCAGTAATGCTAACTGTGACTTTTTTGTAAGTGAATCATGATAAATGTTTCTAGGTGAGCATGTTACTATTGCATCAGAAACATCTACACCAGCTCCGTGTGATAATTCAGTGGTGTGTGAACCAACACTGCATGGAAACAGCACTAACATGAACACACAGGAGAAAACATGTAAGATGTCTTATAGTTCACTATTAATTAATTATCCTTAATTCCTAATTCATAAATTGCCTAGAAAATCATTGTAATGATCAACTAATGTAAATACAATCTTGTGAGATAGCAGTATCAGAAATGCCTAGATCTCTACATTCGACAGTGCTTGGTTTGGGAACGGCTTTGGGTTTGTGTGCACTTCTGATTTTCTGGCTCACTTACTTCATACTGAGGAGAAGAAAATGCAATAAAAGTCAGTGCTTTTTCTGAACAGATAATAATTCTAGTAATTTTTATTTGTATCAAAAAGACTAACAAGTGTGTTTCTGTATTAATAGTGACTACTGCTATAGAAGATTCTTCAGGAATGAGGCAGGTATGTGTGGAAAAAATATAGTATTGAATTTATTCTATTATAGACTGTAGGTTTAATTCTGTTTTTCTTTAAATACCAATGTCTCCTCTAGTCACACACTCTAGTCTGACTACTAAACCCATGTACAGTGGGGTCCAAAGGTCTGAGACTAGTATTTTTTTTTTATATGAAATAAAAAGAAGGGTTTAGAATTTTTAAACATTTAAAACAAAGAAAGTAAATCATCAATATTTAATATTCAAGATTCTGCACTATTTCTATGTCCCTATTTAAATGTAAGCACATTTGTGATATGGACTGTGTAAACTGCTTTGTACAAAAGGTCAGATTTTCCTCATGTCTATACTCTTCTACTGAAGAATGTGTTCACATGACACTGATGAATTTGATCTAAAATGGATCATAAGGTTTTGTACAAGTTTGTGGAGTCCATGCCAGCTCAAGTGCACGCTGTCATTAAAGCAAAAAGGGGACGTACAGAATACAGATACTATATTAATATACAGATAATACACAGAGACTCTGAAATTCATGTAAATATTTCAAGGATTCTACTTTTCACTCATGTTGCTGTCAATGATATAATTTGTAACGAAAATTGTTGTATTAAATTAGAAAAGAGTACAAAATAGAAGCATTTTCACTAGTGGTCTCAGACTTTTGGACCCCAGTGTATGTGCAAAATTGCTACGTTCATTGCTACATTCTGTATAATATTCTAGATATACTTTATACAGTCACTTTGCACTTTTTCACAACAATCTCAAGCTTTTATTTTGATGCTGTTGTTATGTGTAGTAGTTAGTGTGTATAATGAAGTTACCTGTATTGTATGGTTATTACTTTGAGCTAGACTTGTTATTAAGTTTTGCACTATTATGTTTTTTCAGGAATCTGAAGCTGAAACACTGAATTATGCAGCTTTGAAATTTTCCAAGAGGAAAGCCAAAACTGTAAATAGGAAAACTGGCTCATCAGATGAGTGTGTGTATGCCGATGTGAATAAGATGTAACATAAAATATTCATAACAAATTGCAAAAACAGTAAAAACATTTAAACAAGCGAAAATACCTTGACTATAGGAAAATTTATCCCATATTTTTCATTACGAGCATATGATGTAAGATTATTAAACCAAATGTAAGATTATTAAACCAACCTTTTGACAGATAAATTTATTTCTAGAAACAAAATTACTACATATGTCAATAGTAAACAAAAAACAGAGAAGCTAAAAATAATCTTATATTTGTTTACAATAAACTCATGATAAGATGTATTAAATAAATTTGCCTATATTCATTTTTATTCCCTGTGTATATTTTTCCATGCCACAGGCTTTACCTCTGTACACATGTGTAAAATATTTCCTCCCCATTATTTCTTATTATTTCAAGTGTGCTATAATTAACCATAACTAACAGAGAACATGTGAATAATACAACGTTTTTGTATAACATTACATTTTGTGGCCTAATTTGTATGACTCTGTCTTTAGCTGAAGAGCAGTTTCATTAAAGACGTAAGAAAAACATGATTTCTAGCATTATTCTGAAAATTTCTGAGTTTACAAAAGTAATATTTCATTATTAGAAAAATTTCAGAAAGTTTGTGGGTTGGCTGTAAATGTAGGTCAACCCACAATCTTTCTGAAATTTTTCTAGTAATTAAATTACTAGGTAATTTCTAAGGTTGTGACTTGGCCTTAAATGTAGGCCAAGGACTGTGACATTCCCATTACCGTGTATTAACTCTCTGTGGTCATGTTTCCAGCAGTGAAAGGACACCAAGGCTCAAATAGTGGTGGAACGTTTTCCAGTACTCCTGAGAAATCAGTGAATGCAGTGAAGATTATTAAATCAGCAGCAGCAAAAAAAAAAAAAAAGGCAACTGATATATTGGTCTAAATACACAACCTGTTGCAAAACTGGCTTCCAACCATTTTTAAGTTGTTGTTGTTGTTGTTGTTGTTTTGTTTTACTTCCATTATTTTATAGTTTGTCGAAATAAAACTTCTTTAAACACATTTTACATGCATCAAACAACAAAGATAAATCCTTCCAGAAATGGAGCCATAATCAGGATTTTCACCTCACACTGCATGCAATCTTACAACCATCACACAAAAAGCCAAAGACTGTGCAAACACAAACGGTGTTATAAAGGTCATTTCAGTCCCCAGGAATGTAAGTCTCATTTTGTCTGAGGTATATTTGAGCTGCTAAAATGAACATCTAAAGTTTAAATGAACTTTAAATAAATACATACATACATACGTACATACATACATACATACATACATAAGGAAAAAGTTCACGGGGTTACTCATTAAATAAACAAGAAAAATAAAATGTTTGTGAACCCAAATAAAAAGTTTGATTGATTCATATTCAAAATATAGTACTTCTGGTTAAAGTCGTACAACAAACAAACATGGATGTGCAATAATTGTTCAAAAATAACTAATGTAAGGTGGCAGTGCATCAATGCAATGATAACATATGTAATGTAAAGAGACCAAGTGATATATCTGCTTTTGAGTCCTGAAGGCCTGTCATTTATGGCCTTTACATCCTGCTGCAGTACCAGATGCAGCTTACCAGATGAAGAAACTGTGGTTGGGATGGATAGAAACTTTGATTGTTCTGCATGATACTGTTCTGTAATGCTGGAGATAGATTGTCGATAAAGGGGTTTGTGAGTAACCAGTGTTACTGTAGATGTGTTTGTTTTTTATGTTTAAAATATTCCTGGTAGTAGCTTTGACTTTTGACCTGAGGACACCTCCCTGTGGGGCTTTGATGATGGTGGTCCTGGTTTGACAGAGCACATGCTGGTGAAATTTGGGTAGGACAGATTTCAGCTTGGTATGGTTAATGTCTCCTGTGATGATGAGCATGTTATTGCACTGCTTGTAGTTCATAGATCAAATGATGCAGTCAGTTGTTAGACTCTTCAACATTTGCACTCAGAGGGAGGAAAACAGCTACAATAGTGATGGCAATAAACTCTCTAGGAAGGTAGAATGCAGTGCCAGATATTCAAAATCTGTGAGCCAGAACCGTGAAGGAAGACACCTTTGTTCTAACCAGATAGAGCGGTCTGGTCATTGGTGGACAATATAATGCCACCTGCCAAGACAACTCCTTATCACTCAACCAGATGATTTCTCTCCTCATCAGATTAGATCTACTAAGAGAGTGGGCATCATGATTAATCAGTTCAGTCTCCAAGGACAGGAAAAAAATTCCAACCAACCCAGAGTCCATGGAAGTAGACCAAATCTGCCTGCTCCCAGAAGAACCTGCCAAAAGAATCTGTTAAAGTCAATATTTTTATTGCAGAAGGTCTGGCCATATGCTATAGTGGTAGCTGCCTAAAGAGATCTGGTCCTCAGAGTCAGGTAATCGTTTGTAATCTCTTCACATGATATTCTGTTCAAATATGATGTTCTCTTTCATACCCAGCCACAGACAGTACAGATTGAACCTGTTAATTCAGAGACCGTAAACATGTTTGTTGTTGACTCGCTCAGACATTCTGTCATACCAAGGATAGTCTGGTCAAGATGACAGAGAAAGCTGATCACCAAGATCCTCAGAAATGTTGTCTCTAGTTCCATTGCAGCTTCACATCCATAAAAGCAAAGAGTATGGAGACTGTGCCCACAGAGTACCATCATCTGGCACAGGTCTTTAGCAAGAAAAGTGCCACCAAAATCCCACAATATAGACCCTGGTATTGTATTGTCAACCTGCTGCCAGGGCCAATCCTCCTAATTCCAACATCTAACTTCTGTCCATTAAAGACACTGCTGCTATGGAGGAGTATATCCAGAAGGGCCTTAGGCAGGGATTAATTTGACACTCCACATCTGAGAACTGTGGCCATGCATTACTGTGGAAATAACCAGATCACAAAGAAATTCCCAGCACTCCCTACCTTTGGTGCCGGCCACACTGGATCAAGTTGTAGAGTGAGTACAACCTCATACACATCTGGAAGTGGGATCAGTGGAAGACTGTCCTCTCTAGAGCCAATGGGCACTATGAGTAGTTGGTGATGTGGTATGGTTTGACAAATGCCCCAACTGCTTTCCAATTATTCCACATGATTCACGACATGCCCCACAAGAAGCTACATTGATGACATCTTGGTGTATCTTGGGGAGATGGGGGGGTGGGGGCTCTCAGGATGTGCCATGATTTAGTCTGTTATATGTTTAACATAGAAGGATGCATGTTCAAAGCTAATAATGTGGTATTTTGTGTTGTGAAAGTGCAGAGTTTGAGTGAGAATCCAAATACTGTTTCTGTTTTTAAGTACAAGCTTTGGAAAATACATTCAGCATTTCCAATAAAGATCTTCAAGAGTATCTACAGAGTGCTCTTTGTTTCATGCAGGAAATATGTGCAAATATATATATACATATATATTACACCATAATACTGCAACACAAACAACACACTATGTCTGGGTCTGACAGATTCTCATATGTGTCTATACAGCTGCTGTGGCAAGATAATGAGTCCACCAAAGCAGCCAAATTTATTAAACAGAGCAGTCAGGCCTGTACAAGCAATACAATAGAAATACATAAAATCACAGATGAGTCCTGTAATTTGAACACCGAAGTCAAGCCTTCAATAAGAAAAAGCACTTGTTAAAATGCCAAAATTCAAATGTATAGCACACTTTGTTGGTGATCATTTTTTTGTAGGGAAGGTTTTGTACAAATAAGTGGAATTAAGGTCAATTAAATAAACAACAATGAATGAGTGTAGGCACACGAGTGTACAAGTAAACCACAATTTCCATTCAGTCATAACATCTTTGTTTGCAAAACCAAAACACAAATATGGAAAATAAAATGCAGTGTAGCTGTAGGTAGATCAGAATACCACGTGCTAGTTTATCATGTCTTTTTTTAACAACCAATCACATGTCACATTCTGGGGCGTGGTCAGTACAGGGCGCCTATAGTATAAGTATAAATTCAAACCAGGCTTCAAGTGCATTCATATTCTGTTTATAAATGAGACACAAACACTGTAGAATTTTTCAGAAACTAAAAAAAATGACTGGTTTCTGGAATTTAATTTTGATCTTCAGCACCATGTGTAAGTAATATGTACGATATTCATTTGTCTTCATCTTGACTGTAGCTTATTTGAAATGATTTCTAATTACCAGAAGGTTTTAAACAATTATTGGCACATATTATGCTAAAGCACTTTTGTGTGAGCTGAATGTAGAAGTAACTTTAAATTTTTATTTGTTTAAGGTTATGTTTAATAACCCTGTGTGCTTAATCTGAATTACATTATTAATCTATTGATGTGTTTGTTTTTTATAGATCCAGTCCAACCTGGTAGACGCTGGGTTACTGCACAATCCCCAACAGAGTCACCAGTTTATCAGCCTGATAAAGAGCTTATTGTGGATATCGGAGACTCGGCTACTCTGCAGTGTTGTATTTCTGAAGAGGAATACGGGATGATGGCCTGGTTTAAGCAACTAACAAGAAAAAGACCTCAGACTATTGTCAAGTTCTTTAAAACTTCTGGAGAAACCTTTTATAATGGATTCCAAAAGTCTCGTTTCCAAATAGAAAGATCTTCAAACTGCTTCAATATGACCATTTTAAACACCACTCCGTCTGATGAAGCCATGTACTACTGTGCACTGACAAAACCCAACATTGTGTTTGCAGATGGAACTTATTTAAAAATTAAAGGTAGGATCTAGAGTTAAATTGATTAAGCTACTGGTTTAATGTAGTGATATTTTTCCTTATTACCATTAGCATGTTCAACCTGGAAGACAAATAATAGTGAAGTAGTGAAATGCTAACTGTGTTTTCTTCAACAACACTGAGTTACAGACTTTTAGTGAATCATGATAAATGTTTATAGGTGAGCATGTTACTATTGAATCAGAAACATCTACACCAGCTCTGTGTGATAATTCAGTGGTGTGTGAACCAACACTGCATGGAAACAGCACTAACATGAACAAACAGGAGAAAACAGGTAAGATGTTTTATAATTCACCATTAAATAATTCTTAATTCATTAATAATTTGCTGAAAAATAATTTGAATCAGATCTCTACATTCGACAGTGCTCGGTTTGGGAACGGCTTTGGGTTTGTGTGCACTTCTGATTTTCGGTCTCATTTATTTCATGCTGAGGAGAAGAAAATGTGATAAAAGTAAGTGCTTTTGTGAACAGATAATAATTACTTCAGTTAAGTTTTGTTAAAATGACTAAATAGGTGTATTTCTTTATTAATAGTGAACACTTCTATACAAGATTCTCCAGGAATGATGCAGGTACGTGTGCAAGAAAATATAGTATGTATTTTATACTATTATATACTGTTTGAGTAATTCTGCTTTTCTATTGATATGCCAATGTCTACAATAGTCATGCCTGAGTCTCCCTACCAATCATTGTTTACTTCTTATGTATATTATTAATATATTACATTCATATACTGCTACTTACAGTATAATGGTCATTTGTACAGTCAATCTGCTCAGCTTTGTACAAATTTTAATTCATTTTAATTGAATTTAAATTTTATTTTATATTAGATTCAGGAATCTGAAGCTGAATCACTGAATTATGCAGCTTTACAATTTGCCAAGAGGAAAGCCAAAGCTGAAAAAGGGAAAACTGGCTCAGCGTACGAGTGTGTGTACTCTGGTGTGAAATAAATCTGTATGTTTTTATGTAACATTAATGATTACAGTTGGTATTTCTGTACGTTAAAGCAATTACTTTTTTAAGTGTGCAATGTTTAACCAATCAAGGATGATCATAATTTTGAAAAGGATATATATATATATTAGTGTTTAAATTTCAAACTTTCAATTTGACTACTTGATTATTAAAATGTTGTGTTGTGTTGTGCTGTGTCGTGTCCAATGGTCTGTTTTATGACAATAGCTGAAAGGTTTACAGGATATTAGGGATATAAAAAAACACTTTTGAATAGGTGTTTTTTATTAAAATTTAACTAATACCAGCAATTACATAAGGAAAAAAGCAAGTTTTTAATGAAATTTCAAAATTTTTGTATTTTTGTAGACTGTTATTAGACTCTAAATGAGTGCTTCATTAAAAGTGAGTGCATGTCTTTGGTCATGCATTTACTGTGTGACTGTAAGTTGCGGTAAAATAGTCACAAACATTTCTCAGTTCACTTTTACCTTCTAATTCTAGAAGTTCATTTCTTGAATTTCTTGAATCTTGAAATTGTTAATACAGTTTGCGCCAAAACCTTTGTCAATGTGTATAAATGCTTAAAATATGAAGATCTCTAAAATGTATGTGCAGAAAGAAGAAGCGTTGATGTGTTTCATAGATCGTTAGAGCAGTTAGCCACAAGAGCAGGAACTGAAACTTTTGTCCCTATGCCACATGTTCACCCTCAGGTACTCACTCATCATTATCTACATTCACTGGCCATTTTATCATGTCCTACTGCATAGTTCACTTTGTAGGTGTATAGTTACTGACTGTTATACACAACTGTCTGAAAATCAGTTAAGATGAAGTTAGTTCTGAGGTATTTATAGTGATGTGCATAATTTTAGCATTAATGCCTCACTACTTGCACTTTGAAAAGTTCTAACGTACATATAAAGTGTGCTTCGAGTAGATGATTTGGCACATACACATTGTCACAAAGAAAGTTGGAGAAAATGTCTGGTGATGGTGCAGAACTTCACACATTTGAACAGAACAATTACATAATTGGATTTTAACTTGAGAGATATTAGATTTTAATCCTCACATCTGACATCACTACCAGCTGACACAAACTGACCATAGATGCGTAATAAACTTTACTTCTGAAAAGTAAACCTTAAAAAAAGAATTAATTAATAAATTAAAACAAATTAAATTAGAAATATAATCTAGGTAGCAGATGGCACTTCAGAATAAACACAGACTTCAGGTTTTTCTCTCTTTCTTTTCACTCTTCTGGTATTCTTCTTATTGAAATGTAAAGCAGAATAATTCACCTCCACTGCATCACGACCCTGTGGGGATAAACATCTTCATTTTAAATCACATCTGTCTGAATCATGAGAGTGAAATTTAGTAGTTTGTTTAAATAATAAGAACATGTTGGTACAATTTAAAATTATTTACCAGATTAGATGGTTTCTCTACCACAGAATCTCGCTGAGGTTTCACTGTAGAAAAAAAATGTAAAAAGATAATAAAAAGAGAATAACAATTCTGTGGTCCTCACCAACTTTTATAAACACATTAGGCAAAAGACAACAGATTTCAAAATTTAGTAATTTTTCCCCAGCAAGGTATACCAGCATTCAGAAACCAGGTGGGAAAAAAAGCACACCCTTCCTACTTTCTCAATCATCAAGAGAGTAATTAGCAGCCAGGTGTTACTAATGAAATGCACAAGATTAGTTAGTCATCAAGAAGTGTGACTACCTCTATAAACGCAGAACCTTTGGCAGTTTGGTGTTCTGGAGCACTCAGGTATGTGTCTATATCATGTCAAATAGAAAAAAAATCAACCATGACCGTGAGAAGCAATTGTTGATGTTCATCAATCTGGGAACGGTTATAAGGCCATCTCCAAAGAATTTGAAATTCATCATTCTACAGTGAGAAGGATTGTTTACAAATGGAAAGCCTTCAGGGCAGTTGCCAATCTTCCCAGGAGTGGGCATCTGAGCAAATTTAATTTAATGTTTAATGGTCAGAGATATAAAGAAATACCCAAGAGCTACATTGTGTAACCTACAGGCCTCTGTAAACACATTAAATGTTTATTTTCATGACAGTACAATCAGAAAAAGACTGAACAAGTATGGCTTTCATGGAAGGGTGACTAGGAAAAAGCCCCTTCTCTCTAAAAAGAATATGGAGCACAAATTATGTTTCCGAAATTGCATCTGAGCAAACCACAAAAGTTCTAGAACAATATCCTTTGGGCTGATGAGATGAAGGTTGAGATGTTTGGTCCTCATGCACAGTGCCATGTTTGGCAAAAACCAAACACACCGTATCACCACAAACACCTCATACCAAGTGTGAAGCATGATGGTGGAGGGCTGGATGATTTAGGCTTGCTTTGCAGCCACAGGACCTGGGAAACTTGCAGTCATTAAGACAACAATGAACTCCACTTTATACTGGAATATTCTTGAAACAAATATGAGGCCATCTGTCCAGCAGCTTAAGCTGGGCTGAATTTGGGTCATGCAACAGAAAACGGTCCCGAGCACACCAGGATATCGACATCTGAATGGCTAAGAAGAAAATAAAATCAAGGTGTTGGAATGGCCAAGTCAAAGTCCAGACCAAAACCCCACTGAGATGCTGTGGCAGGATCTTAAGAGAGTTGCGCATAAACAAATGCCCTCAAACATCATTGAACTGAAGCAATGCTGTAATGCTGCGTCATTATAAATACATTCATGGAACCATAAGACTGACCAATTCATACTTATAAATCAATGTATAATGTATTATGAACAAGCAAGTGCATCACTTACAAGTAATTATAATAATAATATAAATGTAACTATAATTATAATGAAGTATAGGCCTTGATGTGTCTTTATAAATGTATTTATAGAACAGTCTTGCTTATAAATAATTATATAAATACTTATTTCTTTTCCCACCTGCTTTCGGAATGTTGTTTACTTTTGGGGAAAAATGACTAGATATTGAAATCGGTTTATGTTGTTGTTTTTATTGTTGTTGTTGTTGTCACCCGAGGTTATTTGTTTGTTTATAGAAGTTGGTAAAGTCCACACAATTGTTCTTTAAGCCCTGATAAATTAAAAACATAGAATTGAAGGAGGGTGTAATGTCCTTATGTTGTACTATATAGCATAATATACACCGATCAGCCATAACATTAAAAACCACTGACAGGTGAAGTGAATAACATTGATTATCTTGTTACAGTGGCACCTGTCAAGGGGTGAGATATATTAGGCATCAACTGAGCAGTCAGTTTTCGGAGTTGATGTGATGGAAGCAGGAAAAATGGGCAAGTGTTAGGATCTGAGCGACTTTGACAAGGGCCACATTTTGATGGCGAGACGGTATGCAGTGGTTAGTCAGTGCATCACTGTTTGCCACAGTGGTATGAACAATTTTGAATGTTGGATCGGTAGAGTATAGTCCGTCAAAAAACGAGCCTTGGCTACTGTTGTTTAAAAGGTTACATTATTACATACAAATTTGAAATCTGAAATGAAATAATGGTATAGTGCCTTGCTTAAATATTTCACCCCCTTGATTTTTTCCACATTTTATAGTGTTACAACCTGAAATTTAATTGGAATTATTTGTCATGAATCTACACATAAAAAGCCCATAATATTGAAGTGAAGAAAAAAATATATATAGTTTACAAACTTATATAAGATTCTGTATCTTATAGACTTACCTCTGGATTGGTCACAGTTCCACTTTTTAAAGATTATAAATGCTTGAGCAAAGATCACAACCACACACACTGCCACCACTACTGTGAGGTAGATCACTTCAGGACTTAAAGATGTCACTGCAGGACAATAAATATCATAAGAATGAATATGTACAGTACACGTGATACAACAGCTATTAATGTAGATATAAAATATATCACTCTGAGTAATGGTCCAAATATTTACAACCACTGGTCATGTTAACCTTTTACAAATTAGTAACTAACAAAAAAGTACAGAATGCAAAATAGTCATTTTTTTTAGTTGAAAACCAAATAATATTCCAAAACATTTCAACAACCGAGCTCTTTTATTTTTTTAGTTTTCTGCACCTATAAAACTTAAATAATATTCACAAATTGTTCACCAACCAGGGTTCTCCATTTGTACTCGTGTCCCGTTCCCCAAAATGATCTTCCCACACACGGCCACAGCGCAGTAGTAAGCGCCAGTATCACTGAGGCTGAGGATGTTCTTGGAGAAGCTGTACACACAGGTGTGTGTAGAAGAGCCGCTCTCACACTGATGGCTGCTGTTGTGATGAGTGTAAATGATTTGAGGATGGGATTGTGGTGGAGCAGCTCTGAACCAGAGCACTTGGAGATCTGCTGCTCTGCTCTCAGAGAGAACCGAGCACTGCAGAGTCACTGACGCTCCTGAAGGAGCCGACTTCAACGCGCTGCTCTGCAACACTGACACTTTTACATCTTCATCGCCTGTTGAGTGTAATATAGACAGTGTAAGATCATGGCTCTCTTTATAAACTTGTATTAGTTAGCATTAGGGACAATGCCAAAAATTTTAACTTTAGTACCAGTACCAGGTGTAGTATTGTGATTATAAATGACAGTTTCCTCCCATTTTATCAGTAGAAGGCTCTTCATGTATTGAATATTTAAATAAAACAAACAAGTAACTATTTTTATATTACTTTACTTATTTTAATTATTACATTTTACACATTTTTATTATACATTATTTTTATTATATAATGTTTATATTGATCATGGTTTCATTTAATTTATTCTAACCAACTCAGTAGGCAAGTTTTTGTTATATGAGTTTGATGTTAATGTAAAGTTCTCCCCAAATATAAGCACAGCACTGTAAGCGAGCACATTTCACATGTAATCATATGTTGATGTTTTTTACATGTGATGTGAGTGATATGTGTTCACATTTGAAAAGCAAATGGTGCATTTCATAGTGTTATTCCGTGCAACTGCATGTCAATTCAAATAAACATATGACATCATGTGAGCAAAGTGTGAAAATCTACATGACCTACATGTGAAAAATGAACATGTGAATATTAATGAATAATGTGCAAAAACCACAAGTGAAAAGTAAAACCTCGTGCACTACCTGTGTAAAAGCAGCCTTGAATTAAAGTTGAATAAAATGTTTCGCTGTCTAACTTACGGACTCTCAGTCAAGGGTGCGATGCTTGTTGGACAGATTTCTTAGCATGTAAAAGATATTTACTCATTAAATTTAAAAACTATTTCTATTTAAAGACCTAACAAAGCATAATAAAAGAGTTGCTACATAATCTATTTTTTGAACCCTAAACTTGGTATCAGACCACTTTATACCACAAATACTTTAATGCTAATTTTAATCAATATTAATACATTTCCAGATTGCTAAAAAAGAAATAGATAATATAATTCCATAAAATTCCACTAACATATACCAATATCCATAGTTTCTAAAAGCATTACTTTGTGTTAATTAAATATAGTGTATGTACAATTCACAATATAATACTTCGGACATTTAGAAATTCCACAATGAGCATAAATAAGTTAAATATATTCACGGCATTGTACAGATTTGATTTAATTACCTGTTACAGCCAAGAAAGTTCCAATCGATAATGTAAAATTCTCCCAGCTAAATTTTCCACAGTAGTAAAGTCCTCCGTGATCTGTTTTTATATGTGGAATTGTCAGAGAAATGCCGTTATCAGTCAGCTCCATTTTAAATCCTGAAATTTTGAATTCGGGGAAAATATCGAAATCCTTATAAGCTAATCTTTCTCCCACTTTTTGAGGCATTTCTCCAAATATTTGTTTGTACCAGACCACACTCTCAGCCTTAGGAATATTTCCAAATGGACAGTTAAGAGTAACACGTTCTCCAGACTTCACAGAGAGAAAGGATGTTCCGGAAAAATCCACAGATTGGGCTGGAGCTAGGAAATAAATTAAATTAGATATAAAGCCACAAGAGAAAAAAAGATTAAATGAAATTTCAAACACTTAGTAGGAGTAACAGTCATATCCGTAGATTATTTAAATACAGTGTCTTTAAAACTTACATACTGTGTTGAGAAATAAAATAATTGTCCAGATTGGAGCCATCCTCAGAGGTGAAATGATATTTAGATCGAGCTGTTCAAGAAAAAAAAAATCAAATGAAGGAAGCACCAAGTATTTTGTACTGGAGACTTCCATCTGATTGGCTGAGTTACAAGTCACAAGTCCTCTGTATATTTCCTTTCCATCTACAGGTTTCTATTTTTGTAACACAGTTTGACGACCAGAAGTCTGTGATGGAAAAAAAAAAAAAGTAGAAAAACCTCCAAAACCCATTTAGATAGAAGTGTTGTTACTTTACTCAGAACTTTTTCCTTTTCTTTGAACTGAAAAGTAATGTCTTTTTATTGAGATTACTGAAGTAAAATCGCATATATGTGACAAAAGATTTGAAACTAAATGGGGGAAATAAAAAATAATTAATGTAAAAAAAGGTTAAAGAAATCTTATAATAAAAAGAAAGTAAAATAAAACATTCACTTTGAATTGTTTTCATTTCCCTCCAATAATAACACAGCACAAGTAGATCTGGAAAAAAGTTTATTCATCCATTCATTTTCAGTAAATGCTTTATCCTGAGGTAAAGCTGTAACTTTTACTTTTTCCAGCAGGTGTTCACGACAGAGGATGTTAAGTTTTTTTTACTTTCTTGGTAACATGAAAAGCTGCATTTCCCAAGCTGCCTAGCTCTGACCATTTAAAAAAAAGTACTATAAAGGAGCTAAAAAGCCGAGAACTCTTCTTGTGGTTTCTTTTATTTGCTTGTTTCTGGTCTTCTAGAAGTGGAAAGTAGGTTACTTAAGACTTCCTTCTTCTCAGAATTTAACCACAGACTCCTCCCACACACAGATGCCAAGAACACACATTACATGCAAGATTCAGTCTAGATATACTATTGATGAATGTAAAAAAATAAATAAAAGACAGATGTTACTATGCTTTGGAAAGCAAACAGAAGAGCATGGACAAGAATACTGTCTGATGTAAGGCTTTGCTGAGATCCTCCTTGGCACCAGTGTGCCATTTCTTCATCTTCAACAGAGATTTAATACAAAATTGTTTCACTGTGAGGTGATTATTACAGAAACCAAACCTCAGTCAGCTGTTTCATGATGGGACAGTGTTATGAAAATTAAAAAGTGACAGATTAAAAACAATAAAATTGTCTTGGTAAGGTGTTGAGCCACTGCAAGCCTCCAGAGCAGATCTGGACTGGAGCGATGAACACTGTTCTTCCAAAGGTTTTTCCTCAGATGTTGATGATGATGATAATGATGATGATGATGATGATGAAGATGGTGGTGGCGGAGAGCGCTGTATAACACTTCACTCTGAAATCTCCCATAGGTGTTCAGGTTAGTGAGTGGTGAGTGTGAAGGCCATAACATATGATACTGAGTTTACCTTGAACTTGAACATATTCAATGAGCCTTTGTGTGCTGTGGATGGGGGCGGAGTTACCCAGGAAGAGACCACACCCATCAGGACAGAAATGTTTCATCATAAGACAAAGGTGATCAGGAGGAAGAACTTTGTATTGATTTGAAATGACGTTTATAATAATAATATGATAAGAGGGGCCAAACCATGGTAGAAAAATAAATAAATGCCCCCCATATCAATAAGGTTTAAGAAATAAATAGTCAGACGACTCATCACAGACCATTTATGAGCAAAAACAATAAAGCAGATCAAAAATACTAACAATTACAGAAACTGAATAATATTAAAGACTATTTTAGTGAGTTATGATGGAATATTTCACTTCAGTGTATACATTTTCTTGACATCGACCTCGATTTTCTCTCGGTCTTTTAGATTTCTTTTCATTTAAATGTAAGGCAGCATAATTCAGCTCCACATCATCACGATCCTGTGGAAATGAACATAAAATGAGCACTAAATAATAAAAATATAAATAAATATTATTTATTTATAAAGAACTTTTCAAGAACTTTTCAAGTCATTAAATTAAAGGTGATATGACACATTGTAAAATCTATAATCAATAACGAATTATAACATTTATGAGAATAACTACAAATCATGAAGAGTGTATTTAACAAAATGTAATAACCCAAGAACTTTGAATAAATCAAGTTAAATATGACTGCTTTTCTTCTGAATTTAAACTAAACTTGTAATTCGGATTATAATCCTGAGTCATTTCCTGCACCAGTGAACAAGTACCTGAGTGTTCGTCTTCTCAGTGTTTATCACAGCACCATGCTGAAATCTCTCTGGAAAAAAAAAAATTATAAGAAATCATGTAATAAAGATGTTCTTCTATGAAGAGTCTGAGTCATTATGCACAGCGATCTGACACTGCTAATATTTTCCTTATTGTATATTAACATGATGGACTTTTAGACTTCCCAAATCTAATAATTCTGTTAATTGTATCTGAATTGTAAATAACTGCTGAGGTCATTTTTATGCAAAACATGTATTGAAGATAAATTTACATTATCATAGTAAATAATTACCTCTGAATGGTTCACAGTTTTTGCTTTTACAGAGTAAAACAGCTTGAGCAGAGATCAGAATCCCGCACATTACCAACGCTGTTCCCAGACAGATCACTACAGGATTAAAAGCCGCTTCTTTGAGAGACAAAAAATCAAGTTACTGTCTGCATATGAACATGTAATATGATCTCAAAGCAAAAAACATAGCATGTAACCTAACGTAACATTAATGAATATATATTTTTTTAGTTTTCTGTGCCTATAAAACCTAAATAATATTCACAAATTGTTCACCAACCAGGGTTCTCCAGTTGTACTCGTGTTCCGGTCCCAAATCTGGTTTACCTGTTCAGTGTAAGACAGAAACTTGACTTAAACCCTACATTATTAAACCCTACAGGTTATCCCCAGTGATATAAGACCATTAAATTACCTTTACAGGTTATGGGATTTGTCATGATTGCTGTGATAATGTTTGATGCTATGACAACTTACACAGTCATACAAAGCACATGGCACCATCCAAGACATGTTTATGACATGTTTATGACATGATTATGTCAGTCCTATGATGTAAGATTTAAGAAAAGTGTTAGCTAAGATATTCAATTTATTTTATTCTTGTACAAGAGAACTGCCTTTAATCTGAAACTCTAACAGTCTTTTATAGAATATTAGGTGTTGATTAATTTTCTATAACAGTAGTTCTGAGAATAAAATCATAAAAATAACACCAACGTGCTTCCGTCAACAATTGGTGTTTAACCCTAAATACATGTGTTTTTTTTTTTGGCAACTGTTAGGGACTTTGCAGCAATTTGTTACACAAATTATCACGATAGTGTAAAACTGTCATAACATCTTATTACAACAATGAACTAATTCAACTGCTTAAAAATTCTTAATAATCTAATTTCTAGCACAGTTTGGGTTACAAATTACACGACATGGTTCATAAATAATTGTACAAAGGCTACACCACATATACACACACTTAACTAATGGTACATAATTATGTTATCACCTTTTTATAACTTTGCCATAATTGTTTGTAATTATAAAATTTCATATCACTAAATTGTTTATATATATACAGTCAGGTCCATAAATATTGGGACATCGACACAATTCTAACATTTTTGGCTCTATACACCACCA
>CM075009.1:2917111-2928582 GCA_037576675.1 Pangasius sanitwongsei | reverse complement strand
GTGACTCTGTGAGGGATTGTGCAGTAACCCAGCGTCTACCAGGTTGGACTGGATCTAGAAAAGCAAATGCATTAATTGAATGTATTTCAGAAATGAATATACATAGGAGTTATTAAAGTTATCACCTTAAAGTTATAATATTGGAGTTCCTTCCACATACAGCCTACACAGAGTTTTAATACAATAGTTTTCATAGATAATTTTTAATAATACATTAAACAAGATGGGAATCATTTGCTCATATTACTTACACATGGTGCTGAAGATCAAAATTAAAATCCTGAAACCACTCATTTTTCATTCCTTAAAAATTCTACAGTGTTTGTATCTCATTTATCAACAGAACAGGAATGTGTTTGAAGCATGGTTTGAATTTATACTACAGGCTCTCTGTACTGAACACGCCCCAGAATATGACGTGATACAAAATCATACTGTATTCTGACCCACATCTACACCACATTTTTCCATATATGTGTTGAGGTGTTGCACAGAGATCTCATGTCAAAGATGTTATGACAGAATGGAAAATGTAGTTCACTTATCACATGTGCCTTCACTAACATCTCATTACTGTTTATTATAACTGCTCTATTAATTCAAATTGTGTGTATAAAATGCCAAATAGCATGCACAGGCCTGGCCCTATACACCTCATAGTCATCATCTTGGAACATTGCAGTGTCATGATATGTTCTGATTCGACATGATGAACAAATGTAACCTCAAAATCTGACCAACAAAACTGACCATCTGCTTTTTACACTAACGTTTATTCATCCAGGTGCACAAACTATTAACACTGTATTGTATTGTACTGTACATTAAACACTGCTATCGGTGAATAACTCATTTTTGTCTGTGCAGCTTATTATTAAGGATATATTAGTAATATTACTATTATTATTAATGCATGCTGGAAAATAAATAGCAAATCTGTTTCACATGGTTAAATTTTATATACAGAAGAGTTTTGCTTATATATGTGTCTGCATTTATATGTACATATGCATAACAGCCATAAAGCACTGCAGCTTATTTGTTAGAAATATGACACTCACCACATAATAACACACCGTGCAAGACAAATTACCATCAGGTAAAAAACAAAGAGGTCACTGAGGTCAAAAATAAATGTGAAAAATGCATGAAACTTTCAATTCACTATAAAGGCATGACAACTTATTAGTGTAAGTACTGTGATAGAGCATCAGTCCCAAGCCTGGATAAAAATCAGGGAGGGTTGCATCAGAAAGGGCGTCTGGAGTCTCTGCTGTGGAGACTCTTAACGGGAGCAGCCAAAAGAGGAACAACTGTGATAGAGCATTGGAAAAACTTTAACTTACAGCTTTTCCTCTCACTGTTACAATGCACTGACCCTGGAGACTCCATCCTTTAATATTAAATAAAATCTGGAAATTCTATATTTAATTTTTAGATAAATAAAATGGAATAAATCCCAGAAGTCCCCCATAAACAGAGCAGTTGAAACTGCCACTAAGTTGTAAATAAAGATGAAAAATAGGCAGTATAAAGGCACAGCCTGCTCCGTGACCTGAGACAGATCAGGTATTAAAGGGGCTGAAGACTGACGTTGTATTATAAAGTCAATAAGTGAGGTGTGAATATGTCAACATATATAGTAAATAATATCAAATACACAGGACTGTATAACTCTCACTAAATTTAAGGACATTGAATTTCAATAAATAAATAAAATGTATTCACTATTAGAGCTGAACACTGCCACCTAGTGGTTAAAACTGGTGTATATTTAAGCCATCATTCACTTGTGTAAACAGTTGCTTGGTTGCTTGCTGTAGAAAGTTGTGAGTTTTAAATGTAAATGTAAATGTAACTTAATCCAACTTTCAGAACTCAAGTCTTTATTTATTTCATTTATTTATTTATTACATATTTGTCTTTATATTCAAATCTACTACTCATTCATTCATTCATTCATCAGAAAGTGTTCTGAGGTGCATTAACACTGTATTTGTAGTTGAGGGTTGTTATGTGGTTATTGTTGCTATAGTCACCAAACTACATTGTTTCGTCACAAGAGTTTCAACACCATGGACAGCGACAAACTTTCATTCCTCTTTGTGCTTCCCTCCGACCACAAACACTAAAAAAATATCTTAAAAAGGGGGAAAAAAATCCTGAATGGCCAGTAGTATAGCACTGCGGAGACTATATTATCTACATCGTATGCCAGTCACTGTAGACAGGTCCCACTCTATCTATCTATCTATCTATCTATCTATCTAAATCGCCATGTATTACATGTTGTTTTATGCATACAAAGGTAAAATTCAATTAAATAAGCTGAATATTGGGATATAATGCATAAACTAAACTGCAGGCTATTATATGAAGGTTGAAGTTAAAATGACTCTCTGACATTAGAAGAATGATCGTAGTGAATCAGAACACTGAAGTGTTTGATAATTCCTGTGGTTTAAACACTTTTACACACTGAGTTCATAAATTATTGGTTCATCTAATTCATTAATATTTAGTTTCAGTTGCTTGACATGTAGGATAAATATATACACAGGAAATTTTAGTATTACAGCCTGCAAATTTAAATGTTTTGACACAATGCAGTCATTTAACTCACTTTTTGTTACTCGAGTTTCAAAACCATGGACAGCGGCAAAATGCTGAGCAGGAGATACTCTCTTTCCTTTCTTGTATGTGAAACTACACACATACACACACACTTATACAGTTTTGAAATTTTTCATTTCAACCACAAAAAAAAAAAAAAAAAAAAAAAAAAAAAAAAAAAAAAAAAAACTAATCTGATTCTTCTAATCTGAGGACACATTACACGTGTACCAAGTGCAATATGTACTTTTGCAACACACACAGTGAAAATATGTCCCTCATATGGTGTGTAAAATGCATGTACATGTAATCAACAGGACTCATTTATCAGTCACATAACATGGTTTGTATGCATAAGTGACCTTTTGAAGTTGTTCTGACAAATGACTGAATTTCAGTAATGATGAAAACCTTGTTGTATCTGTATTTGCTCAAGATGATTCATACCATCACTATCATTACTTAAAGTGCTTTATTCCTGCCTGAGCTGCAGCAAGCTTTAACAGCTCAGGGCCATTTAGTCACGGAACAAAAACAGCTCAAGATAATTAAGGGAAGGCTGAGCCAGCTTGCTGCACCACTCCTGATTTTCAAGTTTCTGCCCAATCGCATGCACCAGGCACCTATTCACATAACCTGACAAAATCTTGCAAACTGAAAGGCCTTTTTCTAAAATTAATATGCCCTAGAGTTGGAACAAGCCAGCACATAAGACTGCCTTTTGTCTGGACTTAAGGCCTGATGTGATCACTGAGCTAGCATGTCTTGATGACCAGTCATCTGGTCAGGACACTCTTATTGATCTTACTATTTGCCTTAATAACTTGCTCCAGAATTGGAGATGGAAGTTAGCAGAGAGAGACAACCCCTCAGCGGACAGTCACCTTGAACCTCTGCATAGTTATCCGAGTTTGTCTCACCATAGCTGAACATGCAAAATGCATTGAGGAGTGATTATGCTTTTACTGCAGGAATAAATAATACAAAAATTAATTCTTTTATTGCTTAGTGTCCAAAATGGCCAAGCAAGAGCCCTCCTCATTTCTGCTGTAAGCACACCAATCTCAGAAATGGTGAGTCCTGCCCAAATGTCTTACTAGACATTTTCATTGTGAGCGGTTATCAGACATTCAGATACCTCCTCTGACATTTCATCATTGCTGGACACCAGTGCCATAGGGAACTTCATCGACTATGACCTTGTCAAACAACTCCAGGTAAAGATGTAGCCACTTCCCACTCCTCTTCATGTGCAGGTACTGGACGAGGGCCCAACAGAAGGAGGAGCTATAACTCACCGCACTTGAGAGATCACACTGCAAGTCAGCCCACTGCATTCAGAATAAATCTCACTACTGGTCATGTCCTCTGCCAATGTTCCCATTGTTCTTGGCCTCCCATGGCTCCAACATCACAACCCTCACATATACTGGACCCAGAGTGAGATCATATGAAAGTCATCCTTTTGTCATGAATCATGTCTCCAACAACCCAATCTCACTGTGGCTGCCACGACCATACAGAGTCCTGAGCAAAAGTCAAGGTACCAGTACCTCCTGTCTATGCTGAGTTTCAGGAGGGGTTCATTAAAACTAAGGCCTCTGGTTTACCCCTACATTGCCCCTACAACTATGCAATCATCTTACTCTCTGGCAAGGGACCGTCATGCAACCACATATACCCTATTACAATTGTGTGCTTCCAACTTTGTCGCAACAATTTGGGAAAGGCCTAGATATGGATGTGATGGTCAGGTGTCTATATAATTTTATAGTGTGGTTATATATAGTGTGAGAGATCAGTTACATAAAAAAAATCCGGCATCACAAATAAAAATATTAGTGTACATACAACTAAAATAAGCTTACATTCTGAGATAATCTTCAATCACAAATAACAGTCTATTTGATTTCAATGAGTTTTAAATGGGTTTTAAATCTAAATATATGGTTCAGCACAGATCACTGAAAAGAAGTTTAATCATGACTAGAAAAACAAACCTGATTAAAAAAGACTTTGAATTCCACAAACAGATTGAAAGATTTCACTTCAGAGGACATATTATCTTCAGATCGCCCTCAATTTTCTCTCACTCCTTGGGTTTTCTTTTCATTAAAGTGTAAGGCAGCATAATTCAGCTCCACATAGTCATAAAACCATGACCTAATAATAATAATAATAATAATAATAATAATAATAATAATAATAATAATAATAATGTTTATGATTGTTGCCTTGAGCAATTTAAATCGGTGCTTTTTAAATTGATGCATCAATCCAAATTGTTGATATTAGATATATATTGTAGATTGGACTATTACAACATTCTTATGGAGAGCTAAAACCTGACCAGAATACATAGTACAAAACAATAAAAGACTTATATGACTTATATGATTTCTCACTCCTTGACAGAAGCGATTTTACAGGATGCTGAATGCTTTTACATTGATTTGGCTCAAATATTGCTTAAATTTTTACAAATAGCAAACATACAGTAGATATCTATTAAATAAATTAATAATGAAAAATGAACAGTGAGCTAAATAACAGGAGTGTGTGTCACTTCAGAATAATCAGTGTTTTGAGGTTGTCTTCTTTTTGCTCTTCCACTTTTGGTTTTCCTTTCATTGAAATTTATAGCAGCATAATTCAGCTCCACAGCATCACAGTCCTGAAGGAACGCATGTAAAGAGTTAATCACAAAAAGGATGATTGCTGTACATTGTTGTGATTATGTGTATACACAGTGCCTGATTAGTTACCTGATTGAGTGTTTTCTCTATCATAGAACCTTGTAGAAGTTTCACTGTAGAGGAAAAAGTTTTCAACATTGGAAATGTGCTAAGATCCTAATTGCAGTTAGGTTAATATTTACTCCTCAACTAAATGAATATTTACCTCTTTGTTGGTCAGAGATTTGTTTTTTACAGCTTAAAATAACTTGAATGAAGATCACAACCACACATAGTGCCAAAGCTACAGCAAGGCAGATCACTACAGAATCAGTAGGAATCAATTCCTCTGTAGGAAAATAAATATCATAATGACAAATACGTACACACTGTAGAATCATAGTAATTCTAAATATTTATAACTAAAACCATGAAAACAGTTACAAATTATTTATTTACTTACAAAGTTCATACTTACTGAAATGCTGGTCAGTGAATGTATTCACATCCAACTGTACTCGTGTCCCGTTCCCAAAAATGATCTTCCCACACACGGCCACAGCGCAGTAGTAAGTGCCAGCATCACTGAGGCTGAGGATGTTCTTGGAGAAGTTGTACACACAGGTGTGTGTAGAAGAGCCGCTCTCACACTGATGGCTGCTGTTGTGATGAGTGTAAATGATTTGAGGATGGGATTGTGGTGGAGCAGCTCTGAACCAGAGCACTTGGAGATCTGCTGCTCTGCTCTCAGAGAGAACCGAGCACTGCAGAGTCACTGACGCTCCTGCAGGAACCGAGTCCAACGCGCCGCTCTGCAGCACTGACACTTTTACATCTCCATCACCTGTTCAGTGTAATATAGACAGTGTAAGATCTCACTTTATTTCCTTTTTAATATTTAGACCTGTATCATAAATGGAATTAAAGAACTTGCAGTCAATTATATCACTTTATTTCAATCATTATGAACATAGTTTGATAAGTATCACAAGCACAATGAAATAATTGCATGTACTGAGAAACATTGACTGTCTTAGAGGATCTGAGTCCATCATGGAACTTGAGAGCATTGACACATAAAGTGTGTAACACATATTTAAAAAAAAAAAAAAAAAAACTACTAAGAATTAAATATACAGACTTTATTAGATACACATATACGGCAAATATATCTGCTGTTTTTCACAGGTAAGCAAGTGTAGTCATACAAATAGAAAATACATCAAAATACATCACAAAAATTCATATTGCAACATTTAATGTATCAAAGTTAATTATTAGAACTAATACTGCTGATAATGTATGTTAATATTCCTACCTTTCACTGATAAAAATGTTCCTTTTCCAAAGGCTGTTGAAAATCTTACAACACCACAGTAATACATGGCTTCATCTGATGGTTCCACATTAGCAATATTTAAATGCCAGCCCCTTTTTTCTTTCTTGATGCTGAATCTTGGGGACTTGAACTGATCTTCATAAAAGGGTTTATGCTGAACTGTGACCATTAAACAAGGCTCGTGTCCGACTTTTTGCTTGTACCAAACGATGGAACCAGAGTCCTCCTCTCCCAGGCGAAAGCAGTGCAGAGTCACGGTATCACCAACATCAGCAGTGATTACTGAGTTCGGCTGATTGATATCATTTATCTGTGCAGAATCTAATGTCAAGAGTTAAAGAATGAAATATTACAGTTTACTCAAATGTACCAAAACTTTATTCTACCTATAACACACACAGATTATCACTGATGTAATAAAAACACTTTTTGATAAAATGCAATAAAATTTGTTAAAATATGCTAAAACCTGACATTGATTGCAATAAATAATCCTCATCATGACAACCTGCATATTATGAGAAACATAAATGACCATCCACACTTACCAATTTTATTAAAAATCAACACTGTAATCCACATCAGCGTCAGCATCTTCAGTCTGTGGTGTGTCTATAGCATGTCTCCTCTTGCTAAACTGTCAAACTGTGAGCACGTCTCACTTTGTGCCAAAGATTTATGAAATGAAACTCTGACATCACAGACTGAGCTAACTGACTGCCTTTGTGCTGCTCCTGGCAGTTTAGTAGAATAGCACTTGAAACATTTTTTAATTGATTTTTTTAAGCAAGTAATTTTTTTATGTTTTATTATGTGTGTTATGTGTGCATTATTGCATGTGCAGGGTGTCCTGCAATGGACTGGTGTCCCATCCCAGGTGATTTCTCCCACTTTGTGTCCAGTGTTACAGGGATTGGCTCCAGATCCACAGTGACTTTGACTGGGAAAAAAACACTTACTGAAGAGGAATTTTGGTAACAGGCTTGGATAAAAAAATTGTCATTACTTAAGTATTTTTATATCCTTCCTAATTCTTATCTATTCTCTGTAACAAAAAGGCTGAGTAAATTATTTGTAGACTAAGGAACACATGTTCCATCTTATCTAACAGAAAATTTATTTTAAAAAAATTACTTCACCTTTTTTGACTAGTAGTATTTGTATTTTGACTCACTGATTTATGTTCAGTGTGTGTAGCAGTGCAAAGTACTAGAACACACTCCAACTGTGTACTCTGTGTGTGAGTGTGGTGTTCGTTGTGGTTCTTTCTGTGTGTGGGTGTGAGTTAATTTGTGTTTCTCTTTGTGTGTGTGTGTGTGTGTGTGTGTGGGTGTTTGTATGTTTGTGTTTAATGCTTGTGTCTGGTCCGTTGGGGGAAGCTTGATGTTGCAGTGCTGAAAAGTTCCCTTTAACTGGTTCCTGTACTGGTTTACTAAACAAACTGCCAAATCAGTGTATGCATGAATTAAATAACAGCTAAGAACTCATTATACACTCTTATTCTTCTCAAAACAATTCTGTCATTATGTTGAGGAGTAAAATGAGTTGGGACTCTGTCTCTCAAAAGAAATCCTGCAATCTACAACCATCTTTTTATTTCATTTGATTTATCTAGGCCAGAAATGTAAGGCTATTAATACCTCAAGGCCTCGCTGCTGAGCTTTAGATCAGTACTTATGTCCCAATTTCATTAATATAAGCTTCAATTTGGTTTAATATTTTAATTTTTATAACTGTTCTATTTCAGACTTATTCCAGTAGCTGATATTACTTCATACTAATCATACATGTACATATAGTCATGACACTGAGGCCACCCTAAGGCCTACAAGCTTTCTCTCCTGCAATTCTGCACAAGTTTTCTTTTTTTTTTTTTTTAAGTGAGTCACACTGTTACCCTTGTGAAATTCTCAGTAAAAATACGGTTATATAAGGTTAGGAATCAAGGATATATATTTAGTTTTGTAATCTCCTAATAGCTAAAAATGCTGATAGGGTTTGCTAAAAAGTAACCTATAAAGACCAAGATGTGATAAAATGGATATAATTATTGCTGTAAACAGAGCAATGCAGAGAGATCTCCTTGTTACACTAATGTCACCTTGTTACTCTCCATGAACATACGGTTGTTTTCAAAATCTGAGACCACATTTAAAATCTGGGATTTTTTTAAAATTTAAAATTAGAAAAAAAAACTTTAGAATTTAATTTTTTTAAAAATTTAAAACAAAGAACGAAAAGATCAATACCAACTATTCTAACAGAACTAGAATAGGACTGTCAGAGGGATTATGTGGTTTCATGTGTGAGAGATTTATTCATACAAAATCAAGGTCAAAACAAGGCAGGGTCATACACAGAATAGCTATCCAGAATCAATGGCTCAGACCTGTCGGGTGACAGGGCAAACTGTAAGGTTTCGCACTGAAGCTAAAGTCCATGTGCTTTATATAGCTAACAAAAGCTAAGTGGCAAGTGAAGAAGATGTTCAGGGGAGGGTGCCCTCTGGAGGTCTGGCAGAGCATTGTCTGTGCTGGATATTGCAAAACGTCACTTTTTCTAGAATGCTTTTTAAAATATAAGCAAATTGGTGATATTGACCATGTTAACACTTTTGTACAAAAGGGCAGTTTTTCCTTGAGACTTGGCACTTATCACTAAAACTCATGTTCAGATGACACTGGATTTGACATAACATTTATGTTATAAAAAAACGCCAGATTTTATACAAACTTGTAGAGGCCATGTCAGCTTGAGTGCACACTGTCATTAAAGCAAAAGAAATATTAAGACAGTATGAAATACATGTAAAATTCCTTTTTTCACTCTATAACATTTTATTTTTCACTCAAGTTATTGCTGATAATATAATTTGTAATTAAAATTCTTGTATTAAATGACAAAATAATGCAAAATAAAAGCATTTTTGGTAGTTCTGTATATATATTGCATATAAATATGTGATTTAAAAAAAATGTTAATATTCAGCTGAGGAATTGAACCAAGCAAAAAGAGTGTCATCTTAGAAGTAAAGTATCATCCCTGATAGAAAAACTACTCTGGCCCTGATCTAGCCCAAACCTTTCCCAAGGTCTGTAACAAATCTGGCAGACAGATTCGGTCCCGCTTATTTTTGCACAACGGGCCAAAACCAGCACAGATATGTTCTGTACAACTGATGTGAATTCAAGCCAGAGCTGGCCCAGCTCAACCTTGAATTGTGTTATGTTTGGCCCAGATCAGGCACAGCCCCCTGACTCATTTTCACGTCTGGTCCAAATGTGGCACAGAATCAGTTACAGTTAGACAAACACTGGCCCAGCTCTACACCTTAAAGCCCTGCTTATCCAAAGCAGACGTGGCCCAGATCCTATAGCTTTATTTCCATGTGAGTGCTCTTCCAAATACTTAACATGCCATTTTAATTCTCATAACAGACATATCTTGCCTAAACCATGTGTATAAACATAAAAATACAAAAAAGAATGACAGTTCATTTGTTATTGCCAGAAAAAAAAAAAAAAAAAATTTGACAACGAGCTTTAACACACAGGAATATTGGCAATATTATTTTTTCACAGTTATTTGTCACGGATTGATAGCGGAGGCAGATGCACTTGCAGATTGGTGTCTGTTAGAGTGAAACACATGAAAGCAAAGTGTATGAACATGAAACAAAAGAAACAAGAACTAGATATGCAGATATGCCGTGGACAACCAAGTGAAATACTTCCTTGCAGATGGGGGCCTTAGGCTGAGGAGGCCAGAGAGGGAACCTCAGGTACCTCAGGGTCAAGTGTTCCCACTTGTATTTAAAAAAAAATTCAAATGAGTCATTTTGATGTGAACTGAAGTAATATAACAGTGTTCAGACCAAACCAGGTAAGGTTTATAATCCACCGTGTGTTTTTACAGATTATAAAACAAAATACATTTTTCATTTTGTATTTTCCTGCCAGTGCTAATGTGCTATAATTCTCTTTATATCTATATGTTAAAGTACATAAATCATTTGTATTTTGAATTTCCTCATATAAAATACATTAATGATTTAATGTTTAGGAATATCTTATTCTTATTTTTTTCTGAATTATGAACATATGCAATGTTTGTGTCTATATGGGTGGAGTTTTATTCAGGCCCTTATGTGGCTCCTCCTTCACCACAGTGTAACACTAACCAATCACATTTTCTCTCTCTCTCTCTCTCTCTTTGTCTCTCTCTCTCTCCCACTCATTCTTTTATCACATCACACACACACACACACACACACACACACTCTCACACAACAAAGCTACACTGTGATACTGAGGACTAAATACTGCACCTACTGACATTTTTTTTGTACAATGTCATGACCATGACCAAGATCCTTTACCAAGGACATTTGGCTGTTTTTTTTTTTCCTACCCAAACGTTATAAGCTGAATAAAATTATTCTCAAATTAAATATGTACTTGTTCCCCAAACTGTTAATATATTATATGTGTATTGCATTTTTTATAAGGACTTTTGTTAAAAGTATTGTGTATAATGGGTGTGTGTATTTGGTGGTTTTGTAGCTCCGTTTGTCTCTTTGCCTCTTCACACACTGCAGCTCTGAGTGTTTCATCTCTGCAGGCCGCTCTGACTGCCCGAGTCGCTTTTATCAGAAACACCATCAGTTTCTCACCTCTCAAAGTTCCACAGGATGTGTGGCTATCTTTATTTGTCTCAGGCCATACTATTGTTGATGTTGTCATAGCCACACTTTATATAGATGTATATATACACATATATCAATGTTGATTTACGCTACTATATATATATATATATATATATATATATATATATATATATATATA
>CM075009.1:2897440-2909578 GCA_037576675.1 Pangasius sanitwongsei | reverse complement strand
AATCCATTTATTTCTGTAAAGCTGCTTTATGACAATGTCCATTGTTAAAAGCGCTATACAAATAAAATTGAATTGAAATTGAATTGAACCACAAAAATCTGTATAAAAAAGAGGTGCATCACTTTTATTTCATTTACAAAGATTTAAGTTGACTGTTAATAATAATAATAATAATAATAATAATAATAATAATAATAATAATAATGCACACTTTAAAGGATGGATTGTGGGATATTGACTCATCACTAAACACATCTACAGCAGTAAAATGTATGATGGGAGCAGTTTAGTTATTAATAATGTGTTTTGAGTCATTTATGTTCTACTGTATATTACAGTTGCACATACATCACATCAGTGTAGACCGAATTATCCATTCCTCCAGGTTGGACCTTCCACTTGAAGAATTGCAAAGCTTCATAAGTAAAGCTGTCGACATGAGAATCCTGAAAAATTAATTCAGTGATTGAATTATATTGAATTGAATGAAATGTGTATAGTATCACTATAAGACCAGCATTGAGCAGATGGATCACAGCACAGAGATGACACTAACACAGTGCTGGTTCAAGTACAAGACCTCAGCGTCACTGCTGGATTTAGAAACGATCAAAAGGATATTAAATGTAGACCATTAGTAACAGTACATGAATGTAGCGTCATATATAGAATATTCTCAAGCACAAAGCGTTTACATATCTGCACACATACCTGCCTCACTCCTGGAGATTTTTCTATAGACGCATTCACTATTAATACAGAAACACACATATTCATCAATGTGAAAGAATAAAATTAACTGTAATTATTATTTGATGACAAAAACCCTTACTTTTATCACATTTTCCTCTCCTCATTATGAAATAAGTGAGACAGAAAATCAGTGCACACAAACCCAAAGCTGTTCCCAAACCGAGCACTGTCAGATACAGATAAATATAAATAACATTTCTGAAGCTATTTTATTTCATATTACTCAACATATATTGAACACAATAAAACCTACATTAGTGTAGATAATTTTCTATGTGGGATATGAATTAGGAATTAAAGATTAATTAATTTATTAATTATACAACATCTTACCTGTTTTCTCCTGTGTGTTCATGTTAGTGCTGTTTCCATGCAGTGTTGGTTCACACACCACTGAATTATCACACAGAGCTGGTGTAGATGTTTCTGATGCAATAGTAACATGCTCACCTATAAACATTTATCATGATTCACTAAAAGTCTGTAACTCAGTGTTGTTGAAGAAAACACAGTTAGCATTTCACTACTTCACTATTATTTGTCTTCCAGGTTGAACATGCTAATGGTAATAAGGAAAAATATCACTACATTAAAGCAGTAGCTTAATCAATTGTAGTGGAAATCCTACCTTTAATTTTTAAATAAGTTCCATCTCCAAACACAATGTTGGGGAATGTCAGTGCACAGTAGTACATGGCTTCATCAGACTGAATGGTGTTTAAAATGGTCATATTGAAGCAGTTTGAAGATCTTTCTATTTGGAAACGAGACTTTTGGAATCCATTGTAAAATGTTTCTCCAGACGTTTTAAAGAACTTAACGATAATCTGAGGTTTCTTTCTTGTGAGTTGCTTAAACCAGGCCATCATTCTTAATTCTTTTTCAGAAACACAACACCGCAGAGTAGCCGAGTCTCCGATATCCACACTGAGCTCTTTATCAGGCTGATAAACTGGTGACTCTGTGGGGGATTGTGCAGTAACCCAGCGTCTACCAGGTTGGACTGGATCTAGAAAAACAAACACATCAATAATAATGTAATACAGAGATTATTAAACACAGGAGTATTGGTGATATCCTTAAACAAATAAAAATTTAAAATTCAACTCCCACACAATAGAATAATAGGTGCCAATAAAAAATAATTTAAAAAGTTAGAAATAGTTAGAAATTATTCCTAATAAGCAACAACCAAACGAAAATGTTGAAGATTACTTATATTACTTACACATGGTGCTGAAGATCAAACTCAAGATCCAGAAAGTGGTCATTTTTCATTTCTCAGAAATTCTACAGTGTTTGAATCTCATTTATCAACAGAATATGAATGCGCTTGTTTGAAATTTTACTTATACTATAGGCGGTCTGTACTGAACACGCCCAGAATAAAACATGTGATTGATTGTTAAAAAAAAAAAAAAAGACTTGATAAACAAGCACATGGTATTCTGATCTACACCACATTTTCTTTTCCATATTTGTGTTTTGGTTTTGCACCAGACAAAGTTGTTATGACTGAATGGAAATTGTGGTTTATTTGTACACTCACGTGTGCCAACAGTAACATCTCGTTGTTGCCCTCTTAATTCAACTTTTTTGCGCAAAATCTTCCCTACAGAATAATGATCATCTGGGCCAATGCAGGCTGCAACATATTTGAATTTGGCATTTTTAGCTGCTTGAGGTGCTTTTCTTACTGAACGCCTGATGTATTTCTACTGTATTTTTTGTGTGACCTCTGAATGCATCTGTAGGCCTGATCACTGTATTTAATAATTTTCTCTACTATGAGTGGACTCGTTATCTGAGATGTGAATTTGCCACAGCAGCTGTATAAGATACCTATGAGAACAGTATACAGAGATAGTATTTTGTAATATTATGGTGTAATATATACCTGTTTCAATGCCTGCAGTGAACTAAACAGCATATCTAGTTGTGACGAAAACCAGTGCCAGCAGCTTCAAATTGTCGATGCTTATCCTTTGTGTTCTTGGTTGTGCTTGCTAGTCCATTTCGTGTCTTTGCTGTGAAATTTCTGGTTTCAAACTGTGCCCATCCTGACTATAAGCTTGATCTGTCCCTTGTTTTTTTTTTTTTTTTTGTTTGCTGCCTAGATTTATAAATAGTCACACTACTGTATTTTTGTAAATATTGACATATTGTATACGTACATATTGTATATACCTTTTGAGCTAACTACTGGTGTGTCTCACTCCTGATAATTCTTAGGGCACCAGATATTCATTTCACTCCACTTCACATCTAAGCCCATGCCTTTACTTACTCTGTGAGAACAAACCGTAGACTGGGTCATAACAAGGCATCTACATAAATGCCATTGTGACTGCGCTGGTCTGTGGCGGTTGAATATCCGGTACTGCATTGTCGTTCATTACAAACATCCTCAAGTTCATTACAAACAAGTGGCTGCATGATTTGGTCAATGAATTACAAACAGCTCACTAAAAGTACGCAAGACTCTTTAACCATACCAATCAGAAATCTGCCAATCAGGACCATCATCACCACAGCCCCACATGGAGGTGTCCTCAGTTCTCTCTTGTACTTGTAGTACACTCATGACTGTATTGTCAAACATAGCCTCAATACTATTCTAAAGTTTGCTCATAGATCTTATATTAGGTCAAAAAGAAAGCTTACAGATAAGAGGTGATGCATTCACACACACACAAAAAAGGCTTGTCTGTAAATCTCAGCAAAACCAAAGAAATTTGTCATTAGGAGACTGGTAACAGAACATGCTCTGTGAACCACCTCTGTCGAAAGTGTCCTCACTACACCCCCATGGGTTTGCACGTTGCTGAAGGCCTCAGATGAACCACCAACAGATCCTTTGTGGCCAAGAAAGCCCAGCTACACCTATACTGTCTCAGGAGACTGAAAATGTCAAAGCTGTCATCAGTGATGTTTAAAACATTAACAAAACATTGCTAACCCCCTTATCAGGAATCTACCTCAAGCTTTGCAAAACAAGAGCATGCAGAGCAACCAATGTTTCTATCCATCCTAACCACAGTCTGTTCTGCCTACTAGCATCTGGTAAGAGGTACTGCAGCATGTGAGCCACAACCAACAGACTCTCTAACAGCGTCTTTTCCCAGAATGTAAAAGTCATAAATGCTAGGTCCTCAGACTCAAAAGCAGTTACAGCACTTGACCACTTTACATTATTTACTGTACTTATACTTATTATTGAACTGATGCACTGTCACTTTACTTCTTTCAGTTATCTTTGAACAGTTATAGCCCATCCACGTTTCTGTTTTCCTGCACTAAGCAGAAGTATTGTATTTTGCTTTAATCTTACTGCTTTATGAGAGAAACAACAATTCATATTTGGATTCACCAACAATTTACTTTCTTTTCCTTTTTTTTTTTAATTTAATGAGCAACTCCACCCATTGTGTTTGCACCTCTACACAACTTAGCAGCAGCAGAGTCTTTGGGTGTTAGCTGTATAACACATCCTGTGTTCTCTCTCTTGTCTTCATTTTCACTTGACATGTTTATATTTAAGGTTATAGATCAGTGTAATGAGGTGAAGAGTAAACATTATACCTTTAAACTTATAGTATGAAAGCAACAAAACACTCCATGTTCAAGAAGTAAATGATGGTTGTAAGTTGTGGTCAGTGTGAACTGAAAATCCTGGACTGCACAATAAATGATTATGGCTGTATTTCTGAAAGGCTTCATCTTTATTGTTTGATTATTCACTTTGTAAAATGTGTTTGAAGATTATTATTATTATTATTTATTTATTTATTTTTTTTATTACCCCCATGGCCTTAGGTTTAAGTCCACACACAAAGTTTTGAAAATACATTACACTGGAGCTAAGAAATTTTAGAACAATGTTTAAGAGGATGTTTTTTTATATTTTTAATTAAATTATTTACACATTTATATGACATTTATGTATAATCAAAAGTCAAATAAGTCAAAAAGTGCAACACTGTAGCCACAGAATAATAACAAAAAACTGAAACTAAAAATAAAAAATAAAAATTAAAAACAATACCTCGAATATAGGCACATTTATGTAATATTTCTTACTATGAGATTATTATAAACATTTATTTCTAGGCATTTCTTCTCTTTTTTAACTCTTGGCATATGCAGCAATTCTGCTTCTAGAATTTATCTTTTTGCTTTTGCTTCTAAATTATCTCCCAAGTGTTAAATTAGCAAAAATGTTGGTTTAATAAGCTATGAATTGTTAATAGCTTATAAATTGTATAAATTATAATTCTGATGATGAAAATATGATATAAATTAGCGTTCAAGATATACTTTCTTAAATATCTTTACTGTTTTTGCAGTGTAATAGTACCAACTGTTAATGATTATTCATGTTACATCTTACAGTTTCATTCACATCGGAGTACACACACACATCTGATGAGCCAGTGTTTCTTTGTCCACCTTTGGCTTTACTCTTGGAGAATTGCAAAGCTGCATAATTCAGTGTTTCAGCCTCAGATTCCTGAAAAAAAAATATATATATGTAAAAATGTAATAAGAAATCTAGTTCAAAGTAATAACCATACAGTAGGGGGTAACTGCACTATACACACACAGCACACAGAACAACTTTAGCAGCAAAATAAAAAGCATGGGATTGTTGTGCAAATTTCATCAAACTGACTGTATAAATTATATCTTGAACATATAATAAGCATTGTACTGTATGTATGTAGCAACATTTCAATACATTAGAAGGAAAATTACTGGTGAGACTCATGCATGAATAAGGGATAGCAATATCTACAGAAAAAAAAACAAAAAAAAAACGAATTACCCAGTATATATCCAGAATTATTACAGTATATAATAATATAATATCAATAATTTTATTTATGTTTTTTTGCACACATACCTGCCTCGTTCCTGGAGAATCTTCTATAGAAGCATTCACTATTAATACAGAGACACTATTATCTATTAAATCTATTAATGCATTTGAAATAAAATTAACTGTAATTATTATCTGGTCACAAAGCACTTACTATTACCACATTTTCTTCTCCTCAGTATGAAATAAGTGAGACAGAGAATCAGAAGCGCACACAAACCCAAAGCCGTTCCCAAACCGAGCACTGTCGAATGTAGAGATCTAGTCATTTCTGATACTGCAATTTAACCACATTACATTTACATTAGTAAATTAGCAAATTATGCTTTATGAATTAAGGATAATTAATTAATACTAACTTATATAACATCTTACCTGTTCTTTCTTGTGTGTTCATGTCCATGTTGTCTCCATGCAGTGTTGGTTCACACACCTCTGAATTATCACACACAGCTGGTTTAGATGTTCCTGATGCAGTGGTAACATGCTCACCTATAAACATTTATCATAATTCACTGAGTGAAAGTATGAATGTCTTTGTTGTTAAAGTTACCTAACACAGTTCACATTTCACTACTTCACATGTTAACAGTAATGAAGAATGAAACATTACTGCATTTAACCAGTCACATGATTCATGTTAGTAGAAATCTTACCTTTAATTTGTAAATAAGTCCCATCTCCTAACACGAGTGCACAGTAGTACGTGGCTTGATCAGACAGCGTGGTGTTTAAAATGGTCATATTGAAGCAGTTTCCATGTTTTTTAATCTGGTAACGAGAATTTTGGAATTCATTGTAAAAAGTTTCTCGAGCAGTTTTAAAATATCTGACTATTATCTGAAGTTTTCCCTTTTTTTGCTTCAACCAGATAATTTCTCCATCCTTTGTTCCAGAAACACAACACCGCAGTGTAGCTGAGTTGCCGATATCCACACTGAGCTTTTTATCAGGCTGATAAACATCTGGCACTGTAGGGGATTGTGCAGTAACCCAGCGTCTACCAGACTGGACTGTATCTAGAAAAACAAATGCATTAATTAGGTGAAGAAGGAAAAAAATAAAATTAACATTATTTGCAGAAGACTAAGTACCTCCAGGATATTTTTTAGATATATATAGTTCCGTACTTAAAAATCATCCTCAGGAACCATTAAACAGAATGGGAATAAAAAAAATACTTACACATGGTGCTAAAAACCAAAACTGAAATCCAGAATCCAGTCATTTTAAATTTTCTTTTATATCTCATTTATCAGCAGATTATGAATGTGCCTGAAGCAAGGATTTCATTTATACTATAGCTGGTCTGGACTGAGCACGCCCCAAAATATATCATGTGATTTGTTCTAATAAAAAAAAAAAGCAGACACAATAAGCCACGCAGTGTTTTCATGCAACCACATCTCACCCAATTCAGCTAAGTGGTTTATGTTTACGCTCATGTGTAATGGAAAGTTTATTGCAGTTTATTTTAAGGGCCTACTTATAACCTGGTTTAAAGAAATTCTTGCTTGAATAGTTAGATCAGCATTGTTTCAAATGTCAGAAGAGTGGTATATATATCAGTGGTCCCTGATTGAACTATTACTCACAATGGAGAATTATTTTAATCAATAAATATGTACAATGGAGTCCAAAAGTCTGGATTTTTTCCTTTTAAAATTGGAAATAAACAGAAGGTTTAAGAATTTTTGAAATATTTTTAAACAAAGAAAGTACATGTTCAATATCTTGAATATTTAATATTCAATATTCTGCACTATTTCTAGGTCCCTACTTAAATGTAAGCAAATGTGTGATATGGACTGTGTTAACTGCTTTGTACAAAAGGTCAGATTTTCCTCATGTCTAATCTCTTCTATTGAAGCAGGTGTTCATATGGTACTCTGATGCATTTTATCTAAAATGGATCATAAGGTTTTGCACAAACTTGTGGAGTCCATGCCAGCTCGAGTGCACGCTGTCATTAAAGCAAAAAGGGGACGTACAGAATACAGATACTATATTAATATACAGATAATACACAGAGACTCTGAAAGTCATGTAAATATTTCAAAGAGTCTACTTTCCTCTCAAATTGCTGTCAATATATTAAAAAATTTAAAAAATGTTAATTTAGAAAAAGAATGTAAAATAGAAGCATTTTCACTAGTGGTCTCAGATTTGTGGAGTCCGTTGTACATATGGTTAAAAATAAAGTTACAAAGTACTGAAGTAAAGACTCCTTCCATAAATCTTAAATAAAATCTAATAAATCCCAGAAGTCTTTTATAAACAGGGCAGTTGAACTCAATGAACCTCCCGTTAAGTTGTAAATAAAGATGAAAAATAGGCAGTATAAAGTCACGGCCTGCTCCGTGACCTGAAACAGATCAGTTATTAAAGGGGCTGAAGACTGACGTTCTATTAAAAAGTCAATACGTGAGGTGTAAATGTCAACATATATAATAAATAATATCAAATATACAAGACTGTATAAATGTCACTAAATATATGCACACTAAATTACACATTTTATTTAGCTGGATGCTGCCACCTTGTGGTTTTTAACCACTAGGTTTCATTTTTAAGAGTTGTTTGGTAGATGTTGTAGATGAAGGTTGAAGTTAAAATGACTCTCTGACATTAGAAATATAATCATAGTGAACCAGGACACTGAAGTGTTTGATAACTCCTGTGCTTTGAACACTTCTACACACCAAGTTTTTCATTTAATAGATCATCTGCTTCACTGATGTTTAGTTTCAGTTGCTTGACATGTGTGAGATGAACATAAACACAGACAATGTTAGTATTCCAGCCTGCAAAATTAATTTTTATTTTTTAGTGACATTCCGTGGTGTATTTTTATATGACTTGATCAAGACAATTAACTTGCTTTGTTACTTCTCTTGAGTTTCAACACCATGGACAGCGACAAAATCCTGACCGGGTGCTAAAAAACAGACATGAAGACTAAAGGCTGAGTCCCGAACCACACAGTGTACTAAGTAGTGTGGTATAAAGTACACCCTCTAGGGTAGCAGGCATTCTGACTTTCTATTTCGTGTCTGTTTCATATTATGTGGTTTAGAAGTGAGCCTAAGAAACATAAACATGAGCCTTAAACATAAACAAGAAACTAAAAAAAAAAAAAAAAAGATAGATAGATAGATAGATAGATAGATAAACACAATGTTACTTTCGATAACTCCTGCATTTTCAACCATTTCTGTGTTATTTAAATTGACTATCTATCTACTATCTATCTATGGAGATATTATCATACTGGATGTACACAATAATTCACAAAAAGAAAACCTGTGCCATTACACAAAGCACATTAGAACTTGTAAGGAGCATTAAACAATTTCATAGTATTACATATTAAACTATTTTGTATTGATTAAACATTTAAATGTTTTTATTCCTCTCTTCTTCTTCAAGAGGTTCTCCAGTTAGATTACACAACTGAAATGGATCCATCTGAATACAGAATACAGAAATAAAAGCCAAAGAACAAGAAACAGGTCTTTTCCCAGCAGGCTGCAGGGCAGGAACCTGAAGCTCCAGCTAAAAGCTCAAGATCCAGAGCAGGAAACGCCTCGTCTCCCAGCCGTCTCCAGTGCAGCAAACTGAGCACCTAGGAAAAAGACAGGTCATGAAGGTCAATTCTAGAAACAGCCCAAAGAACATCCTTCCACCTCACAGGAACCAGTCGTGAGCCCAAAACCCATTCCTGAAAGCAGTGATCTGTAACAGCGATCTGTAACGCTACGTCTTCCGATAAACAGATATCCGTTTGAGTAAAAGATATGAGAAAAATACAGGTATGAATAGGAGGCGCACCAAAAATTTTTGTGGAGGATCATTGGTATGCAAATGAGCTCCTGCTATGCAAACACACTGAACCACTAGAACCTAAAGAAAAAAATGTATTTCAGCTTTAAACTTTATAGATTAGGGACAGGAAATCATGTGTATATGGAGTCATTTCACAAGGTGCCAATGTCACTCAGCAATAGCACTGAACACAGGGTTCCCTCTGATCCAACGACCAAATAGTGTTTCGAAAAACAGAGAATGTGACGAACACTTTAATGGATTAATTCAACAGTTACTTTTTTACACTACACAAATCTTTGAATAAGTACAAAGTATCGCTTACTATATAACATTTGTGACATTTAAAGACAGAGAGAAGAGTCAACAGATTAGTGGCTATTAGTGATTATGTGAATAATAAACTCAGAACAGAAATGTAGAGTTTAGAAGTTTAGTGGGAGGAAGAGGCCTGGTCTGAATCACACACACAGACACACACACACACACACACACACACACACACACACACACACAGTATCTACATGATGCAGAACCACAGAACATTGTAATGCACTGGTGTAATAATGATAATCCTTTTGTACATTATAATAGATAATAAAATCACTGATTTAATAATTATCTGAAATGCTGGTTAAGTTCTCTTTTTCTCCATGAAATTGTATGACTTCTCCTCATTTAGGGTCATGAACATGCAAAACATCATGCCAAATGCCCAGACACTAATATGTTGTAGAAGATCTGTACACAGTTTGTATACAAAGATGATGTTGTGGGTCATTTTGACCAGTATACTTTCAAGTACAAAGAGAGCTTCACAGACCCAAAATAAACATGTATTTGCTGTGAACTGATGTTTTGACTGATTTCATTCTTTTGTCTGGGTCAGACTGCATCTTCTCATGGGATAAAAAGAATTTACAGACAGAGATGCTCAGTAATCAGCTCCTAAAGTCCAATAAGTCCCACCAGAGCTTCACACTCATCGATCACAAGAGCTGGTTATTTATTTTCAACAAAACGCACAAGGATTAAATTAGAGACTTTAGATGCTGAATGCACTTCACAGTTGGTCAAAGCTGTTGCTGGGTGCCAGTTGTGGTCAGACTTTTCTCAGGAGCTATTGTTAGTCTTCCCGTATAAGTGTAACAAATGCTGTGGCTACAATGAACAGGATGTAATAATACACATCAAAGTGAACCTAAGTTTTTAACGTTCAGTAGATGAAGTGGTTCTCACACTACTGACTGCTTGATGTCCCCAGTGTGCCAGTTCACTCAGAGCTGAGCTCTGGATTTTCTATTCAGTGATTGAAATCTTTCATGAAACGCAGAGGGTTCAGGTTAAAAATGTTCATGATAGGAGTACTGTAAAAATACAGAGCTAGTGACTTGTTAAAATTTTATATAGAAAGAAAGTGATATACATAGATACACAAATGCAAAAATGCATTTATTCATGGAATATATTCTAAAATATTATTTATACCTATATATTTTGTATAATGAACTACTATTATCCTGTACATATGAGGTAAGCATACTCATATACATTACTACAGTTAAATAGATTGCATATAATAATAATAATAATAATAATAATAATAATAATAAGAAGAAGAAGAAGAAGAAGAAGAAGAAGAAAAGAAATAATTGTTTTATATTGAGTTAAAAGTTCACAAGATTTATTAACATATATTAATATAGCTGAATTATTATTTAAACAGATTGCTTACCACTACTACTATACTAATAATACTAATATACTGCTACTATAATAATAATAATAATAATAATAATAATAATAATAATAATGTGTACATGTATTAAATTGAATAAAATGTACTGAGTAAAATATGTACATTATTTTAAAAAGTTGTCTTGTTCACACTGACCCTTTGCACAGAGTGTAAGGGTGTGGTAGTGCTGTGGTTATAGCTGTGTACCAGACACACATGGCACACTTCTGTACTTTTCCTCCACCGGTTAGCTACAACTGTGAGTATCATTTCCTCAAACACTCAGGTGTTACATTATATTACATTATATAACATGCTATATTGAGGTATAGCATGGATTTGTATCTACCACAATAAATTCTTTCACTTTGGTCGTAATTTGGTGTTACTGATCGAGTCGTTGTTTGGTTTTCGGCATTAAAATAAATATCAGCTGATTGCTGATCACATTGCAGGCCAAAAATCTGAGAATTCCAACCTATAGCCAATTGATCCTCCCATCCCTTGTCTATACTGTATGTACATTGAATATACATAATCTACTGGTCTAGTAAATAAAGGTCATTCTTAAGGGTCCTACAGGTGGCAGTCCTGGCATTTAAACTTTTCAATTTTCTAATGCATGTTTTTGATGCTCCAAGCATACACCAGCTTTAACCACTAGGTGGCAAAAATTGCTCAACCAGCCAGATCTGAAATCTGAAATCTATCTATACTCACAATGTGATTTTAAAAAGTCATAAGTACATCAGATATATGGTGGATTTGGGTTGCCAGGTATAGACTGTTATAGACTGTTATACCTAATATTATATACATATACATACATACATTATATATATATATATATATATATATATATATATATATATATATATATATATATATATACAGTATATATAAAATAGAATTCGGTGACCAGCGAGGACTCACAAGAGATAGT
>CM075009.1:2880993-2892823 GCA_037576675.1 Pangasius sanitwongsei | reverse complement strand
AGCTTGTTAACCATCAGTGCCCCTCAGCAGACGCAGAATAAAAGCACAGCTCTGGCCTGGAAAGTTAAAGCTGAGAGAGGTGTGGAACATTCAGTGTGGTTTTTGCTCGCTGTACCTTCCTGTTTACCCGAGCAGAGAGCTTTATGCTGCAGAGCAAAGAAAAGCAAATAAAAAACACACTTACAGTATAGTCACACGTCTGATAAAAGTAAAAGCAGTATCTGTTAATGAATGAGGACTGAAATAAATACATTTATCTTCCTATGCAGATTTTATTAAGACACTTTTCTGTCAAGTGATAATTATGATAATGGCTTTAAATATGATTTAAAAAAAATGGAATTGTTTCAGGATTACATTTTATCTCACAAACAGACTTGTGATTAGAAAAATATTTTCCATTTTTCAGATTTCTTTTTTGCATTGACCTGCTTAATGCAATTTACAAATATATGTATTAAACTAAAGCATATAAAAAACATCTAAAATGTGTTTGTTTCACAAGTAGATTAAGAAATCAAACATGAGAAAATAAAATAAAACTAAGAAAAAAATGCCTGTGTTTCATCCTTCCTTATTTTACTCTAAATAGAGCAAACATATATAAATAAAAAACAACAACAACACACATTTAGATATTATTGTAAATGTGCACACATACAGTAATTATTTCTTTTATTTAGATATAATTATTTATATAATTATTTGCGTGTTTCTAGCATGTCAGTTTATGTTATTTTAGTTGTATTTTTTAGAGTTGCTAGCATACAGTATTATTTAAAAAAGAAGAATTATTATGCAATTTTTTTTTTTTTTTAATGTGAGTGGAAAATTTGCATCCACTGGGTCTAATCTACACATTTTTTTGCCCATTCTCTTGAACAGTGCCAATAATTTTAGAGTACAGTGAGAAGATGATAAATTCATAAAAATATTGAAAGTAATAAAAGACACAAAGCTACCACCCTGAAGTTGACTATTTTATAAGTGTTTTATTCCTCTTAAACCACAGCAATTTGCCAACAATTACAATTTAAATGTTTTTACAGAATGTCATGTTGTTCTTTTAATCATTGAGTTTAATTGAATGTAAATTTAATGTCTTGAAGACTTTCCCCATGTCGGAAAACTCCATTTTCATGAACATCACCAGGATGAACTAAAGCTGGGTTAAGTGAACATGCCGTTGTGTGTTTAGAACAGAGTAAAGTGTAAAGTGCAGGGTGAAATCTGGTGCTTTAGAAGAGAGGAGTTACAATATTGCACATCTATATGAAGTCTGGAGATGTTTCTAATTTTGCATTGTGTCTGAAAAAGAAAAAGAAAAAAACAATGGTGTGGCCTGAGACAAATAAAGATAGCCACACATCCTGTGGAAAGTTTGAGAGGTGAGAAACTGATGGTGTTTCTGAGAAGAGCGACTCGGCGGTCAGAGCGGCCTGCAGAGATGAAACACTCAGAGCTGCAGTGTGTGAAGAGGCAGAGAGACAAACAGAAACACAAAACCACCAAACACACCTCAACAACACCTTACACACACACACACACACACATATATTTTAAAATATTCAAATGAATAATCACCTACATACACACACACACACGCTATTATGTTGTGACACATGGTAAATGACGATGGTCATGACTGGATACAACTAAAATCCAGAAAATGTTTGAACCACAATTGTATCTTATGACAAATCATTTAATATGTCAGTTTGTACTGTTCTTAGTCCTCAGTATCATAGTGTAGCATTGTTGTGTGTGTGCGTGTGTGTGTGGTGGGATATCAGAGAGCGAGCGAGAGATAGAGAGAGAGAGAGAGAGAGAGAGAATGTGATTGGTTAGTGTTAAACAGTGGTGAAGGAGGAGCTGCATTAAGGCCTGAATAAAACTCCACCCATATTGGCAAAGACATAACAGGCATCTTGTTCATGGTCATAATTCAGAAAAAAAACATTGAATATTCAATACATTATTTATTTCCTTTCTTTTTATTTTTATTTATTGATTTTTTTTATTGATTTTCAGAAGTCTCCATACAAATGGGATATTTGTTATTATTAATGTCTTCAAAAGTTTTCATACTATATATATATATATATATATATATATATATATATATACATATATATATATTCAGATAGCCTTTAAAAATGCCAAGAACGTATTGAAATCATTCTCTTGGCTGGATCAGGAAGCTGTCTCATGGTTGCGATGGACTTTAACAGGAAACGTTGTATTGGTATACAATGGTATTGCGGACCATCCGAGAATTGGACGTCCACAAATATCAACTGATGAAGTCACAACCAACTTAGCGCTGGTAAACATAGTCCTCCATGTATGGAGACCTTTGGGACACCCTGTATTATCCATGTTAGCTCGGTTCCTTAGACACCATTAAACACATTTTACATTTTGATCAATATGCAGATGAAATTCTAGCAAGAAAACTAATAATGCCAGCATACATGGCTTTGTAAGCCTCTGTCCTTATTGAGTATCACATCCAAATCCACTGTCAATCCAGGAGCCACCATGAATCCACATTCCGAATCCAATCCAGACATTATGTCTCTCTCATCCACCTGCTTAATAAACTCATCTGTTTCCTGTTAACCCTCATTTACCCCTGTGTATTTATCCCAGGTCTTTTCAAGGCTCTCATTCCACTGTGTGAGCCTGTGCAATGACTTCTGTTTCTTTTTGATGGTTTTCATTTTGATTTCTATAAAGTTCTCTGCTTGCAGCAATTATTATAGCACATTTTGTGTTACATTGCCTCTGTAATCCATGTTAGCATTTTTATAGTCCTGATACAAGTCTTAGAGCAACTTAAATCTATTTTGAACTACTAGAGGACTCAAAACTAGGCTTTAGCAAGTAAAGGCCTGGCTTATCTGGGTTAAGTGAATCCTGGGTTATCAGATAGTCCAAGTATTCTAGGTTATATGAAGTTTATGGTTAGTGATAAAAATGTTAATGCATTAGTTATCACTGGAATATTTATACTGTTGGTGTAGGAGGGATGTTGGTCAGCAATCAGAAGGAAGAGTGAGCTTGTAATGGTTTATAGTCTCTAGGACAGGAGCAGAAGTGGAAGCTTGTAGGCCTCAAGGTCGATGACCTTAATGTCATAAATATATGAAAGTATATGAGTAATATGAAATAATATCAGTTATTGGAAAATGTCTGAGGAGAAGTGATTAGTAAAATAAAACGAAGTTTAACCACTTTGTAGTTGCTGAAGTTGGGAATAAATTACTGATTCAAAGCTCTATGGAGAGGCGTTGAGCTGTGAATACTCTTAAAATTCCTGGCCTAGATCAATCAAATAAATCAATCAAATGAAATAAAAAGATTCTAGATTGCAGTATTTCTTTTGGGAGACAGAGCTCCAACTCATTTTATTACTCAAGCTAATGATACGATTGGTTTGAGAAGAATAAGAGTGCATAATGAGTTTATTAGTCATTAGATGGATAAAATGTACCAATACAGTGTAAGGTATAAATAAACTGTAGCTGGCAGTTTATTTGGTGTACCAGTACAGGAACTAATAAAAAGTAACCTAGTGTAATGTGGTAGAGAAGATTTCATCACTGCAAGACACAGGTGTGAAACACACACCCACACTAACACAGACAGAGACAGAAATTAACTCACACCCACACACAGAAAGAGATACAACACACACCCACAGCTGGAGTGTGTGTTAGTACTTTACACTGCTACACTCACACTGGACATGAAGCAGTCAAACTGCACAAGCTACCAGTCAAAAGTGGTTCAGCAATTAATTCTTAATTATTATCTCTTTTTCAAAAATATAATATTTCTTTTAGATATATTATAAAATGCAGCATGCAATCCATAGTCTTACAGATCAGGAAGGACACTGTCACTAAAATTCATTTAGCCCAAATCTGTAACAGTTATTGGCAGACCAAATATTGGTAACAGTTGCAACAACATAATTCATTTTTATGTTTCCAGTCCTATTTCAAGAAACTGCCAGGGGCATAAACAAACAAACAAGCAAACAAACAAACAAATAGGTAAATAGATAAATGAATAAATGAATTAATAAATAGCTTATTTAATCACTAAATCAGTTAAATTGTGAAAGGTTTCTAGTGCTACTCCATGAAACTGCCAGGAACAGCACTAAGGGCCACAGTTAGTTAGCTCAGTCTGTGATGTCAGAGTTTCCCATCATAAATCTTGGGCACAAGGTGAGACGTGCTCAGTTTGACCATCTGACAGTGTGGCAAGAGGAGCCATGCTATACACAGACCTCAGACTGAAGGTGATGACACTGATGTGGATTACAGTGATGCTTTTTAATAAACTTGGTAAGTATCCATGGTTATGTACGTTCCTGATCATACACAGGATAGGGATTATTTATTGCAATCTATGGCTTGACATGTCAGGTTTTACTACATTTTATTAAAAAGTGCTTTATTATTACATCAGTGACAATCTCTGTGAATTATTGTTAGAATGAAGTGTTGGTACATTTGTTAATGTGTCATTCTTTAACTTTTGATATTAGATTCTGCACAGACCAATGATATCAGTCAGCCGAACCCAATGATCTCTGCTGATGTTGGTGATAACGTGACTCTGCACTGCTTTAGGCTGGGAGAAGATGGTTCCATCGTTTGGTACAAGCAAAAAGTCGGACACAAGCCTTGTGTAATGGTCTCAGTTCAACATGAACCCAGTTATGAAAATGAGTTCAAGCCACCAAAATTCAGCATCGAACAAGAAAAAAGGAATTACCATTTAAAAATTTCTAATGTGGAACCATCAGATGAAGCCATGTATTACTGTGGATATAGAAAATTTTTAACAAGGTTTGGAAGTGGAACATTTTTATCAGTCAAAGGTAAGAATTGTAAATGTACACAGCTACATTTTAATAATGGGTATTGTTATTTTTTCCCCTTTTATTAAACACGATATTTACTAACTGAATCGTTCCATTTACATGTGTCATGGTTGTGCCGAATATGGCTCAGGACTACAATTCCCATCAGCCACTGCATCTCGCCTGATCACAAGACTCGTGTCACATGACTGTTTGCACCTGATTCACATTTTGGTTTAATGAGCACAAGTATTTAAGTCACATTTGTATAGCACTCTTTGACTAGTGTCTGTTGTGAATAACGTCGTTATATGTTGTTGTAGTCATGCCATGCTCATGTGTATTTCATGCTTCTCTAGTTTGTGTTTGTGTAGTCCTAGTCTTTGTTCACGTGTGTTTTACTTTTAAATAAAATACTCCGCACTTGCATCCATCTCCAACCAATCCGTGACGACATGAATTTATGTTTATAAACAGCATACATACAGTATTTGAGCACATGTATCTAATAAAGTCACATTTTAAAAAAATAAAATGTATTTAATTTGTAGATTCTTTTAAAATATGTGTTATAATCTGTAGAGTGTCATATTGAGCTCAGTTTCTCCAGGAGAGTCGATGAGATTCGGTGTCTCTAATGTACATAAAAGTATAAATGTATAACTGAAAGAATGTGCTATGTCAGACTGCATGTACTTTATGGGCTGTATGTATTAAACAAGCATAAAAATTAACAAACTAACTATTTACACTGTCTATATTACACTGAACAGGTGATGGAGATGTAAAAGTGTCAGTGTTGCAGAGCGGCGCGTTGGACTCGGTTCCTGCAGGAGCGTCAGTGACTCTGCAGTGCTCGGTTCTCTCTGAGAGCAGAGCAGCAGATCTCCAAGTGCTCTGGTTCAGAGCTGCTCCACCACAATCCCATCCTCAAATCATTTACACTCATCACAACAGCAGCCATCAGTGTGAGAGCGGCTCTTCTACACACACCTGTGTGTACAGCTTCTCCAAGAACATCCTCAGCCTCAGTGATACTGGCGCTTACTACTGCGCTGTGGCCGTGTGTGGGAAGATCATTTTTGGGAACGGGACACGAGTACAACTGAGTAAGAACACGTTCATTTGCTCAAAATATGCATATTATATTTTAATATTTGAAATTGTTTAAATTATTTTTTAATGTTGATATGCTGATTGCTAACATGACCATCATTATGATCACAGGGCTGTATAATTATTATTTTATATCCACATGAAATTTTGTGAAATACTGTATAAAGTACATGTTCATCATTTATGATTTTTTTGTGTGTCTGCGTCAGTAGAATTTGTGGATCCTGTAGTGATCTTTCTCGCTGTAGCTTTGGGAGTGTGTGTGGTTGTGATCTTTGCTCATGTTGTAAGCTGTAAAGAGAGAAGCTGTGAATATTGCAGTGGTGAGTCTTCATTTCGTTGTTTAGATGCATAATATATAACACGAGCAATTCTTAAATGAAAAAACCTGGAAAAAAACTTCACTTGAAGAAATTTTGACATTTTCTACTATTTCTAGTTCTGAAAACTAATACACTTTCCTGAACTGAAACATATTTCTCTTTTGCATGTATCTCAATCACAATTCACTCAATCACAAATTCTCTTTAGTGGCAGAAAGATTTCTGAAAACAATTTCAATCCAATTCCACTGAAATACACACTTATTGTCTAAAAAAGCAACACATCGATTTAATCTGCATGTAATTTAACATCCAATGAATAAAATATAAAAGTAATAAATATGAGAATGAAAATTGTGTATTTTTATACCTGGCTTTATTCATAGCCTACAGCAGCTTTGTTAAAATGGCTCCTTTTCTATCTAAAATAATTTTTGCAGAAAGCTCAGGCAAGTTCAGAAATTTAATTTTAAAAAAATGCTACATTATTTAGGTAAATGTATGTTATATTTTTTAATTGTGATGTGTCAAAGTAAGCTATATGCAGAAAAAAAATAAAATAATTGTCAAAACATGATTTTCCATAATTTTCCAGAATTCACCCACAGAAACATCTGATTGTTTTTCCCACCACACATTTACTCTCACGATTATTCCTCAATTAAACAAAGACACATATTCAATCTGGATCTAAACATATTTTTTTTAAAAATATTTTTTCATCTTTACAGAGAGATCTCAAGGTTCCATAATAAAGAAAACACCAAATAAGGTAACTAATGTTGAGACTTATTATTATTATTATTATTATTATTATTATTATTATACTTTTTTATTTGAGTTGGATTTATTTTACTTGGGCACTGGAATTTCAGTGAGTACCAACAAGCTCCCTGAAAATGTCAGCAGTTTTATCGTTCTGCTGAACACAGAGCTCAGTCAGTAACAGTAGTCCTGTTAGAATTAGACCTAAATCTCCTAATGGATTCAGATGAAAGCTGTGTCTTGACTTTATCCTGTCCATATTACATTACTGTAAAAACGAATCCAGCTCAAATAAGGCTAAATGTTGCAATGTGCTAATATCCCCATCATTTACCTACACCACAAATAATGTGAAATTACTCTTTCATATCCATTCCCACAGAGCCGTGATGCTGTAGAGCTGAATTTTGCTGCCTCACACGTCTATCAGAAAAGAGGAGAGAGAGAAAGAGCTCATGATAATGTTTATACTGAAGTGATTTACTCTCCCCTTTCTTAGATTTAGATTCGATTTTTCGGTCATTGATTTACTCATGTTAATTACTCTCATGTTCATAACGTTCAGCCTGATAGGAAATCATTAACAGGTGAAATAAATAAATAATGTATTTGAGGTTGAGTTCTCCCAACTGTTATGAGAATAAAAACTGTGGGGTTTTTTTTCTTTTTTTTTCTGTGGTTTTAAAAACTGTGATTTTATCTGCCACAGTTACAGAGTACCAGGTGAAAAACCAAAACAGATTGTCTTTAGCGAGTTAGCATTAGCCATTACTACAATAGGGGTCTAACGAAATGCCACTATCTGTATGTGTATTTGTTTAGCGTTTGTATTGGATCAGAACACATTATCTGTTCTGTCTGAATGATATTTTCATACTTGTGTTGTGTCAATGCTGTCAGACTACAAGCATGGCTGCTATGGACTATAATTCCCAACATGCACTCATTGTCCCACTCAAGCTTATCTGATTACTGATCTAGCACACCTGGACTCTCTCTCACACACACTATGTAAGAACATACAAAACACTCACTCAACATGAAGTATCGCTCAGTGTTGGCTTTTTCACCTGACATACCAAGCCTTGAGTTCCCATGCAAGTTTATCTTCTAAATGATCCTGTTTTTCTACGCTGATTATTCAATGACACTCTGTTTGTTGAGTGCCTGACCTTCTGCCTGTTTCTGACCATGATATTGTTCATGATTTGCAACTGTTACCTGCTATTTTTAAAATAAAGCACTTCCTGCAAATGCAGCCGTCTTTGCTATCTGACAATTTGGTTGATTGAATTTATTCATAAATCACTTTCAGGATCATTTGCACAAGAATTATGGTATTCATGAAAATACAGTTAGTTTAAAAAAAACATCTGTATCTTACATTTTGCTCCTGAGTTTGTGTAAATGTACATACTGTATAAAGAGAATCACAAAAGTGGACCTATATTGAGCAATTTCAAAAGGTATAAGTGGCAAGGAGTTGCTTTGATTTTATATACGGATTATGCTGTCATGCGACACCAAGTTCACTGTCTCTTTAAACAGTCTGGAAGATTTCAGAAAGATGTAATGACTTTTTAAAGGCTTCTGATTGGCCAATTGTCATAATTAGGAGTTGACTGGGAGTGCCCCTGTTGCTGTACTTAAGGGCCTTTAGAGCTAGTAACTTTTTGCCCTTGATACCATGGGAAACTCCAAGCAACACAACCAAGACCTCATGAAACAAAAAAAATATGGGTCTCCACATGTCTGGTTCCTCCTTAGGAGCAAACCCATCAACTGAAGGCATCATGAGCGTCTGTAGAAACAATTGTGTGCAAATGTAAAAATCACTGCATCATTCAGAAAGGAGGCACAAATTAACTCCTAGGAATAAACGAACTTTAGTCCAAAAGGTCCAACTGAACGCTGAGACAACAATAAAGGAACTGATGAAGGAGTCGGAGGCATCAGGTAACAAAGTAAGTACATCCATCATTAAGAGGTTCCTACATCACCATGGCCTGAAAGGCTGTCATGAAAAGCAGAAGCCCCTACTTTAAGACCAGCATAAAAAAAAAAACAGACTGAAGTTTTCAAGTGATCACCAACTTTTGGAGGACTGTTCTATGGTCAAAAAAAAGAACTGTTTGGCACTGATCAGCATTATGTATGGAAGGAAAAAAGGTTGGGGCTTTTAATCCAAGGAACACCACCCTGACTGTGAAGCATGGGAGTGGCAGCATCATGTTGTGGGGGATGTTTTGCTGGAAAAAGGACTGATGCACTTGAGATAAACTTCAGGACAACAGTGATAAAGAAATAAGACGGTGTATGAAAGTAATTAAACATTTATATAAGTATGAAATCTGTTGCACATTGTTTCTGTCTTTCCTTTTTGCAACATTTGCACAGTAAATAAGACTATTTAAATGAAAATTATAAAAAAAAAACTGATGCTAGCTGGATATCAGGTTCAAAGCAAGCTTTGGCTGTCATCAGTATGACAGTTTTTCCCTCTAAATTGAGATACGTTGCGGTCAACTCAGAGAAAAGTAAACCAGGACATAATGAACGTCCATAGTTTAAAAAATCAGAGAATGTTTTAACTATATTGCGTTGCTAAAACAAAGGAATATATCTCCGAAGGAGGTTGTATTGCATCTACTGCAGATTTGTACTAGTATATAGTTTTATAGTACTGGTGTCTGGCCCTAAACAGTAGCAACCAGTAAATTCTCACAAAAACTCGACAATTAATATTGAACTCTATAATATTTCTTTACAAATTTTCTAGGTATTTCTATTAAATTTGTCCTGATTTTTTTTAATTTATTTTTAAATTTTCTTTGCATAAAACAATGCAAAGTAAAAACACTTAACAAGCACTTTTCACCACTGACTTCTGGTGGCTAAACTGAGTCACCAAAATAGAAACCTGTAGCTGGAAAGGAAATCCCTATGTACATAGAGAACTTGTGACTTGTAACAACCAATCAGATGAAAGTCTCCAGTACAAGATACTTGGTGCTTTTAGAATTTGGCTACTTTGAAATGCTCTACCTGAGTGTCATTTCATCTCTGAAGATGTCTGCAGTATGGATTCTTGTCTTATCTCTTTGCTTAATATGTAAGTTTTTAAAGGATTTCATGAAAAAGTGTTATACGTGATAAACTCTTCTTAGTTCCAATTACTTCTTGTAATTTCCAATTACTTAGACATTTCATCAAGTTTTTGTTCTTGTTGTATTTTACTTATTTCTAGCTCAAGCCCAATCTATGGATTTTTCTGGACTATCATTTGTCTCAGTGAAGTCTGGAGAATGTGTTTTTCTTAACTGCCCATTTCTGAAGACTAATAGCATAGATCGTGTGGTTTGGTACAAACAAATACTTGGACAGATGCCTCAAAAAGTGGGAGAAAGATCAGCATATAAGAAAATGCAAATTTCACCAGAGTTCAAGACATCGGGATACAAAATGGAGACGACTGATAATGCCATTTCTCTGACAATTCCACATATAAAAAGAGATGATGGAGGACTTTACTACTGTGGAATATTAAGCTGGGAGAATTTTACGCTATCAAATGGAACTTTCTTGGCTGTAACAGGTAATTAACTAAATCAAATCTGTTTGTACAAAGACATGCATATATTTGTGCACCCATTTGTTTTTATTTTGGGATTTAAATCATCCTTTAATACAGCTGTGCTTAGAGTCTGATTGTGCCCAAATCTGATAAAAAAAAAATCGACAAAGATTGGATACAGCATTCCCCATATACTTTTATGTCTTTGGATCTAAAAAAAAAAAAAAAGGCAATATGGAAATTGTTCTCCCAACAAAGACCCGATTGATTGAAATAGGTTACAATAATATAACAAATATTGTGTTATGCTGTATGTGATATATTTTCTTTCCTAATTTTAGTTTAATTTAGTAAATATTCATCAAATTTAATCCATATTAGATGCACAAATCATTATGGCTATAAAAAAAGCCCCTTGCATAGGCAGTAAGACAAATGACTATACACTAGATTTAAGCTATTTTTGCCATGTTACTGCCCATTACATTAATAGGGTTAAGTCACGTTCAGTTGATTCATATAGTAGCAATCATACTTTGGATGCATGTTTATCAACTTGTGTGCATATTTTATTATACAGTCCATTGTATATTTGTTATATTCTTTATGTGCTGTTAATAACAAAATTATCTCTTTTAATTTTCTACAAATTTATTGCCAAAATATGGTGCCAGTAAGAATACATTTGCTTTTGTCTCATTTTACCCAATTAAGCCTTGCTTTTCTCAAAAACCTCGAAACAACCTCAGTTGTTCATGTGTAAAAGTGGTACAGCTGCCTCACAGCTCTAAGGCCCTGATCTAGGGCTTGGTTTATTGTCTGTGTTGAGGTTTCACATGTTTGTCCTGTGGCTGTGTTGATTTCTTTTGGGTACCACAGTTTCTTCTCATCAAACCAAAGGTGTGATTAAGTATGTTTGAGATGGACTCATTCCACTGTGACCAATACAACTGAACAATTTTTCTACAAAATGTAAACACATGGCATGAGTGGGACGTAATCAGCAGAACATTTTACACACTGAATTTTCTTAAGTTTATAAAGAAAGACTTTACACTGTCTGTATTATCCTTACCAGGTGAGAGAGAGTTAAACATCTCAGTGTTGCAGAGCGGCGCGTTGGACTCGGTTCCTGCAGGAGCGTCAGTGACTCTGCAGTGCTCGGTTCTCTCT
>CM075009.1:2861429-2873541 GCA_037576675.1 Pangasius sanitwongsei | reverse complement strand
CAGGTCTCTGGAGAACATCTGCACTGGGTTTAGACCACAGCACGGTGAAGTCCAGCTCATCTTCTTCAAACTCATTATTTACCTTAAAGATTCATTTCAAATGTCCAAACATGACTTAGCCTGCTGTGTGTGTGTGTGTGTGTGTGTGTGTGTTGACAAACATCCTTTAAAAGTTGTACCATTTATATTGTATGTGTCTCACTTTCAGCCTGTAGGTCTTCCTGTCTCTCCATCTGTCTGTCCCTCTCACTCTCTCTCTCTCTGTCTCTCTTTCTCACTCTCTGTCTGTCTGTCTTTCTCTCTCTTTCGGCTTCTGTCTCGCTCTCTTATTCTCTCTGTCCATGTTTCTTTCTCTTTCTATCCCTCTCTGTGTCTCTGTGTCTCTCCTCTCTGTGTCTCCATCTCTCTCTTGCTGTCTCTCTCTCACTTTCTCTCTATCCTCTCTTCCCTTTTAAAGTGATTTGTTATGCAACATGTTGCAGATTTCAAATATTTTTTCTGATAATAATTTTTAATGAATCATGATCAGATAAGAGAAATAAAAAATCTGGTAGTAAATATATACTGCACTGGATAGAAAATGTGCATGTGTGTGTATGTGTGTGTGCTGTATACTCTTACACTATCTTTTATAATAATCAGCTGTAGTGCTGAGAGGCGGTGTTAGTATTAAATGCACTGCTGAAGTCCAACATGTCTATTCACGTGTAAGTTAAAAAATAGGCACTAAAAGTCTTCACTCCCTCCACGTGTCGGGCCGCGATCCAGCAGCAGCTCAACACAACCTGCACTGAACTTCCTGATTAGAGGCTTGTGGGAGGAGCTTCTTATAATCCACCAGATCAAAAGCTTTTCACTTTTTCTCTCATCAGCTGCCGAGTCGCTGCAGGGCACAAAGATCATTCTTCATTTGTCCTGATCTCATTAAACATCTGCAGGTGCCATTTCTCAGCTCAGGTGGTTAAACACACACACACACACACACACACACAGAACAAGTGACCCTGCCTTTACAGAAACACCACGTGGACTTCACATGTCAATAATCATATGATTTATGTGTGGAATTTACAGATTAGACTCTTCACAGATTTTCTACGTGTAGTGCACGTTTTTTTTTTTTTTTTTTTTCCCAGATGTGATTGTCTCACATGAATAATTCAGTTAATTAATAATAAAGTTTCACATAGTACTCACATAATCACATGTCAGATGTATGTGATATATGACCTGCAGAATTTTTTACTGCATGCTACACACACACCCACACACACACACACACATATATATATATATATTGCACTGTTCCACTGTGGTCCTGAAGACACTGTCACACAGCACTGGCTCCATCTAGTGACTACTATTGTGTTATTTCCTGCCAATTGTTGACAGTACAACAGCAATCATTTATTCAAATACAGATTTCTTTTGCACATGTATTTTTCTTGCTCATTCACAAAATTGTTTGCACATACAAATTTAATGAACCTTTTGTGAAACCCAGTTATTTCATATTAATGGTATTAATTAAAGAAATATTAAATATGAAAAAAAAGAACACAAGCCAGGAAATATCTATAAATTAAGATAAATAAGACCAGTCTTTCAGTTAAAAAATGCAGCTGTATAAAAGGAGGACTGGCTCAGGCGGTGTATAAGTTGGTTCCGTTTGCAGTGGCATCTTTTTTAATGCCGTGCAACACTTCATTACAACCAACACCAAGATGACCGATAAGTGACTGATCTGGTATGTCTCAAGCTGCAATGTGGTGTATACTCCCTAGTGTGCTGTGGACTATTCATTTCCTGCTCTTGTGCTTTTCTAACATCCCATCGGCGAGGGCATGAGGGATTTCTGTCCGAGAGTCACCGAGACACTTTCCAAAAACATTTGAAACGTGGCTGTGTGAATATATTAATATGCAGATATTTTTAGTACTTTTCTGGTTTTTATTTATTTATTTATTGTATTTTTTTTAAATGTGGCTATTAGTATCAGATTTATCAGACTGCTAAAAGATGATTCATTTACATATTTCCTCCATTATGCGTCACTATGAGCTCATTGATTCCAGTTGGAAAATTTTCATAAGTATTAGCCTCAATTAATGTCTTTTCAGTTAAAAAATTGGCCTTCCCCAGACATCTTATTTTAGCTTCATGGCCCAGATTGACAAGTAGGTGGCAGTGTAGTTTGCAGTGTAGTTTGTAGAAAGGACAGTTCAGTGAGGTTTCCTGAAACTGTTTCATTGTATATGACATTCAAATAAAGAAAGACAACCATGCTTACAGAGTTGAGTCCTGGTTGCTTACAGCAATAGCTCAGTGATTAAGGGTCAATGCTGTTTTAGTGCTGGCATGTTGTGCATTTAAATCCTGACATTATCACAATTAACAGTCAGCTTCTCAGCAATATGCTTCGATTCTGCCCCAATTTTCATTTTGGATAAATGACTCCAGCATTCCTTTCCCTGTGTCCATGTGGAGTCCTTCTGGGTTCTCCACATGGGTTCTTCACCTCCCAATAAACATGCCTGAAGGTGGACTGGTGATGCTAGGTGGTGATGACTGGTGATTGTCTCTAGGTGTGAATGAGTGTGTTCATGGTGTCCTGTGATGGAATGGTGTCTCATCCAGCTTATATTTCCAGCTCATGACCAGTGTTCCCAGGATAGACTTATGGTTTCACCACAAAATTTCAAAACACTGTTGACACCTCCAAAATGGTATTTGGTGAAGCCTCTAAGATCATGGGTTCATGCTCTTGTTTAAAGATTTGTTTTTATCCTCCTGGAAGAGGCAATAAAATATCTTTTTAATTCATGATAGTATCAGTCTTTACTCTAAATTGCTCCTCCATATGCATGAGTGTGTGAGTGTGTGTTCTGCAACGGACTGGCATCCCAACCAGGGTGCATCCCATCCTGCCTCAAACCAAGTAATATCTGTTGTGAAAATCCGTCAGGCAGCCCACACCTCCACGGCTGTAACCTAGCTCAGTATTAATAACCAGCGGATCCTGCTGGGACTGTGGCTCTTAATTTTCTCACTGCATTCCTCTGCTAAACTAATACAGCACCGAGCACAAAGTCAACACATACCTCAGTGGTGGCCAAATTCTCATTATCACTACAAATACATGAACTAGTCGTATGGTGCAGCCAAGAGAAATAGAAAACCGTTTGTTTTTTTTAATAAAAATATTAGTAAATACTTAAATAAAAATGGGATTGACATACATAAAAGTTTTTTTTTTTTTTTTTTGAGTGATTAACATATTCTTAAATTGCATCACCTGGAACATCCGGCTGATTTTTTTCAGCCACCATTTTGTCCTCCTTTACCTTCATCTCACTATTTTTACAAAAGCATGTAGTGATCCATATTAGCAGTATCAGCAGTACATCAAGAAATAACCTACTTTACACACTGCTGTCGCTGATACACATCCGCGTCATTCAAGATCATTGGTCATTCATTTTAGCTGCAAAATGAATCTGAAATGATGAAAAAACAAAGAAGCAAAGCAGTTACAGGAATAACTTTTGGTAATATTTATTGTTTTAAGGTAAAAAAAAATGTAACATCTCATTTGCATTTTTTTCATTTTGAAACAACAACAAAAACAAATGAATGCAATACACAGACCAACATCACTTGTTTATTACAAAAATACTATTAAAATATGCTTACATCAGCACCACAGTGAAATCGCAGCGTCCATGCAGCAGTATTTGCAATATTTATGTTCTTTGAAGGGAACTTTATAGAGCAAAGAAGGCCAAAGTGTACATTTTTCTCAATATTGTAATACATAAACATGATTATCTCACCGCTAGATTGTCAAAAAAGTAATTTTATTCAAGAAAAAAAAAAAAACGTCTTAGATACAAAACAAAATTTTGCAAATATTGCAAGTAAATGCACTGTATGGCTTTAAGATTATTCTCTGATTTTTGCATATTCTGGACAGGATAAACAATATTAATACTGCATATAGTCAGACAAATACATGCTGGAAAAAATAGATCAGGACAGAAAAACAAACACAAGAAGAAGCAACTTAAAAAAAAAATCTCCCATTCTGTTTTCTGTTTCTTTACCCAGCTATTCAGTCTTCACAAATGAATCACATTTAAAAGCAAACAACAGGAAATTGCAAAAAATCCACAGTATGGGTTTCTGATGCGCTCTTATTCAAATAAAAGTACACATTGTAAACAGAACTGCTCATCCTCATCAGCTTTTCATAGACACACATATTCCAATACTGTGCTGTGTATTCTTATTGTATACTGAATGTAGTCCATCTGTTTGCTATGCATTAGTCTGCTCCCCTCTACACCATCTATCAGGGGTAGGGGAACCACAGGAGAACCACCATTGATCTGATATCTCTAAGTGTGGCTTCATTCTTATTGCTGTGACACTGAACATAGTAGTGTATGTGTGTGTGTGTGTGTTTGTGTGTGGTTTGTTGTATGAGAGTATCAGGGAGAGTTCTACCTTGTTGGTCACCTTGTGGGTTTACTGTTAAAGACTTTAGTTCATGTATTTCTATGTACAGTGTGGTGTATCTGTAAGGGTTCTTCATTTGTCCCCCTAGGAGAACCTTTGGAAGTTCTATGTAGAACCCTCCAACACAGTGTCTCCCATTTAGAAAGGGTGTCAAGTGCAACCCCTTTAGTAGGTTAAGAACCCCTAAACAACCCTTCAAGGACCATTTTCTGGTGTACCAATTAGATGACAGGTTCCAGGTAATATTATGATAAGGTTCTATGTAGAACTATACAACAGAGTGTTTCCCCTTTTAGAAATGGTTTCAGATAGAAGCCTTTTAGAAGGGCAAGAACACTTACTTATCCAATGAAATAATTAAAAAAAATTTTCAGCGACCATTTTCCTAAGAATGTACCAAGTACCAAGAGAGTTCAGGTAAATTTTAAATGGCTGACACGCTCTAGGTAATAAAAAGAAACTATGTTACATGTAGAACCCACCAAACTGCTTTTTCTCTCAGGAAAGGTTTTAAGCAGAACTGTTTCGGGAGGCTAAGAACCCTTAATAATCCAAAAGACTTTTAAACAACCCCTCAATTTTTTCCTAAGTATTTACCAAATATCAAGACAGTTCAGTTCATCTCTGACAGGTTCTAGGTAATAAAAAGAACATTTATATGTAGAATCCTACAATGGTCTTTCCCTATTAGAAAGGTTTATGTAGAAACCTTTTGGTGGCTAAGAACCATTTATACTTAAATAGAAATTTAAAGAACCCATCAAGATTTTCTACATGTGTACCAAGTACAAGACAGTTCAGTTCATTTTAAATGTCTGTCAGGATCTAGGTAATAAAAATAAAAGGTTATATGTAGAGCCCTACAACATTCCTTTTTGGGTGGCTAAGAACCCTTAATAACCAAATGGACATTTAAAGAACCCTTCTTCTAAGAGTGTACTAAGAACCAAGGCATTAACTGGCTAACAGTTTCCCTTTTTAGAACTTTTTGGAAGGGCAAGAACTCTCCATTACTCACTGAAACTTTATAAAACCCTTCAAGAACCCCTTTTTCTAGAGTGTACCGAGTACCAAGATACTAAATGCCTAACGCATTCTATGTATAAGATGAAAAAATAATTACCAATAATATGGAGTTTGTACCATACATTTACCAAGATAATACAATGGTTCTTCAAGGGTTCTTTCAGGATTCTAGGCTTAAAAAACTTTCAGTTTGGAAAACACAACCTTTCTGATGGGGAAGCACATTGTTTTAGGGTTCTACGTGGAAACCTTAATGGTTCCACCAGAGGAACCACTGGAGAAAGCTTAAGGGTCCTAAAATCTTTTAGGGGGTACCTGTCATCAGTGCTTCATCAGTTTCTGATCATATACTGCTGTTGGCTGCAGAGTTTTGGGTGGTGGACTGGTTCTCACCTCAGCTGTGATCCTGAGGTTTTTAAAATGCTAGTAACACTGCTGTGCTTCATACACCCATACCAGAACCACCCAGACTACCATGTCAGTGTCACTGCTGAGAATGAACCACCGCCCAAATAATGTCTGGTCAGCATTGAGCTTGTGGTCCCTTTCCATTGGTGAACAGATTCCGGAGGTGGGCTACAGTCAGTACAGTCAGTGTCTTGGCTTTACATTTGGTCTCCAGGACCTTGTTCAGTTTCAGATCTGCAATGAATTATAGTTCTGACCCTTTTAATACAAAACAATCTGATTTGGGTCCATTAAAAACACACACAAGACTCTTCCTGCCCTGAGAATTTTCAAGGTGAACGCGGTCCACCAGAACATCTATGGCATGAACACTGTTCCACAATTGGCTGGTTCTTTCTTTCCTTTAAAATTCCTGTCAGTGCTCAAGGGTAACGCAGTTCAGATCCAGCTTCCTGCCCTAAACAGAAGACCCACTGTCCATGTAAAGCAGGCTAGCAGCATAAGCTTTGTTAGCTTAACATTTGAGGCACAGCTTAGCCTGTTAGCGCTGGTAGTGGAAATGCTGGTGCACTTTCCCTTCCACATGAGCATGCGAGTGTGTGTGCGTATGGGTGTGGGTGTGCATGTCTGTGTAAACCTTCGCGTAAGTTTTTGCAGGCCCACCAAAGCCCGGGGATCCCATTCCCATAAGTCTGTGGGTGGGGAAGTCAGGGCTCCCACTGCTGGGGATGCTGGGGTCTTTATCAGGGCCGTGGCGCTCTCGGTAGGGTGCAGACCGAGGAGGTAAGGGACCATGGCGGAGGCGACTATGGCACAACCACAACACAATCGTGCCAACCATGAGCAGAGCTGCCGCTGGGATGCCGATGATCAGAGGCCATGGAAGACCAGAACTCAGGTGGGCTGGGGAGACCGGCTTCTCCACCTGGTGATCTGCATACATAAAACACAAATGTCATGTTAACACAAATGATGACAAATTTATCATCCCGCACAATTGTGGCAGTGAGGGCACGGCAAAGCAGAGGAGTTGCTGAGAATGAGCTGGTAATAAGTGAGTGGTTACACCTGTGGGTGGGTAAGAGTAGCTTTTACCTGTGCTAACACTGGAAGAGCTGACCTTGTTTATGAAATGGAAAGACTGTGTTTGCTTTTTGTTTGAGTGTTTTGCTGAGCAAAGCACTGAAAAGCATTCAAAAGGAATAATAAATAAAAAGTCATCATCACTCTCTCTGAAGCCTGCCTCCCATTTCCTCCTTCCCTTCTCTGCCTACCATTGTTTTTCCAACACTATAAACCATCTCTGATAAAGTCATGTACACACACCTGAGAGAACAGTGAGGTAGGCACTGCGGAAGCTGTAGCCCATAGAGTTTGCACCGAGGCAGATGTACATGCCAGCATCCTCATCTCGGGCTTTGACAATAGCCAGTTTGTTGAGGTATGAGCCGTCTGGCCGAGGCCACGCATCTTTGGTGCGCAATACCATGAAGTGCTGACCCCCAACCTCCAGTGTGGTGTTGTAGCGCCGCTCCGTGCCCGGCTCGAGACGCTTCAGCCACTGGATCACGGGCTTCACATCGCTGTGGACTTTACACTGGAATAAGGCTGTGCCACCAAGCTCCACTGTGGTGTTCAGAGGGTGGCTTCCAGTCAACATGGGTTTGGAGCTTGTACGCTCTAAAAATGACACAGTGCTTTTTGTAAAATACATATAAATCAGATCTGTCAAAGAACTTGTGCTCATCAGAACATATTTGTGAATTTGATAAACATCCATAATGTTTATATCACTGACTAAGTTGAAGTTAATATGTACAGGACATGCTATAACTGAACATGAATGTTAATGAAAGGAATTAAGAGTGATCTGCACATTTCACCCTGTACCCATTCACTGACACACATGAACTTACCAATAACCTCCACCGTGTAGGTGGCGTTGATGTGCCCAGCAGTGTTGAAGACACGGCAGGTGTAGCGGGCACTGTCCTGTGGCTGCAGATTCTTCAGAGTGAGAGTCCACTGTGGTCGTTTGGCCCGGGTGGGAGCAGGAAGCTGCTCCTGGTCCTTCCACCACGTGATGCATGGCGGAGGGTTTCCGGTGGCCACACAGTTTAGCCGCACTGAGCTGCCTACAGGCTGTTCCCGAAAACGTCTGCGCATCTTCATGGGCTGGCTGAAGCGTGGCTTTACTGTGGATACAATTCAGTCCAAATCAGTTCAGTCCAACTCAGTTCAATGAAGATAAATTCAGTTCAAATCCATTCAGTTTAGTCCCATTCAGTTCAATTTAATTCATTTATCCCAAACCAGTTCAATTAAGTTTGGTTCAAGTCATTTTAAATTGATTCTGATTAATTCAAATCAATTCAGATCATTCTAGTCCAAACAAATTCACTTCATCATTATCCCAAACCAGTCCAATCAAGGTTGGTTCAGTTCAGTTTAGTCTGATTCATTTTAATTCAAGCCAGTTCAGTCTATTCCAATCCAACTGAATTCATTTTAGGTTATCCCAAACCAGATCACTGCACTCCGTTCAATTCAGTTTAGTCTGATTCTGTTTAATTAAAATCAGTTCAGTTCATTTCAGTCCAATTTTGTTCAGTTTGATTTAGTTCCATTCAGATCAGTTCAGTTTATTCCAGTCCAATTTATTTCATTTCAGGTTATCCCAAACCAGTTCAATTAAGGGTACTTCAATTCAGTATTAAACTGGTTCAGTTAATCCAGTAGGATTTCAGTACAGTTCAAATATTTAGTCCAAACCAGTGAAATCTAGCTCAATTCAATGAAGTCCAGTTTTATTCCATCCACTTAATCTCAGTTTAGCCAATCCAATTCAGTCCAGCCAGATTTAACTCAATTCAGTTCAAATGAATCGAGTCTAATCCATTTAAGTTCAGTTTAATTTATTTATATTTAGCCCAATTCATCTCAATCTCATTCTATTCAGTCAGTTTTAGCCTAATGGATAAAATACTTAATACTTAATACTTGAGAAGTACTAAAATCTCTAAATAGAAAATACTGAACACGAAATCTGATAGCTGTGAGTCCAGTCAGCATAAAATAAGAAATATCAGAAGCAAGAAGGCCCAACCCTGGAGCAATGATGTGTTCATGCACCATGTGAACCTGGTTACGATAAGATGTTGCACAGAGCGCAGAGCTGAGATCAGAGCTCCATACATCAGCTCCTGTCTGTCACTGCAGCCATTAATGTTAGTTTGAATGTAAAACAGAGAATTAGGCTTTGCTCCTGAAAAACTCCAGTGGCTTCGGAGCTAATACTAAATCTAAGAATCAAGCAGACTGCACAAAGCTCTGTGTGTGTGTGTGTGTGTGTGTGTGTCTGTTGACCCACATGGCTGCCCGGCTTGATCTACTGGTGCTGTTTTGAGGCAGGGTTCCTCTGCAATTGGAGGAGGTTTGGTCGGAGGCTCAGCATTGTCTGAAACACACAAACCAAAAGCAACAATTCTGTGAAGGTTCTTCCAAGGGTGTTGTAATGAACATATAAACCCTCTGCTCCTGTCAGGATTCTCACACAACCTCTACAACCTGCTATGAGATAACTCTTTAATGTACAGGTATGTGTTACAAAAATGCAGAAATATCTACATATTTTCATATATTTTAAGATTCTGTTTCAGAAACACAAAAAAAAAAAAAAAACTTGACAATGCTGAATCATTTATTTGCAGAGCTGTTGTTCTGAATAATTCAATGCAATGATGAACGACCGTGTTTGATTTTTACGACTTTAGCTCGTAAAAATCCTTTTAAAGTGTCACATGTCTACTGAAATAAAAAATAAATCCCAACATTATTTGCATTTAAGACTTTGAAATAAAAGTTGCTCAAGAGTTTTTTGGATTTTTTTTTTCTTTTTTTTTTTTTTCCTATGTAACCTTTTGTGAAAGGGAAACAATCTATTACAGGGTTCTACATAGAACCTTTATGTGGTCTTCTGGAGAGACAGACTGAAGAACGCTTTAGGGTTCTAGATTTAGCCTTTGTTTTCAGTAAGAACAATGTTGGATACCAGGGAACAAACCATGAAAAAGCAGGAAAATTATATTATATTGTTAATTTAGTCATTCAGATTTAGACATACCTTGACACATAAGACCCCAAAGTTGATTATTTTCCTATAACACCACATCCCAAAGTGTTTTATTCCTCTAACATAACAGTAATGTGCCAATGATTTTTATTTATTAGAGAATGACATGTGCTTTTTATTTGTTTATAGTTACATCTAAAGTTGTGGAACAAAATAAAACAAGTTAGTTCCTGTTCTCACTTACATTAAACCAGCTATAAACGGTTGTTCCTCTACTTTGTCTAGAAGTTAATAAAACAGAAAAACCAAATCATGTCTTGTGACTGAGAAACCGGAAACTGCTCTGTCTTTGTGTTGGAAAACTTGGTGACACTGGAGACTCCTTACCTAAATGTTAAATAAACACCTCTTTACGTGGAATGTCTGCTATACAAGTCCCTGTGAATGAGCCGTTACTGTAGAAACAACAACGTATTAGAACAAGTGCTTTAATATAAACCTGTGATTTGAAGGTGCACTACTATTAGAGCTGCTGTTATAAAAAATTAATCAATACCTTCTGACCAATCAGATTTGAACAGTCAACCATGCTGTGAGGTAAATATGAGCTGTCACAAACACACACACACACACACACACCTGGCTGTTCCATTCGAAAGCCATGACACTGGGATTCAAACTTGTGATCTCACGCTTTGTAGCTCAAGCAGAAGAAGCAGGTCAGCGCAAATGCCCAGCGCTTGGCGAGATTTATTTACAAAGCTGTATGAGCGAACAGAACCCCTCGGTGTGTGAAAGTGAGTAATGCTGCTCGGAGGTGTGTGTGTGTGTTTGTGTGTTAGTGTGAGTGTGTGAGGCTCTGTGGGAACGCTAATCAGGCTAAGCTGCTGTATTATTGTAACGGCAATGAGGAGCGAGCAGAGAGCAAACACTGGTGTATTGTTTCCTCTCTCCAGCGTCCATGTTGGTTTAACTCTGAGCAGGAAGCCAGAAAGCTGAGTTTAACCCTGACTGCTCACAGCTCAGACAGCAGCTTTGTTTGGACTGCTGGAAATAACACACACACACACACACACAAACATACACACACAACCTTAGACATGACACACCAACACAAATGTACACATATACACAGACCTTCATGTACAAACCTACACACACATACACACACACACACACAGAAATACAAGCTACACACATTATAAATAGAAATAGCTGCCTACAATATCTTTATGTACACAAATGTGCCACAATCCTGCCCACGTGGAGTCAGCCAGATCTCACAAACACACACACACATACACACACACACACACACAGGTGAAGGAGCTGCCATATTAAAATCTCTCCAAGATTCTTTCCATGTCTCTATTTATCCGTTGCAGCGTGTGTGTTTGGTCTAGCTCGGAATTCTTCTAGGGGAATAAAACAGCCATCCAAAGGCCACACTCATCCACACACACACACACACTCATCCACACACACACACACATCAGCGCAGCACGTGTCTGCCAGTTGCGCGTAAAGATGATGAATGTAGACGCGTTATTATCTAGTGGAACATCATTTCTTCAAGGAGGACATGTTTCTGGATCAACAGCACTTTGTTTCATCTGGAACATTTCTTTCGACCAATCACTGCAAGCTGACATCACTCTTATCCGCCCCTCCCCCTTCTGAGCTACGGGAAAACGTGTACTTCTAGATATCAGTTTACAATAGTGACCTTTATCACTGCATTTGTATTACACCGATTCATACCACAGTAATTTTGGAGAAATAAAACACTTCACTTCAACGCACTTTTATAGGAAAATAATCGACCTCGGCGTAGTAACAGTAATTCCGCTTCACCACACCACCCTGTTGCTGATCATTTTCCCTCAAGTGTTTTATCCCTTACTTTTAAATAATAATTTGTTTGTAATGCATTGATTTATAAAATATCCTACAGAGCAGTCATGCTGGGCGTGGACAAAAAGTGCAAAGTAGGAATTCAGTGGAAAGAGGCAGGACATAGATAGATAGATAGATAGATAGATAGATAGATAGATAGATAGATAGATAGATAGATAGATAGATAGATAG
>CM075009.1:2768619-2861329 GCA_037576675.1 Pangasius sanitwongsei | reverse complement strand
ATAGATAGATAGATAGATAGATAGATAGATAGATAGATAGATAGATAGATAGATAGATAGATAGATAGATAGATGCAAAATAATTGATTAAGACTAGTATAAAATATGATAATTACTAACTAATCTAGTCTAATCTAACTAGCATAGCATATCCTGAAAACATACAGTTTGTTAGGATGTGTCTTCGAGTTACGATGTTAGAAAGCTAGAAATAAAATGTGAAAAAAAGCTGATTAGATAGATTAAGAGTGCTAGAGGAAGGAAAACAACACCACATCCAGAGCAGGGTTATTTCAGGATTGCAGGACTGGGAGTTGATCTACACAACCTCTCTTAACTGTGTGTGTGTATGTGTGTGTGTGTCTGGGTGAGTTTGAGTGTGTGTGTGTGTGAGTTTGAGTGTGCGTGTGTGTGAGTGTGTGTGTGTGTGTGTGTACGTCCTGAGGCTGTGTGTTTAACTTTTTGAGGAGTGAGTGCTGCACTTTTGTCCCTGATAATCCCCAGACCCAGCTGCCAGTGGGCACACCCTGACTGACACATATACACACACACACACACACACACACATGTGAGGAAGGTCCATTGACATAATTATTACAGTAGCTTATTAATGGCATGCCTGGGTGCCATTAGCACCAGCAGCAAAACAGCAGCAAAACAGGTAGCTCCAGGGCCCCTGGTCCCTGGACCAAAACTCCCCCTTTCCAACACACACACACACACACACACACACAGCTCAAACTAACAGTCCTCATTCCTGATACCGCACTTAGGTGAGCTTTGGGACACGAGTTATGATCTTGTAGCTTTACAGTCTCTCAGCTTCGTCCTGTTCCTCGTGCTCTTTTTCTTTTAACAGGTGTTTCACACCGAGACAGAGGATTTGTTCGAACTCAGCGCTTCTGAAAAGCAGCTCTATTCAGCACAGCCCTCTACCTCGAGGCGACATCAAACCCCTCATTAGTACTGAAAATAATAGAATCAGCCATTGAATTGCTACAGTTAGAGCTGCAGCGCTGGACAGGATAATTGTCTCACCACAGTGACACGCCCCTTTTTCCTTTTCTTTCTTTTTTTTCTCCATACAATTTTATTCACTCACTCTTTTTGAACAATAAATCAGTTGTCTGCACTGCTGAAATATAATCAAGCAGTTAAAATCATTTCCAAAATAAGCGTGGATATAAAAAAAACACCTGCCGTACGCTAAAAAAAAAACAAGCGCGTGGCCTGCAGCGACGTGTGAATGAATGAGCGGTGGGGTGGAAGCCGATAGAGGATTCCGACTCTGCATGTCTGACACGGTTTTCTTATCACTCACAGTAGCTGAATTTCTCATTTAACAGCACTTCCTATAGTGAGGTAGAAATATCATTCCATTTGAATCAATTTTTACTATGCTAATAATGAAATGATTTATTATTGATCACATAACGCAAAACATTTTTACATTTTTATTCTACATTTTTTAAATAAACGCATGAACATCGAAGACAAAAATCTTGTAGTGTTTCTGTTCACGACTCTTAAAAGAATTTAACCTGTTCATCAGCTGGAGCCACGAAAGAAATCAGTGTTTTTTACTTCAAACTTACGATATTTTTAAGAACGTCTTTTTACATACTGATTGATAAGTAAGGCATACAACACTCAGGGGTGTTCTGTTATAGGAAAATAATCAATGATGTGGTGCAGTGGCCTGAATATTTTCTATAGCAGCATGGCTTGCAGCGTTTTATTCCACTGATACACAGCAAATAGCCAATGATTCCACTGCTTATTTAGTAAAGAACAACACATAATTTTTATCTGTTTTTAGTTACATTTAACATTGTAGAACATCCACAAAACAAGCTCTTGCTATCACTACGACCCTAACTTCCTTAACCAGACTCTTGTTTTTTTTTTCTATCTCAAAGTTAGTAAAATTAAAAAAAGCAGCTTGTTATGTTACTGAGAAATCACAAAAGAGCAAACAATGTCGGAAAACAGTTACAAAGTTACAGCTTTTTCTTATAAAGCGCTGGAGCCTCCTTCACCCTATGAGCAATTACACGACCAGTAATGTGGAGTGTCCACGTTACGAGTACAAGTCCCTATGTAAGTTGTTATTATAGAAGCAATAAGGCATTAGAACGTCAGAGAAAATGAGTCAACACCTTCTGACCAATCAGAACCCAGAATTCAACATCACAGTAGTATAATGATGCATTTAAGGTGAACTTGTAACTTGTAATTCCGCACCTACACCTGGTGAAAAGCCAGCGAAAAACGCCCCCTTGACTTAAAATTTCAACAACTTGGGGCAGTCTTCTTAGCTACCTGTTCCTTCCCTTTTTACGGAGTGACTATGGTTAGCCGGCTAGCTTGTTGCCAATGCTACTCACTAGTGTCCGCTCTTGTTGTTGCGCTGCAATTTCAATCCAAAATGTTGCATCAGTGTTTGAAATTCACTATAGCAGAACAGAACCAGGAGCTACTCAGGCCTGTAACTGTAAAAGTACACTTACATTAGCTTTTCATGAGCTTTACATGCTCTGACATTGCCAACACAACACACACTTTTGTGAAGGCATTGATGTTTTTTTTCCACTCCGCACACCGAATGTCCCGACATGGGAAATGACGTTATTGCAACTTGCAAATGATCATTTACAGTGCAGAATGCAGCATAAGGCTCATAATGCTCTGTAGTGCATGATGTAGTTCACTGTCATATACGTATTTGATTTAGATTTCTTTCAGCACAGCTGTACAGCTGTAGACGTAAAATAGACGGCCTACCACGTGGTCTTCACTTCTACTGGACAGACGTTTGTAATCCGATAAAGACCTTGGGATGAGTGAAGAAAGGTCTTCATCATGATAACACGAGCCGACTTGTCTTGCTTTAATACGACTAGACATTTCAAAAAGACCTGACTTTATGAAAAAAAAAAAAAACTCCATCGACCCTGATGGACCCTCGGATAATAAAAACGTTGTGTGGATGTTTCAGTAGACTTCAATCCCTCAGAAATATCCACTAAAAGCGTGTGTGTGTGTGTGTGTGTGTGTGTGGAGGAATGGAGACAGAGGGTCTAGAGCTGAGGGAAAGACGAGGGAGCCCCAAAACGCTCCTCATGCCCACGAGCGTGTTTAGAAGGCTCTCGTATTATTTTTTCCTACGGGGAGCAACTTGAAAGTGCTACGCTGCAAAAGGTCTCTTTCTCCATTCATACTGGTGTGTAAACACACACACACACACACACACCAGGCCTCTAGGACACAGGCGCACGGTGCATTCAAGAGGAAAACTGAAATTCCAGCTGTGACGTACAACACGGAGGTGAGGATGAGAAACATTCGGTTTATGGATGTAACTCGGTTTCCTTTTAATTATATTATTTTTTTGCATCAATGCACAAAACATTTTACAATTTTATTTTTTCTTTAATAAATATATTTCATTCAATTTATCTTACTTGATCTTAATTTTTTATATATTTTTTTTCCAAATTTAATAGTTGTTTTTTTTTTTTATTTCATATATAAATGTAGCAGTTTTTATATATTTATATTAAATTAAAAAAAAAAAAAAAAAAGTGAAAATGAACCATGGCATAAGTGACCTTATTTTACATAGTTAATGTATATAATTTTTATATGAAAAAATGATAAAAATCTAACAGTGAATTTTATTCTGGTAGCTCTAAAAAATCAGGATGTAGCATAATGCATAATCACATTATTGTACACAGATGTGCTAATTTTAAAACTAAAGTCAATATTATTAATAAAAAAAATACACTGAGATAACACATTGCTTTTTTTTTTTTTTATCTGACAACCTCGCCAGCAAATTGCAGTAAATCTCTCCACTGTTCTCTGCTATCATCTGATGAAAAATGAGCTGCTGGTACACGTCTGGCAGCAGCAGAGCGTTAAAAAACTCTGATGTCATATTTCTTCTTTTCTTGACAAAGAAAACAGAATTTCAGACATTTCAGAAGGAAAAAAATAGGCCATGATGCCTGGAAAGAGATGAAGGAGAGAAAACCTGAAAAATATCATGGTTATAAAACAAAGGCGTTTTTTTTTTTTTTTTTCCAGCCAGTTGGAACGAAGCACGTTGATAATCTTAAAATTGAGTGTTAAGCTGTCAGGTAAAGTGAGCCAGTGCTGAGACGCAGGAGTCATCTTTCTCCGTATGCTATGACATATGCTGGCTTTCTCAGAGCAGCTGCTTTGTAGCGTGTCGTCTGTCCTCGTATGGATCAAACTAAGATTAGGACGTAAATTAGAGAGAGCTCCACATACGTGCAGATCGACAGAGACAGAAGGAAAGCGAGGAGAAAGGGTAATTAGAAGGTTTCCCGTATCTTTTATAGAGCCGTTAGCGGTTAGCAGCAGCAGGCGCATGGAGGCCTAAGAGGAAATTTGGCTTTTTTTTTTTCTGGTGTGTTAGTGGGACACACAGGTCTGCTGAGACCCAAACAGGGCCTGGACCAAAATCGACCTCCTCTAACGACCGGGATCAAAGCTTCTTTAATGTGGAGCTACAATGAAGGTGGGTAATTTGCATCTCCCCATTGCTCCCGAGCGTAATTAAAACCTTCACTATTCCAGGAGCCCAGCCCTTACGAGACTGGAGTCTTGGGTCGGGATGCGGATAAAGAAACCGTTCTGCAAGATTCTGTGATGAAAAATGAACAGGTTTGGCAACAGAAGTAGAGAAAAAAAATCACTTCTTCTACTCTTGACGATAAAATGAAGTTACTGCGTCCAGCAAATATTTAAGGAATAACACACAAGGCGAGCTGTTATCAGAAAATACAAAATCAGCAACAGGGTGGTGTGATGAAGCAGAGTTACCGTTACCACCCTGAAGTCGCTTATTTTCTAATGACAGCACATACTATAACGTTTTAAAGTATGTGCCAATCAATAAGTAAAGAATAAAACACTTTGGGGTGTGCGGTTATAGGAAAATGATCAACGACAGATTATTGCTATGCAGCAAGAAGCAAAGCAGAGTTACTCTTACTACCCCGAAGTTGATTATTGAAATGTACAGCTTTACCTCTGAGCGCCGACACTGGAGACTCCTTCCAAAACTGATAAATAACATCTCCTCACAAAAGACTTTACCATATTAACTGTTAGACATGTTCTTTTATCCGTTTATGTGTTTTTCAAGGAAGTCCCTGTGTAAATTACTATAGAATATATAAACATATTCAACATATTATTAACGTATTATATTAGAAAGAGCGCATTAATAGAACCCTGTAGCCAGAACTACTTTCAGAGCTCAAAGAAAATGAATCAGCACCTTCTGACCAATCAGAAGTTTAGCAATACAGTAATAACTGCCTGGAAAATAATTGTTGAAATCAGAGATAACTAATAGATGAAAATCTCTGCCTTTAATCATGCTGCTTTTTTCAGCCTCTTCATGCCGCTACAGTGACGTGGACGGGAAGTGCTCTGTGTCTCACTTCCTCGTGTGTCCTCACGCTTCTTTGCAATTGCAAAAACTGTCTTTGTAGCTCTCAGTTCAGCTTAATTTCATGTGAGGCCTGAATGGTTTCAATTCCACCGAGCAGTCTTTCATCTCTGCCACTTTTTTTCACCAGCGTGCTTTCTTCTACTCCTCACAAGCATGAATTCATTTGTGTCCATATGCGTGCATGCTTTGAACTCGCCTCGACTTCTTTCTGCACGATGGAGGAATAAAAACAAACATGTTCTCGAAGGCCTCGGTGGCAAAGCTGCGTGTCACACTCACGAGTCCTCAGAATTATGAACTACCTTCCTGTCAAACTCGCTAGAAGCGTGATCAAAGACGGGTTTCTATCGAGTCGTGTGTTTTGCTGTTTGCAGCAGTTATAGTGAGTCAACCAAATACACAATGTGTTATTAACTTTCTCCACCTATCTGCATGTTTCAAGAAAGAAAGAAAGAAAGAAAGAAAGAATAACCGAATGATGAGCAGTTGTGGAAAATGTGTGCAGACTAAACATAAACCTACAGCCTGATGTTAGCCAGCCGTAGCTGTTGCGTCACCACATGCCTTTTGGATTAGTGGAACTCAGTGGTATAGGTGGCAAAGGTTATGAGCATACACACTTTACTAATATCAACACTAGGAGTCCTGTCACTCTTAGCCAACACCCCCCGTCTGACACCGTCTAGGTGGTACAGTCCAGGCACTGCCATGCTCTTAAAACCTTCCCTGTGGTCCCTAGCTCGGCACGATCCCTCCCATGGCAGCCTCAGGGAGCATAATTCTTGCACAATTATCCATTTAGGTGAAGAGGACATGGGCTAAACTGCAACACATGTAGCCCTCGGCCTGCAAACAAAGAACAAAAGGTGGCTGCTGGAAGCCCTCCACCTTTACCTCTATAAAAACTCCAGCCAAACCAACGGCCTATGCAGAAGCCACAATCTCTCCCACTGTGTCTCCACACACACACACACACACAGAGAGCACTAAAGACACATATAATAGGTGGGCAGACGGAGGAACAGTCTTTAACTCCCAAAGATTGTACAATATCGCAATTGTGAAAAAAAAAAAAAAAAACCTTTGTGTGTGTGGTGTTCAAATCTCCATCCCAATATATTCCAAATCTTTGTCCTTGTGGTCGCAAAATATGAAGAAGGATCAATTTGTTATCGTTGTCAATGCTCGTGAAAAGTAAGGAAGAAAAACACGTTGTGAAGTGCTGTTACAGGAAAATAATCAGCGATGGTGTGGTGTGATATGCACACACTGAAGCAGAGTGATTAGATTCCTATAACAACACATCCTGAAGTGTTTTATTCCCCTTATACAACAGCAATTTACCAACGATTTCAATTTTTTTATTGAAGAAAATGTCATGCTTTTAATCCATCTACAGTTACGTTTAATAAGTCTGAGAAACAAGTTAGTTCCTGTTACTGCCGTTCCCTCACCAGTCCCTTTTTTTTTCTGTTTTTCTCTTTTTTTCATCCCTCTTGAAGTTACGAAACGATAACGTATTAGAATGAGAACATCGACCTAAGCCTGTGATTTGATTTTCAGTTCACCAACAGATTCGAGAGTTTAACACTGCTGTGGGTTAAGAACAAAATACAGCAGCATTTGTCTGTAAAAGGAAGTTAAGCAGAGAGAGAGAGAGTAGACAGAAAACAGGCAATGAAATCCAGGACAGTGAGTCATATCTAGATAAAGAAATATCTCAGCCTCAAAATGAGATAAAAAAAAAAAGGGCTGAATAATCCTAGCATTAATGATAGTATCAAGTATTAAAAAAGGTTAATCGGGGATGTCCCCTGACAGAACAAATGCAGAGCTCTTGCTCCTGGCAACAACCTGTGCGTGAAAAGTAAAAAAAAAATAAAATTAATTATTATTATTATTTTTTTTTTTAATTAAAATTAAAATCAACTTTTAAAAAGTTGAAAACACTTTGTGTGGGTCACATAGGTTTTGGGAAAGTAGATATTAAGGAGAAACAGATGACGCCTACACTATAGTGTCGAAATATTAGAAACGTAAATAAAGCGCTAATATACAGTATTACAGAGACATTTGAGAGCAACAGCTTTTTAGTACTGAGACTCAACGTTACTCAGTTAAAGTCCAGCAACTGCGTTTGCATTTGACAAAATATTCAAACATTTTATATCCATGTTTTATTTATTTATTTATTTATTTATTTACCCTCTCAGAGCACTTTATTAGGAACACCTGTACAGCTACCCATTCATGCAATTATCTAATCAGCCAATTGTGTGGCAGCAGCGCAGTGCATGAAATCATGCAGTTACGAGCCAGAAGTTTCAGGTAATGTTCACATCAACCATCAGGATGGGGCAAAAATGTGATCTCAGTGATTTTGACTGCGGCGTGATTGTTGGTGCCAGACGGGCTGGTTTGAGTATTTCTATAACTGCTGATCTTCTGGAATTTTCATGCAGAACATTCTCTAGAGATTACGCAGAATGATCCAATCAAGAAAAAACATCCAGTGAGCGGCAGTTCTGTGGATGGAAACACCTTGCTGATGAGAGAGGTCAGTGGAGAATGGCCAGACTGGTTCGAGCTGACAGAAAGGCCACAGTACCTCAGATAACCACTCGGTACAACTGTGGTGAGCAGAAAAGCATCTCAGAACGTACCACCCATCGAACCTTGAGGCGGAGGCGGAGAGTCGCGCAATTCCTGCAGATTTTTCAGGTGCACTTTCATGCTGCGAACCCGTTCTACCACATACCAAACACAGTGACAGCACACTCAGTAGGTGATATCTTCAACTCAGTTAGTCATATGAACATTTTGAGTGCGCTGAGTGTGCTGTCATTGTGTTTGGTATGTGGTAGAACAGGGTTCGCAGCATGAAAGTGCACCTGAAAAATCTGCAGGAATTGCGTGATGCGATCATGTCAACGTGGACCAGAATCTCAAAGGAATGTTTCCAACATCTTGTGGAATCCATGCCATGAAGAATTGAGGCTGCTTTGAGAGAAAGGGAGGCTCTACCCAGTATAAGTATAGTGTTCCTAATAAAGTGCTGAGCTGCAGCACAACAACTTTTTTCATCAGTAGTACCTGTGCTAACAATGAAGCCTATTTTTTGTAAGTTCTACACAGTCTCACAAAGGTTTTGGGTTCATTCCTGTAGCCATTTGGTGACCTTTTAACCCATAAAAGTAGACTAATGTTACACTCCCACCTGCACACACAACTGCTATCAGGGGAAACCAGAGGTATCTATTTCTCTAAAAAGATGTTCATATGACTAACTGAGTTGAAGATATCACCTACTGAGTGTGCTGTCATTGTGTTGCTGAACCGCAACAGATGATCTGGGTCAATAAGCTTCTCGCTTGCTCAACAGAGAACTGAATTAAATGCATGAATAAGTGAAGGGATGGAAGAGCTATCTGGACTGAATCATTCTTTTATTCATCTTCAGTAAGCGCTTTATCCTGTTCAGGATTGTGGTGGATCCGGAGTCTATCCCGGAAACACCGGAATTGATCCAGGAATACATCCTGGTTGGGACATCAGTCAATCACAAGACACCATGAACACACACACACACACACACACTTATTCATATCTAAGGGCAATATGCTGTGATAGTATGGTGAGCTAAAATGATATTTGTTTTCCCAAATCTTGGTTGCCTCTTCCAGGAGGATAACGCCTGGTAGCTGACAAAAGTTTAAACAAGATGATGAATCATTGAACTTGCATATGTGGCTTCTCCAAATATTAATTGTGGAGGTGCCATGAGTTTGGAAACCTATCTACATACTGGTATGTTTTTTGGGAATGTGGGAAGAAACTGTAGGATCTGTGAGGAAGCAATGCTAAACGATGCACCAATGTGTATATGTTGAGTAATTTGCAAAATAAATGTTAAAATTCTATTGCTATAAAATCATAAGAAATGGCCAGGATTAAGGAGACAGAACATTAAGGACTGTCAGGGCATGAAGGCGAAAGAAACCACAAATTTTGCGCTAGACCTGTTGTGTGGGTTTCTTAAGCTTTAAGGTTCTGAACTAGTGAGCCACAGCTTGTGTGTTCCAATCCCAGGCCTTGTTGAAAGAATTCACCAAAATAATAAATGTAATAAATAATCAAGACCTTCTATCACGCTATACTGAGGACAGTTGTTCTCCATCCAGCTAGCGCAGCACATTAACGCTGTTAGCAGCCTTTAAAATAGAAAGGAATTTGAAGTCGAGGAGATTGGAGGAAGGTCTGAGTGCTCTTGGACATTACAGATTTAACGACTTGGTGATTGATTCATCCCTGAGCTCCATAGGAAGCAGAAAATGGATGGCAAGGAGGTCAACAAGCTTCTAGAGGTCAAGCATTCCCTCTTGAGTCTGTACTGACTATCATAAACATTCGTCAGTAAGCAGCAATTTCTTTATTGTGACATTAGCCATGGTGTAAGGATATAATAACACATGATGGGCCATGCTGTTGTAGGAAAACAATCCACATCTGGAGTACCAACCTGAAGTGAATTATTTTCTTATAACAACATGACCCAAAGTGTTTTATTCCTCTTATACCACAGCAGTTTGCCAACTGTTACAATTTTTAACGGATTAATAAACGTCACATTTAATGTTCTAAAACATCGAACAGCTATAAACCATCATTCCCTCACCAGCCTCACTTTTTCCACTTTTTTACAAAAAAGGAAAGTATAAACTCCTCTGTCCTGAAGACTTACCTGTGACTCTTGCAAAGCATTGACACTGGAGACTCCTTCCACAAATGTTACATAAACTTTTTCCTAACAGAAAGCTTCCCATGTTTTTTCCTTTCTTTAGAAACAATAAGGTATTAGAACAAGCGCATTAATATGAACCTGTTTCTGTTACGGCCGAAACTTCTGAGTTGCTGTTATAGAAAATTAATCAACACCTGTTGAGTCGAGAATTCTGCCGCACTTTGGGATAAAAAGCTAGAGAAAAGCTAAAGAACATCTGGAACAGGAACAGCAACATTACATATTGTACATATGTGAAATTATAACCCAAGTTAATAGCTTCATTATAAAATCAGACACACAGCTGGAACGCTGTGATACCGCTCATTTCCATTTCATAGCCAGGGGGCTTTTGCGCTTGTGTATAATTGGTTTATAGAATAACATGTTTCTGTTTACACTTGCACCCAGCAAGCAAAATGGCAAGACGAGGCAGAGGCTTTTGTAAACCACGGCCAGAATGTGAAGTGAGGGATTTAGTTACGGCCGTTACCTCACTCTGGCTCAGCACCAAGAGATTAGACCAAACCAAGCACAATAGGGAAATATTATCATATAAATGTTCGAGTTACATTTTTTTAAAGAAGCTAAATGCACATATTTGTTGTGGCTGCTGTTATTAAAGGTGAACAAACAAAAGCTCTGCCCCTGCATGCACAGGAAAGGAAATCTCAAAGAGATAAGAGCTCATGACAAGCGCTATTGAATGTCACCGAATTCCTCCGTCCTGATTTAATCAGACTCTGAGCGGACTTCCCCTGCTGCATTTCACACAGCGGCGTGAATTTGCATGAAGTGTCAGTTTCAAAGGAGCAGCGTGGACAGACCACCTGCTCAGAAATGATCTGAGATTCACATCTCCTGAAAACTGAAGATTCTCCTTTAACTCTCAGGTTCACTGGAACAATAAGAGAAGGTTCTTTACAGGGATGCCATTAAAGAATGGTTTTGATTGATTGGTTGTTCTTTAAGAATTTCTGAAAACTAAAAGAAATTCCCATCACGAATGTAACTGCATAAACAACAATAAAAAAGTTTAATCACAAATTGCTGTTTAAATAATCTAATGGACCAGATTTACAGTAGTTCCCGGAAAGTTGTGCTTGCGGAACCTTTCTTTTTTAAAAGTGCACTTAGCACTGGAAGTTCCTCTGCCTCAGACTTTCTTTTTGGAATTTTATAGCAATACATTTGTAAAATTCATGCTCAAATTGTATCATAGAGCTGTTGAATTCTGACTGGTCAGAATGTGTTGATTAATTTTCTATAACAGCAGCTCTGACAGTAGTGCAGCTGCACATCATAGCTCTATATGAATGCACTCATATGAATACGTTATCGTTTCTATAGTAACAACTCATTTAGGGGACAGAAGACATTTATGTAACATTTATGGAACGAGTCTCCAGTGTCAGTGCTTGATAAAAAAATCACAAGTAAAGCTGTAATTTTAAATTTTCCAACATCTTCAGGACAGAGGAGTTTACACTTTATGGTTTTTTGGTAATATCACATGACAGTCTGCTTTTTTTTCTCTTATTAACTTCAAGAGAGAGAGAAAAAGATAAAGGTTGATAAAGGGGAATGTAATGTTGATGTCATATTCATCTGAGAGAAATGTAAATGAAATGAAAAATTCAACTCTTGTTGCTCTATTCGGATTCCCATTAGGAGGATTTCCGGCATGGCACGGGGCAGTGAAGATATGTATGGAATAAAACACACTGGGGTGTGCTGTTATAGGAAAATAACCAATGACAAGCAGAGTTGCTGTTACAACATGAAAGTGGATTATTTTCCTATAGCAGCACGTCCTGAAGTGTTTTATTCCTCGTACACCACAGCAATTTGCTAACAATTATAATTTTCTTTATTTGGTAATGAACCATGTGTCATACTATATATTTATAGTTACATTTAATGTTGTGAAATGTTGACAAAACAAGTCTGTTCCGGTTATCATTTATGTTATAGCAGCTATAAACTGTCGTTAATTTTACATTCCTTAGAGAAATTATGTAGGCCAAGCAATTAAAAAAACAAAACAAAAAACTAGCCATTCTGACCCGGATATTAGATTTCACATAATTCCATTGTTCTTGTGGCTTTAAATACTGAACTTGTGTGTGTGTGTGTTTGTGTGTGTGTGTGTGTGAGAGAGAGAGAGAGAGATGATGATACACAATGCCACTGCTGAACCTCTGGCCAAAGAGCATCTGTAATGCGATGCAGTCTTCCCCGCTCCACACACTCCAACCTCAGCTTCTAATGCACCCTTTGTTTCCGAGCCTGTCGTTTATTACAGTTAATGACTCCAGTAAACACGGGAAGTGTAATCCAGCAGGAGCCATATGCCATAACTCCGAGTTCCACAGTCCTCTCAAGGAGAGAACAGGAAAGCATCAGGTGGTCATGACACCCCACACAGGAGGCCCAAAACAAACACAAAGGATGGAGGGAGGCGGGGCTTACACACTGCCCAGCCAATTACATGACTCCAATAGTGAGAGGAGTAACGGCCGGACATGGAGGAAGAGCCGGGGAGGGGGCGCTGTGGCTCCTCTCAGTCCCAAACACACAGTGGGCTGGGGCAGATTTACTGCTGAAGAGGTGGCAGGTCGTGTTTGTGTGTGTGTGTGTGTGTGTGTTGTGCATGGGATGAAATTCCCACCGTGCAGTCTCCAGACAGCAATAAAGCAGAGCGCTCACTCTGAGTAGGGTCAATACACACAATCAACCCATCTTTCACAAAATACACACCCCACACACACTATCTACAACCTCGCACCAAATGCACAGACCACACACACACTCTCAACAACCTCACATCAAATACACACCCTCAACAGCCATACACCAAATACACACCACACACACTTTTAACAACCTCCAAATAAGCATGCCAGACAATGACATATAAACACTTAATACCTCATGACAACCTCACAACCTCACACTAGCACACACACTCTGAATAACCTCCCTCCAAACACAAGCACCACACACTCTGAACAACCTCGTACCAAAAACACACACCATACAAGCAATCAAAAACATACACACAGTACCGCCTACTGAACACACCAAACACCGTCATTTTAATACACACAAAACAACCTCCTGATCCACACAACAAACACTCAGACACACTCTTAATACTCACCACAAGACACAAACATTTACTACAGCCTACCATACACACGGAGAACAACTACACACCGAATTCTTTACTTTCAACAACCTCAGTGTACACCTTAAACACCACTGACTAAAAACACTCACAGAACTACACAGAAATACACACACACACACACACACACACACCAAACACCCTTCTAGTAAACATATAATCTCAAGAACCTCCCATCACACACATCAAGACAAAGACATCTCACTAATGACACACACTAAACAATCCTCCCTCTATCTTTTTTTTTCCCCCTTTCCAAACAAAAGTGGCATTATTTCTCGGCCTGTCAGGGTTTGTTGGGATAAAATGATGAACAGCGTATAAGTTTACACAACTCATAAACAACAGCAGGTATCTTGAGTCGGAAAGAGTGAGGTAAAGAAGTCTTTCTTTGTCCTAGGGCATTCGTATTAAAACATTGCATCAGAGCAACACAGTGCTTCTCACAACCACAGCTGGCTCTTTTCCTTTATCGTTTAATGTTTCATACATGAACTCGTGCACTTTGAGTGGTGTGCTATTAAACACAATAACTTCCTGTGCCACAAACACTCTTTTGTAAGCTACATTGCGACTGAAGGCTCCTGTGTGGCAGCTGTGGGACTGGACGCTGTAATGCCCTCCATCATGCTAAGACAGAAACACCATTTTGAAATGGAGCAGGTTTTGATTAAGCTTGAATGACGGCTGCAGGCAAGGAGCAGAAAAACAAGAACATTATATTATACTAGGAGAGGAAACACACAGTCATCATCCAATCACATGCACACATTAGGCTAACACAATGACACTCTCTGTATTTGTATCTGTTTAATGGTCCAAATACTCGTATTTGTAGTTTGGAGTTAAAGCTGAAGTGGGAGGGGCCTAAACCAGGGAAAGACTTCTTTTTCTGGAAGTGCTTGAAAGTTCATAATTTGGAAAGTTAATAATTCATAATTCATAACTATAGACTGTTTGTTTACCTGTCCATGATATTTTCTAACACATTTATTTGGTTTAATTTTGCAAAATGTAAACAAACTAGTAGCCATATTTAAAGCAACACAATCCTGTCCTGGCAGTTACTAAGCATGTAATGAACCTGGTCTTTCTTTGTCCCATGAGTTTCATATCTGACTTCATGCTCACTCCCATGAAAGTAAAATCTCCTGATCAGATAACATTTTTGTTATGTCCCTAGTCCCTTGCTGCACACCTCTAATTTCCACATGATGCCCTGTGAACCTTTCTGGCAAGCTTCATATCTGTATTAGTATTCATTTAGGACACATTATCTGTTCATTCCAAATAATGTGTTCATAATCGGTTGTGTTATGTGCATCCCTTACCAATGACAGTGAGGGTGAAGTTGAGAGACACGCTGCCAAAGCCATTGGCTGCCTGGCACACGTAGACTCCGGCGTCTTTGGCTTCCACATTCTTGATCTTGAGGCCGTGGTGCAGAACACGGTAACGGCTCCAGCCAGCATTGACGTTCCGTCCGTCCTTCGTCCAGAGCAGCAGGGGCGGAGGGTTGCCTTCGACAGGGCATGGCAGGCGGACATTACGACCCAGATGTGCAATCTGCTTCTCCTCCACCACACTACTAACCCACGGAGGTCCTAGAGCCAAAAGAAATGGGGCAACTGTCAAAGTCAAGCAAAATAATAACACTGTTACCAAATGTTTATCTCCAAAGCAGCAGTGATAAGTATGGGGTCAACCAACTTCTGGCACCCCTGAAGGGGTCTTGCATAGGCCCAAACAGTGGCTTTTTGACAGTCCTGAGGTTTGAACTCTGAACACAGAACCCGTCAGTGAATGGAAACTAGCGAGTCACGAAAGGCAACGACTATAATAACCATGGTAATTGCTGGCTTCCGTGCCTTGTTAGCGGTGTTTGTATTTCAGCCCAAACCAGCCCTCTAACCATAAACGAATGTCAGACTAAATGCACCTTAATAGGTCAAGAGGGCTTTGTTATACTTTACATGATTTGTGTTTGCCTGCAAATGGAACGTCTGGGTAAAGTTAGGAACACATCCACAAAGAACCAGCCACTGAATAATCTTCGTGTGTACTGGGTTTAATTCACATCAGACAAGATTGCTCTTTTGTTGTTTTTTCAAGGTGATTTAGGCATGCGAGGAGAGCACGGAAGCCAGAGAGGTAAAAGACCTTGGTGAAAGAAATATGTGGACAATGAAACAGAGGTTCAGAAGCAGGCTACGGTGTAGATCTTGCCCTTACACAACTCCTAAAACAAGCTGTAGATCCGAGTGTTAAGCTTTAAAAATCCCAAAGTTAGCAGCACATTCCGAGAATTAATAAGAGTTCCCCGAGTCAGAACACTTCAGCGCACGGTTCTGTCTGGTTTTCATAGCCTTGGTGTGCACAAGGCCCTTTTCATCCCCCTTCTCTCAGCCTGCTAGTGGAGACTCCCATGAGGACCAGCTTTCCATTTCCTTTGGCCCACTTGAGCTGATTCACTCTCATTCATGCCTGGCACAGTCACATCCTGTTGCCTGCTTGAGAAACTACCCCAGCAACCAAAGATGATGGAAATTGGAAAAAAAATGTCAAATTTCCCAAATTATTTTCATTTTCCTTTAGCTCCCTCGGAATTTTCTTACTGGACAGAGGCATTTTCACCTGAAACCACTGGTCGCCTTCCAGCAACATGCCACGAGGGCCGAGCGAGAGAAAAAGTAAGAGTTGTTTTGGTGCTGGACTTAAATTACGGCACATTCCTGAAAGTTTCACAAAGACATCCTTACTGAAAAATATTACTTGCCATAGAAGTATTACTTCTAAAATGGCAAAAAAAGTAATCATCTCTCCAAATACATACCAGGGATACATGGTAAAAAACACAACAGGTGTGGCAGAGACTGAAATGGAAACATCGTTATGCAGCCAACGTGGCAATTTTAAGCAATTTGTAGGTTAACAAATGTTAACAAGAGGGTTTGGCCTATAATGAAGATCTAATCTTATTTCTTCTTTATTTTATGGCAATGTGTCTTTTATTAACAAGGCCACATGACGAGAGGAGGGTTCTTATGCACTAAGCGGGTGAGATTTCAATAGTGCAAAAGTTTGCACTCCCCATGGTTTCTGGATGAAAGATGGAAAATGAACCCCTGTTTTAGAATTTATTTCCAAAAAAAAGGGCAAAAGCAACATAAAAATAGTTTGAGGAAGGAGACAGTGTTCTACAAATGGTAAAGTTCGTACAGGGATGTCAGGAAAGTGGCAAAGTGTGAGTCATCAAGGTGGAATCAGAAAACTATTCAGAGTACACGAAAGTGGTTAGAGTTAAATATAAAGCAAATAATATTTGTATATCACATTTGTAAAAGAGAGATGCAAACTTAAGATACACAATTTGACCCATTTTGTTCCTTGCAATAGTGAAGAACATCTGTGGAACCCAACATGCAAAAGTCTCGCTGCTGTAAACTGAACTTCTTTGTCTTCTTTATTTTCTCCTAAGGGTCTGCAAACTTTTTCACCCATTTTTTTATTGTAAACGTTTTCACTCCTTTTTGTTTATCGTAAAATATGTATTTATTTTTATGAAATACTCTAAAATTGTAATAAACCATCTACTGAGTTTCACAGTCAACTTCATATGTTATATTTGAAAAGAATAAAACATCTGGAGTCATGTTAGCAACCTGAAGTTGATTATTTTCCAGTACCAGCATATTTTGACGTGTTTTATTTAGCTATAAAGTCGTTCCCTCACCAGCCTCTCTTTTTCTCCCTCTTGAAGGTAGTAAGATAAAAACAAAAACAAAAAAAAAACCAAATAGATTGTCATATTACCGAGAAATCCAGAAAATGTAAACTTCTCAGTTCTGAAGACTGATGGAAAACTTACTGACTGTTACAAAGCGCTAGAGACTGGAGACTCCTTCCATGAATGTTAAATAAACATTTATGGCCTAAATGATAAAGTCCCACATGTTTGTACTACAGAAATGATAACTTATTAGAATGAGCGCATTAATATAAACCTGTAGTAGACAACTAATCAACACCTTCTGACCAATCAGATTAGAGAATTCAATAGCGCTGTGGTATAAAGTAATTAAGCAGCATTAAAAAAATGCACTCCTAACCCTGAAAACAACTGCACCAGAGTCAAGAGTGACAGATGTAAAGTCAGTGAACACCAGAAGAGGGGCCGTCTCTCTCAACTACACAAGGTGTGTGTTTATTACATAACGGGCTCATAGCTGACTTTGAAGTTGCTCAAGGAGATCAGACACTGTCACACTGAAAACCAAATCGCCCACACACACACACACACACACACACACACTGACCAAACACACACCTGATGCACTACAAGCACACACACGTTGCTCTGTACATACACCATGCCTGGGTGTGTTTCCATTCAAACGGTTCTTGAATTTAGAAATGATGGACATTTTGAAGAACAGCAATGACACGTGAATGTGAGCCAAACATGGTCATGCAGAGCTTGGAACACACACTTGTTAGTTTGTCATCATGTTTATTGCATTCTCTCTTTATTTAACCTTTTTCCCAACAGAAAAGGTTGCTGCCTGATGTATTATTCTTTAAAAATATTTTTTTTAAAAATTGCAACCATTGGCAAATTACTGTGGTATAAGAGGAATAAAACACTTCAGGACATGCTGTTATAGGAAAATAGTTACTTTCAGAGTGGTAACTGTAACTCATGGCAAGCCACATCACACCACCATGTAGTTGATTATTATCCTATAACAGCATGCTCCCATGTGGTTTATTCATCCAAGCACCTTCCAATTTCATCACAGATTTTGCTTATCAATGATGAATATTTATTTCATTAATGATTCAGTTTCATCATTGTAAAAATGTTGTTGATGAACATCTTAATTTTTTTTATCAACAAATTCACCACTAATCTTGTGGGTCAGTGTAGGAACGCAAGTGAGTCAGAATGGCCGAGGAGCCAAGACAGCTGAAAGTGATGTCAGATTTATCTTCTGTGTCATTCTCACATGGGTTATTCATTTCTGAAAAGGCTTTCTGCGGTCTTTTATCTCAGTTTGCTGCCGTAATGCTTTACAGAAAAAGAGATAGTGTGTAGTAGTCCATGTGTGTTACAAATCCACGACACTCTGAATACGCAAACCGACAGCTTTATGTGCTGGTTTTGTCTTTTGCACTCTTTCATTGGAAGATTTTAAAAAGGAGACACAGAAGACTTGCTTACCATCACTTTTAATTTAACGCTTTCTTAGACGTGTGTGCGCATACATGTGTGTGTGTGTGTGTGTGTGTGTGTTTGGGGGGGGGGGGGGTGGTGGGGGGGGTTGGCGAGAAATAGAGAGGCTTCCATATGGGCACAGGCATATGGACTACCAGATATCACTTAAAAGCTACCCAGCATGTCTGTCTCAGCCAGCCGTCTTTGTTTCAGACATCTTGATATGAGCTCGTGATTTCTGGGGAGGATTTATGGACAGGAGGCCCCCAGACTGCAGAGCTTTGAAGGCCAAGCAGCCTCAGAACCTTCACGTTGGTGTCCCAGAGCGAGCTTCAAAAAGCCTGACAGCACGTTGCTCGGATAAACGATAATGATGGAGGAAGTGGCACGGCCATCAAACACGTACTGAGCGGGCTGAGAGAGGAAGAGTTTGTGTGACAGAAAGAGAGAGAGAGAGAGAGAGAGAGAGAGCGAGAGAGTGATCTGGTTGCCCCATGATGGTAGAACCCTTCAGTCAAACTACACGGCAGCTGCTGGAAATCTGCTCAGCAGAAACTGTGACTAAACACGGATTTTAAAGGATCTGTGGTTATACAGGCAACAAACTGGTGACCCTGCCACCTGCTTTTCTATAAAATTGAAAGAAGTGGGTTTAAAAAATGTCACTTCCACCCCAATTTATAGACTAAACGTGAGAACTGATAGTCATTAACCTTAAAATTATATACTGGGGCTAAAAGTTCCTTATATTGGCTGGTGATGAGGTAAAAAGCATGCTCATGAATATAAAAATGAGCTGCAGGCTCCTAAAATGGGCTCCTTAAAGGTTCCTTAACTGTTCATGTTTTCCAAAGGTGAACTTTTTCTGAAAAAGACAACCCATAGGGGCTGTTTTACATAAAACCTAGAAAGGTTCCCCCAGATGGACAAACGGCTCTAGTTTTCCAATAAACTGGTGACTCTGCCACCTTCTTTGCTCTTAAAAGTTATACTTGCCACAAAAGTTCCTTGTATTGGCTGGAGATGAGTTAAAACGTGAGTTAAAACGTTTGCTCGTAATTATCAACATAAGCTGCAGGCTCTTAAAACAAGGTTCTTTAAAAGTTCCTCAGACGGTTAATGGTTCTAGTTCATAAGTTATAACACAATGTTTCTAATTGTAATAAATAAAGCAATCAACAGCACAAACAAGCGTTATCATAGTTTATATTTTGGAACTTTTATCCTTTTTTAAATGAATTTCAGTTTGCATTGAAATTAATTTAGTTATATTCCATATAGCACCTTAAAGGGTTCTTCTTTTTGTCTCTCTAGGGAACTCTAAGAGATTCTATGTAGAATCCTACAACAGAAGTTCCTTTTAGCCTAAGCTTACAAGCAGAACCAACCTTAAAAAGCTGGAACCCTTAACAAATCCTATGTTCTACGTGCTTTGTAATGATAATTCTTGATATTTCTCATTTGCTCTAGACACAGATTGTGAAATTATTTTGCACGTAACCTTTGGAGAGATATGAACAAATACTTTCAAGGTGCTCTCATTGAATACGTCCTCTAGACCATTTGGATGTTTAAGACCAACAGTTGCTGGTAATGTGTGGACATTGCATAATCTAGTAGAAAATCCTGTCCATGATGGAAAACATACTTTTCTTTACAGACAGCTGTAGTATACAGTCATTACCCGGCTATTTTCTTTTCATTGTTTGTGTCAACTGCAAATTGGCATAGCATGAAGGCTTCCACTTCTACTTCCTGTGCAGAAGAAACTGAGATAATGGCATCGGCCAATCAGAAGATACGGCTCGGTAGCTCATCTCAAGGTTGATCTCATGGTATCATGTGATTTAGTAGCGTCATTCCTCTCCTCCCCTTGGCTCCAATATAGTTGTACATGGTAGGATTGTGTTTATTTTCAGTGATACATCAGTTAGACCAAACACGGCTCATGGCTTTGGTATGTGGCTCCTTTATCTCAGGGTGATAATGCCGCCAACTGACGCCTGTGATTGTTTGCACTGATGCTCAGGCTATGAATCTCAGCATGGGGTCAAGGCTTGGTAAACATGCAAGCCTCCACCTCTCCTGGCACACAAAGCCTCCGAGTTCTCCCAACTCATCTCTGCATGTTTGTTTCTGAGGATCTTAATCAGATCTGCCATCGGTGCCAAGATAGTTGATTCACCTGCGCTAGCACAATGCTAATTGCCTATGGAACTGGAACTTCCAAAAAGCATAAAAAAGATCAGCGCAGAATGAGAAAGACTGTTCAACGGTCAGTGATGCTGATCACATGACCGTGTAGGGAAAAAAAAAGTTCCACCTAGAACTCTTTTTCCTTTATCCCTTTGGGGGAAGACTTAAGGGTTCTATGTTGAATTTTATAACAGAGGATGCTATTTTTTCTAAGAGTGTATGTATTAACTGGGTAAGGGTGTGCTACAAAACACCAAATTATTGGTTATTATTTTCTTCTTTATGCCTAGAACCTGAACATACCAAGACAGTTTAGCTAAATGGTAAATGCCTGGGGTTCTATGTGTTAAGAATAATAATAAGAATGAAAAGCCTCTCTGGAAGGGGAACCCTCTGTTCTGGCTTTCTACATAGAACCATTAAGGGTACCCTGACTGAGACAGAGGAGGTACAGACTTTTTTTTCTTCCTAAACTCGTTCAATGTTTTGGTGTAGAACCCTAAAATAGAGTGTTCCCTATCTTTCAGAAGACTAAAAATCCGTAAAAAAAAAACCTTCATAAAATATTTTTCTAAGAATGTACCAAGTAATAAGTAGGCTTGGAACAACTGACGGTAGCCACATTAACTTACCCATCCAATACATACACTCAGAAAAAAAAAGAGTTCTTTCAGAGTTGGTAGGGTTTTACACAGACTCAGCAAGGGTTCCTCCTGAGGCACAATTATTGAGGAGATATATATATTTTTTTTAAAAAGTATGGAACCCATTTATAAAGCTAAAAGAATGTACAATTTTAAAAAGAAATAACCCCATATGTTATTCACTCAGTACTTCTTGAGGAACTCCTAAAATAAATCTATGTATAATCCTACAACAGACTTTTCCTCTTATAACGGGTTTAAAGTAGAACCCTTTTTTCCCCCTATTTATCCAATGAACCCTTAAAGATCCTTTCAGAAACTCTCTTTTCCAAGAGTGCACCAGGTACCAAGAGGGGTGCCAAGGTAAAATAATTAAAAAATTTGGATTTTGTACCACAAACCTAATCAACTAATACAGATCCTCTTAGAAAAAAAGGGTCCTTTGAGGCATCTTTAAGGCTTTATTTCAATTATAGGTTCTTAGCTTCCACCAAAAAAAAAAAAAAAAAAAAAAAACACTTTATTGTAGGGTTCTACATAAAACATTTAAGGGTTCCCCCAGAGGCACAACCAAAGAACCATTACAGTTTTAAAATGTTTAAAGAGATCAGAACTCCATTAGAAAGCTAGAACTATTAGACTTCTAGGAAAAAAATATTAATAATAAAAAATAAATCCTAAAAGGTACTTTGTTTGCTCTATGTCCTTCTGGGAGAGGAATATATAGAACATAGAATATGTACGTATATTACTCACATCAGAGCACATCACATCCTACATCAGAGTGTTTTCCTCTTAGAACAGCTTTCAAGTGAATGTTTTATGGAGCTAAGAACTGTTAACTACCCAAAGAATCCTTGAGGAACCTTTTTTTCTGAAAGTGTAGCTGTCTCGGAGCAAACTGAGCCACCAGACTGAAGCTACAATTGTGATGGATCTCAGCTTGACAACTGGAGCAATGAAACCTGAAGCTCTCAAGATCTCCTTTCAACGCCAGCTGCCTTCGTTCATGACTTATGCAGAGGTGACTGAGGGAGTGTGTGTGCTGGACTGAGGGAGTGTGTGTGCTGGAATGAGGGAGTGTGTGTGCTGGACTGAGGGAGTGTGTGTGCTGGGCTGAAGGAGTGTCTATGCTGGGCTGAGGGAGTGTGTGTGCTGGACTGAGGGAGTGTGTGTGCTGAGCTGAGGGAGTGTGTGTGCTGGGCTGAGGGAGTATGTGCTGGACTGAGGGAGTGTGTGTGCTGGGCTGAAGGAGTGTCTGTGCTGGACTGAGGGAGTGTGTGTGCTGGACTGAGGGAGTGTGTGTGCTGAGCTGAGGGAGTGTGTGTGCTGGACTGAGGGAGTGTGTGTGCTGGGCTGAGGGAGTGTGTGTGCTGGACTGAGGGAGTGTGTGTGCTGGACTGAGGGAGTGTGTGTGCTGGGCTGAGGGAGTGTGTGTGCTGGACTGAGGGAGTGTGTGTGCTGGACTGAGGGAGTGTGTGTGCTGGGCTGAATCATGGTGGCTCTGACTATCTCAGCTTTGTTATTGCTCAGCATTTCAGACCTGCTGCTGTGAAATAGTAAACCTGTGAGTCACTCCAGCATAGGATAGCACCCTATATACCGTCCTCCTGCAGACCACCAGGGGTTGGACCACAGGGAAAAGTCCTACCGCGCCAACCTGGCCTCATAAACGCACTCGCTGCCTGGCAGGGGCGCGAGATAATTCTGGCTAACAAGAGCCCCAGCAGAGTAATGAGCACCTGTTTATTAAGAGTATTATTTCTAAAAAAAAAAAAAAAAAAAGCTGAGCCGACGGCGATCACACGCAACCTTTCTATTCCTGATTTGCTCCTTTTGTGTGTCCTATCTCCCTCTGTAATCATCTTATTCACTTTATAGCTCCGTCCTTTTGTGTCTCTGCTGAACGTTTGTGTCTTGAGCCATTTCTTCAGTTATGTCTTTGCCTGTCAGAGCAAGACTGCGCAAAGCAAAAAAGACATGCTATGCTTCAACCATCCTCCTTTTAAGCTGTAAGCCTTCATTTTTTTAAAGGCTTTTAGATTTCTCACTCCTCTCACAGCCTGACCTAAAGCAATGATCCAGAAGCCCATTACCAGTGACCCAAGAAAAATGGACTCAAACGGCACTTAAGAGAAATATGAAAACGAATACGCGTTGTTTTTGTTGAGCTCTGCAATTTCAGGGCTCTGAAAAAACATGTCAGTTGAACAAATACACACATCGGGGATGTTCAGAAGCATTGTGGTGGCAAAATCACGTCTTTCAGAGCTGACGTAGCAAGCGGCGGAGGCTGGTTAGCTTGGACAGCTGTAATCCTCTCTGTGAATTGCTGAGTAATCCCACCTGTAAAAGGGAAGACAAAAGGAGAGCTGCAGGAGCAGCCCGAGAGCTTCCCACACCCAGAGAAGTGATCCAGGAGAACATCGCTCCGACAGGAATGGGCTGAAAATGAAGGAATAGTGGCAATCTTTCTTTTTCACAACATATTGCCCTGCTTCCACCTGTGCAAACACTCCACCCGACCACAAGCAACAAGCAAACGAGTGGATCACACTCACATGATGAGATACCGCCGAACTCCCGGAGCTATTCATGCTCTCAAACATTAAACTGATAAAAAAGAAAGGGAAAAAAAAGAAAAAAGTTCAAAGGCTCGGCACTCTCCTTTATGTTTTAATGCCTCCACCATAAATACCGACACTTCTCAAATAGCTGCGTCGGAGTGATGCCGCACAAGAGCAAGTGCAGCTCATTAAGCTCCTTGTTTACCCGAGATACTGCAGGCTGAAATACTGCGGCCCGGCCTTTTGATAAAGCGAGCTGTTTCGGGCAGATCGGTACTACAAAGGCGAGCCCAGGCTCATCAAAACACAAAAAGAGTGCTGCTTCTCATCTGCTTTTCAAAATCTGAGGAGGAAAAGTGAGCTATGCTCGCCAGATTGAACGTGAAGTTGATCTTAACATGCCCCATGCATGTGTGTGTATTTCTGTGTGTGTGTGTGTGTGTGTGTGTGTAGTCTCTGAATACGAGTCATGAACATCATGTTCAAATTTAATAACTGTACTATTTCCCCATTTAAGAGTGCTGGTTAACTAGCTCAGCATTTACAAGGCCAAAGAACACACACACGCACAGTCCGAAAGATCTGCCAAACAAATGATTTTTTTTTTTTTTTGGTTGTTTGTTTTTTTTTGTTTTTTTTTTTTTTTCTAAAAAGGATTTTGCTAAGAATGTAAAGAGGTAAGCTTTTTTCAGAGCCCCTTTAGACACATGCCAGGCCTTTCTGAAAGTCTGTTAATAGTGATCCTGCCTCAAGCAACATTTTAATTAGCTCGAGCACAGTGCCAAAAAGCACGCGGCACGCACATGGACACGCTGACACACACCGACGCACATCAGAGGCCGACGTTTGACAAGTTTTACGAGCGTGAAATGATGTTCCTTATGAAATAGAAGCGTCACGTGGATCTTACAATACAGGAATATAATGAATAGTAAGAAGCACCTGAGGGACTCTAGGGCTAAATAAACACCTTTTCACATATACACATGCTACAGAAAGAACCACAGACAGGAAAGACTTCTGTTTTTTTTGCCTTCAGGCCCTGCTTGACAACCTTCACTACACAGATAGCATTAAGAACAGTACAACATACTTAAACCTACAGCACACCAAATAACAATAACAACAATATTAATTATTATTATTATTATTATTAGCAGTTCCTCCGGGTTCTCCGGTTTCCTCCCACCTCCCAACAACATGCCTGTAGGTGCATTGACTATTTTAAATAAAAAAATATTTCTACATTTTTAATAGCCTCTAGGTGTGAAAGTGTTTGTGCGTGAGGCGATGGACTGGCAATGGACAGGCTCCGGAGCTATTTTTCAATTTTTTTGAATAGATCTAAATAAATCAGGATCCACAAATAAACCGTAGGCGATTTACAAATACAAAGTACGATCTACAAAGATATAAAACAAGCTGCACAGATATTTTTGTATTTCACAAATAAATATTTGGTTTACAAATATTTTTGGACAGCACAACCTCATTGGCTGTATTGTGTATAGCGCCATGCGCGTTTGTGCGTAATGTGAGATTTGTGGAAAGGCCCACATTTATTTGTGGATTTCTAAAAGATTTCTAATGTCAACTCATATGCCAGCCAAATCCAGGATTGTTTTTTTTTTTTTTTTTTTTTTACACTGGGTCTGCTCTAGCCAGTCAGTTAGCGAGACAACTTTTCACTAATGCCCACGTCACTCCAAACAGCCACAACAGGTACGCGATATGGCCAAAGGTTTGTGGACACCTGACCATCGCACCCATATGTGGTTCCTCCCCAAACTGTTGCCACAAAGTTGGAAGCACACAACTGTACAGAATATCTCTGTATGCTGTAGGATTACAATTCCCCTTCCCTTCATGGTTTCTGAATGGGCACATGTAGGTGTGATGGACAGGTGTCCACATACTTTTGGCCATATAGTTATACCCTCAGCCAATCAACACACATCCAGGATGTAAGTAAGTCTCAAGTAAATGGGATTTTAGTACAGGGAAATATTCCCCAGATGGTGGATAGTGATTTAGTTGAATGTTAAAGCGGGTTTCTTGTATACATGTTTGTGGACGGAGAGACTGATGTCTCTTTTTTTCCCCCTCCCACAAAACATGGAAGCATCAGCCGCAAAACAGCTCTGATTGGCTGCCAGATGGTTACCTCGGAGTATGTTCTGTTTAAAGTTAAACTGCGGTGAGCGTTTTAAATGGACAACAGAGGGTGATGTTCCCACACTGCTATGGTTTGGTGTCCATCACTGCAATGATCACTGGAAAAATGTGACTTTCTGATGGATACCAAAATGTTGTTTAAAAATCAGCCTTTTCACATTATGTATCAGATAAGTAGGGCTAAGAGAAAAAGGTATACACTTTTATACAACAGTGATGTTGAATTCAGGTTCATTTTAACGTGTTCATTCCAGTACATACACAGGGAGTTTATGGTGGCCACTCTATGTAAGGAGTCTCCAGTGTCAGTGTCAAGTTTTCTGACACTTTGCGGTCACGCGGTAACATGACAAGCTGCATTTTTGTCTTATTAACTTCAAAAGTAAAAAGGAGAGACTGGTGAGTGAACAATTGTTTATAGCTGCTATAACATAACGGATAACAAGAATTACGTTGTTCTGCGGTTGGCCCGCAACATCAAATGTATCTATAAATGGATAAAAAGTATGACATGTTATTCTTTAATACATAAAAAAAAATTGCAATCGTTGTTGTGGTATAAATTATTTGATGTTATGGGAAAATAACTTCATGGTGGAAACAGTAACTCAGCTTCATAACACGGCCCCACGGTTGATTCTTTTCCTACAACAGCATCTACTATTTCAGCTAGAGCACATCTGTCACTTAGTCAGGCCTGAGCTGTAGCATCTCTCCAATAAACACACACTAATATAGCGTGAAGGCCCATTAGGGAAAAACGGTTATCACACTACAGTAATTCCTTTAACTCAGGCAAACACACATAATTAAATTTCCTGAAAGCTGGACTGTTATTCCTTTAGATCACAGAGGCTGCATGGCTCCAGCCGAGCTGCTCCATTATCACTCGTGTGATAAGCGACAGCGCCTGCAGAGAGCCGTTATCTGCCTGATGAAGCGGAGGAGGCGGACACCTGCGGAGAAGGCCAACGGAGGACAGCGCGCCCGCTGAACTCCCACTGAGCCCTCGCTTTAAACATATCCATTTGTTAATCAAAGCTACTGTAAAATCAGCCGACTCCATTATTAAGTTTCCAGACAAAAAGCTTTGTCTTTATCTTTGTATAAAAAAAAAAATCCAGAAGGCCTGACAGCCTTGTTTACAAACCCGCAGTCTGGATCTGATTTAGATGGGAAATCTTGACCTGCTGTCGCTGTTGTCTTTCTTGATAAATCTGTCACTAATATTTTGTCATGTCTGGTTTGACTGCAGAATCTTTTAAAGACCATGACATGTGTCTTTGATGCCTGTGCCTCTCTAAACATATGGAAAGGAGCGTGACTGTGTTGGAAACACACTGCTTTTGTTAGAACTCCACATCAAGCCCTGTGCATGATGGAGTATGTAAACCCAGCTTCAGCTTCTCAGCCAAAACATTGCTAGAACACGTGAGTAGATTTTGGTAGATGCCAACACTCCTGGAGGCTGAGCTCAGGGCTGTGAGGAGCTTCATGCTTTCCAGACGCAAAAACTCAAAGGAAAGAGCAGGAACCGGGAGAAACAGGAAATAGCAAGGTTAGCAAGAAGTGAAAACATTCCTCAGGACTGTACAGGGACTTTCTTTACTGTTGGCTGGCATGTAGGAGCATGTGTGTGTGTGTGTGTGTGTGTGTGTGTGAGAGAGAGAGAGAGAGAGAGAGAGAAAGAGAGAGAGACAGCCTAGATGCATAAAGTTTAATGACACTCATTCTGAGTGTGGATCCAGAGCACTCTGGGCATTTCCCAAAGATTTTTTTTTTTTAGACTTGAAGTACAAGCGTTATGTCACACTAATTTACTCGTAACTTCTCAAATCATCACTGCAGGCACTTGAAGCTCTTAAAGGTCTTGCCTTGAGTCATATGCTATATATATATATATATCTCTAAAAGCAAATTAACGTGACAATAATGACCTGACAATAATCCCAGATCTAAACAAACAACATCAGTTCCTGTCATCATTACACACTGACATAAAGCTCTAGACAAAAAAAGCAAAGCAGACGAGATGTAAAAGACGCTGTAATTATTGTTTAGATTATAATGACCTACCAAACGTTTGCTCTATTATTATTTCCTGAGTAATTACCCAGTATTCATTAGTACTTAATAGTAGGTGTTAATAAAGTATTACTCGTTTGTTCCTGCCTAGTCCCTTCACAGTTCTGTAAGGAATAACACACAACAGGTCACGCTGTTATAGGAAAATTATCACAACAAGCCGGATTATTTTCTTATAACAGTACATCCTGAATCATGTTATTCCTCTTATACCATCTCCCAATGATTATAATTTAACTTTATTAATGAACGACATGTCAAGCATTTTATCCGTTTACAGTTACATTTAATGTTGTGGAAACAAGTTAGTTCCTGTTATCACTTGTGTTATAGCAGCTATAAACAATCCTTCCCTTATCTGCCTCTCTTTTCTCTCTCTTCTGAATGCAGTAAGACAAAAATAACACATCTTATCATGTCCCTGAGAAAGCGGAAAGCGAGAAGTCCTCTGTCCTGAAGACTTTCCTGTGTCAGAAGCTTAACTGTTACAAAGCGCTGACACTGGAGACTCCTTCCAATAATTGTAAATAATCATCTCCTTACAAAAAACTTCACCATATCTACGATTACAAACGTTTTTAAATCTGTTCATGTGGACCCTGTGTAAATTTGTACCGTCAAATCTGTTGAAGCTGCTGTTACAGAAAATGAACCAACACCTTCTGACCAATCAGAAACGAGAATTCAGTAGTGTTGTTGTACAACTATGACTAAATGAGAATGAGGTCTGTTCATTTAAAATTTGTTTCTTATGGGCTCATTCCTACAGAGATTAGGTTAAATATCTAACTCTTCTGAAGTCAGTTATTAACTTAAGCAATATTTTAACCCTCAAATTCACCACTCTGACCTTTTCCCCCTCTTTTCTCTCTGCTCCAGTCATCCTTATCCAGACTGAACAGCCCCTGATTGCACTCACCACACAAACGGCACTAAAGTGCTCGGCTCCGCAGCATTCCAGCCGAGACTACGGGCAGGAAAAAGGAAAAGAGCAATCCAAGCACAACAAAGACTGTGTACCTTTCCCTCCTCCGACTCAACGTGTCCCACACACACGCTTCAAGACTCAGGTGGGAGTGAGCAGGTCAGCAGATGCAGAAGTAAACAGGGAGGACAATACACTGTTTACTTCTGCATAGCTGAAGATCTGGCCGCATTCTTATCAGCTCACTGACCGGCAGTACACCTCCCAGTGCAAACAGTGTTTAAGTGAACTATCTCAGGGACGGCGCGAGCTCAGCGGGAAACCTCAGCTAGCGATCAGAAGGTGGTGAGTTCAAACCCAGGAACTGCTCGAGAGCCAGATATCCATCTGCAGGACCCTGAGCAAGAAGAACAACCCTCAACTGCTCAACCTTGTGCTTGGACTGGATTCTGACCTACAGTTGAGTGTGAACGGTTACGTGTTTATACCACAGCACTGCTGATGTGATTAATTTTCTATACAAGCAGCTCTGACAGTAGCGTCATCTGTAGTTCAAACCACAGGTTTATATTAATGTACTCATTTTAATACGTTATCCTTTCCTTAATAACGATTTACACAGTGATGCTCCACATTAACAGATTTTTATGTAAGGCTATGTTTAGCATTTTTGGAAGGAGTCTCCAGTGTCAGTGTTTTGGAGCAGTCAAAGGTAATGCTGTAACTTTAAGTTTTTCCAACAAGGACAGAGAGATTTGCACTTTCTGGTTTCTTGGTAATATAATAAGCTGTATATTTTTGTCTTCTGTCCTTCAAGAGAAGGAAAAAAAAAAGAAGCTGGGGATGGAAAGACTGGTAATAGCTGCAATGACCTAAGTGAACTTTTTTAATGTAACTATAAATGGATACATGGATTTTTGACGTATTGTTCTTTAATAAATTTTTTAAAAATCTGTTTTATAACTTTGGAGTAGTACCAGTAACACTGCTTCGCATCACACCACCCCACTGCTGATTACATTCCTATAACAGCATGCCATCTTCTGATTATTCCTTACACACTGTATAACAGAGACTGTATTTGAAACCACAGAGTGGGAGTGCAAACTTGTGCACTTCCACCACATGACCTAACAACATTTTTAACATGATCACGGTGACTCAAACAGAAGGTTAAAACCACAGCTTTTGATTCAATCTGGCCAGTCCCAGACACTCAGACTGACCTTATTAGTTTTATTCGCCAAATGTTCGCTGTGTTTAAATCTTGCTAAGAGCGATGCTCGTGGTGATACTCGTGGTGATATTGTATCTAGAGAATGTTGTGAATCAAAGCAGCTCTGATGTTATGAGAACGTTCAAAAGGGTAAATTTACACACCGGCTTGCCTTTTATCTGTGAGAGTCATTGTTTTATTTTCTCAAAGAGCCCGTAAATCGGCCCTCGGGCTCTCAGCGGGGTGACGGAGGACGGCGTGAAAGTGAGACGTTCCCATCCATCCCGTCCACATAACGTCCCACGTCTGTCCTTGTCCATAGAGACTCCCTGCCAGCAGGTGTCATCGTCCCTGCGCTCTGATTTATCTCAAATCCTTTTTAACTTGGCAGGGGCCACAAACCAGCGCACGACGGAACAACCAGCTGCAGGAACAGGGGCCAGGAGTGGGAAGGCTTCAAAAGGCCACTCTGTGTGTGTGAGCATCTGTGTGTGTGTGTGTGTGTGTGTGTGTGTAAGCATCTGTGTGTGTGTGTGTGTATGTGTGTGTGTGTCTAAATGCAGTGTATATTAGCATGCTTCCTGACTCACTGAAGCACTTGAGTGAGGCCTTAAAGGCACTTTTCTTTTCATACCTACAGCTGAGTGCAAAAGTTTGCATACCCTCAAGTTGGAAAAGATAAAGACATTTATTTTAACCAATAAAATATTTACTATGTTGGGTTTTTACAAATTTTCCTACAAATGGGGTTGTGAGAGAATCTCCAATTTTGTTTCATTCATTTATTTTATAAATTAATGTTACTAATATCGCTCTAAATAAGACTGCAGATTTTTCTGTGCTACTATTTTGAAATGTTACTGGATGTCGCATTCAAACGACGTTTGAATTTAATTCACAGTGTGAATCACGAGTGTTCGTACTCTTCTAGTCTTTTCATTATCCTCCTGCACTAACGCGGGAGAACTGAAACTGAAACAAATTCTCCGTTCAAATACTTTTGCTATTTCCTCGACAAGCCTGAGTAACTCTGATGTAAGAAGTCAAAAACATGAAGAAGAAAATATGCTGAAATATTTACTGAATATGGATTTACATGGATAACAAGCAGTAATGAAAATGCCACGGCTTGGAGTCACAGAAAATTCATAATGTCCACGTGGGGTGTCCACAGTTTGGGAACTCCTGTGTGTTAGCCCGTCTTCTGCCTTTACAGCTACCTCTAGCGTCTTTTATTTTCTCTCACGAGCATCTCAGATGTAATATTCACCTCGAATTCTTTCTAAAACCTTAGCTATTCCTTCTTCAGATCAGGTCAAAACCTTTAACCGCCTTCTTTTGGCTCTTTTCAAATTGTTATCTGGTCGATTTTGCGTTACGTTTTACATAATTGCACTATTTCGGAATACATAAACATTTCATTTTTAACTTTAAAACCCCTTTTAAGGTTAATACAGATAAATAGATACATTTAGAGATCAATGGTAGAAAGTTTTTTTGGTTTTTCCCTGGAAATCCATGCATGTGGTGTTCAGTCGCAGTGAAACACAGTATCAAAACACAACGCAATTAAAGGAAATATTTCATCAGAACACAGACCTTTGTGCTCAGCATGGCATAGAGAGTTTAAATAACTTACACAGTGTTAAATTAATCCCTGTAATGGAGTCTAGCTGAGCGCTTCTGAACATTTTAGGTGCTAATTTGACACAATGGGAGTTCATTTAACCCAGCAGGTGATCGTTTTGAACTGACATCACTTTTCTGAGATATGACTGGTACGTAACATTGACTGTATTATAAGGTGCATATTGCACAAAGGAATAAGGTAGTGAGCTGATTCAGTTCCACATTTGATGCTTAAAACATATATATATATATATATGGGAAAACCTAAACACAGTGGAGGAAATATCCCAAATGGCTTCCACATGATACGATGCATTACGATATCCATTCATAAGGCAATGATTCGATATCTGATGATATCTGCTATGATGTGATACAATACGACTCGAATCTATTTCTGACTGATATGAGACTAACTTTGTTCAGAATCCCGGATCGGCCTTCCTTTAATTTGCGAATGATGATGATGATGATGATGTAGCGAGGGGCTATTTTAAAACATCTTAATAATTATATTTTACACACACACAAACACACACATTCACACACACCATTTGTTTGTCCTTTTTAGATAATATGATTATGATTGTTACATCGATTCATTTTAATTGTCGACTTTTAAATTAATGCATTGATCCAAATCACCATATCGTTAGAAACCTGGTAACAAGTAGCTGACTGGACGACCAAACGTGGGATATTGAGCTCATAAACATGCCCCGTTTTTTTTTTTTTCTTCTGTTCAATAAGGCACTGTTAGCTACAGCAGCATTTTAAGGCCACGAGATTTTGTGAATAAAGTTGCAATATTTTGAGAAAAAAATACTTTTTTTCTTCAAATATTATTACTTTATTTTCAAAATATTTTGACTTTTTTCCTCATAATACCATATAACTTTTTATCTCAAAATATGACTTTATTCTCAAAATATTACAACGTATTTCTTGTAATATCATATTCTGACTCCATTCTCAAAAGATTGTGACTTTCTTCTCCTAATATCATATTATGAGTTTTTCTTGAATTACTACTACTTTATTTTTGAAATATTCTGACTTTTTTCTCGAAATATTATGTACTTTTATTCTACTTTTTTATTTATTTATTTATTTTTTAAACAGTGGAATTCTGTCGTAGTTAGAACATCTAAATATCATGATCTATTCTCTTCTTTAGTCTGTCTTCTGTATCATTATATATTTTGTGCCATTATTTTTGCTCACTTTAAAAAAAAAAATCACCAACCAGAATCAGCCTAAACCTGAACCCACATCATGCATCATTATTTATCAGTACCATACATCACCAACTACTAATAAAAAAACCTGGCAGGTGATCAGATTATAGCAGATTATAACTCACCAATGGCTTCACAGGACACTGCAGTGATCAGGATCCCAGCAAGTGTGAGGAAGTTTTCAGCTTCAGAAATCATTTTAATTCTGTCAGGGAGGCAGAAGGAAGAAGGTGGAAGCCACAGTGTCAGACATGCGCATAAAACAAGCAAATCCTTTAAACAGCTTCTTGCACAAGTGAAATGTCAGACCCACCTAGCGCCTGGTTCCGCTCCGGATACAGCGGGATGAAGCTAGAAGCGGCGGCGGGACCCAGAGCCTGCAGCAGCCGCGTCCCCTCTCGGCATGTCCCGCTTCCCTGCGCGCTCAACTCCCACCGCGGACTGAAGTCCAGCAGCGGAACTCTTCCAGCCAATTAGAAGGCGGCGGAACTTCGAGAGCCAATCAGAGAGCGGTCCGCGTCTCGGCCGCGTCAGCGCCGCGTGAGGGCGCATGTGGAGCTGAGAGCGCCATCTGTCTGCCGTGCACGAGCGTACAACTTATTACTTAAAATTCAGTGGATGATATTGTTATTAATAAATAAAACTCTAAATAAAGCAGTCAGTGTTGGGCTAAATGGCCAGATAACCAGATGATAATAATAATAATAATAATAATAATAATAATAATAATAATAATAATAATAATAATAAATATTTATGTTTAAACATAAATGTAAGATGTACCACAGATTGGTAGAGAGAGTCCTTTAACCTCCCCCCAGAAAGAAAGAAAGAAATTAAGAATGAAAGAAAGAAAGATTTTATAGTACAACGAATATACAGTTTTTAACAATTATTTACATGCAAGTTTTTTTTTTAAATTATTTTTTTATTTATTTTTTAGGCTACTCACATTTTTTTCCCCTTAGAGTCTGAGTAATAATAATAATAATAATAATAATAATAATAATAATAATAATAATAATAACAATAATAATAATAATAATAATATTAAATGTTTATAATAAAATAAATGTTTATTATCTCCCCCCAGAAAGAAAGAAAGAAATTAAGAATGAAAGAAAGAAAGATTTTATAGTACAATGAATATAAAGTTTTTAACAATTATTTACATGCAAGTTTTTTTTAAAATTTATTTCTTATTTATTTTTATTTCTTATTTTTTTTAGGCTACTCAAATTTTCATGTTTTTTCCCCCCTGAGTCTGAATAATAATAATAATAATAATAATAATAATAATAATAATAATAATAATAATAATAATAATAATAATAGGAAGAGGAAGAAAAAGAATACAGGTGGAACAGTTACTGTTGTAATACTAATACTACTAATCCTTTGGGATGAACTGCAACACCGACTGCACCCCAGGCATCCTCACGCAACATCAGCACCTGACCTCACTAATGCTCTTTTAGCTGAATGAACACAAATCCCCACAACCACGCTCCAAAATCTAGTGGAAAGCCTTCCCAGAAGAGTGGAGCTCATTATAACAGCGAAGGGGCGTAAATCTGGAAAAAGATGTTCAACAAGTACCTATGGGTGTGATGGTCAGGTGTGCAGAAACTTCTGGCCATATAGTGTAGTTACAATGCTGTACAAATATATGTATAGCGAGTATACACAGGTATATAAGATATAAGAAGTACCATCTGAACAGTGCAAAATAAAATATAAAAGATGTCAAATGTTTTTGAACACCAAAAGGTTTAGCATTTAGCTATTAATTTTATAAAAGCTAGTACTTTCTATTGTGAAGAAAATAAGGCAATAATCTTGATTGCGCTACTCTGGTACTCATAGCCTCAGTATATACAGTAGGTATTTTATAGTTGACTTTATATACCACTATGCTGTTGAATTCTCAAATCTGATTGGATAGAAGCTACTGATTAATTATCTACAACAGCAACTCTGACAATAATGTCCAGGACTTGTATGGTGGACATACAATAGAATCTAAAAATAATAAAAAACTTTAAAAACACGGTTTTTACCAAAAAAAAAAACATTAGATAATCATTGATATGGTGAAGTTTGCTGTAAGGAGATGTCTATTTAACATTTATGGAAGGAGTCTCCAGTGTCAGCATCAAAGGTAAAGGTATAACTTTAAGTTTTCCAACATGGGAAAGGCTTCAGAATGGAGGTTGTTACAATTTCTCAGTAACATGACAAGCTGTTTTGTAGCTGATATAACATCAAAGTATAAAATCTAATGTAACTATAAATGGATAACAAGTATGGTGTGTTGTTTTTTAATAAATAAAAAATTCAATTCTTGACAAATTGTGGTACAGTATAAGAGGAATAAATCACTTCAGAGCGTTGTTGGAAAATAACTTCGGAGTGGTAACAGTAATTCCGCTTCACACTGGGCTTCATCACAACACCCTGTCGTTGATTATTTTCCTATAACAGCATGCTCTCAATTATTCCTTACATATGTACTGTCTCTGAGCCGTTTACCTACAGGCTTCGATGGTTAACCTTCCAAGTGATAGATAGATAGATAGATAGATAGATAGATAGATAGATAGATAGATAGATAGATAGATAGATAGATGGATCCTCATTTTAGATAGATGTTTTCCTCATTCTCCTCTCCTCCTTTCCCTCATCTGTCATTCTTCTTTTCCTCTGTTTTTCCTCTCTTCTATGATTTTCTAGTCCTGCTCTCTTTCTTTCTCTATCCTTTCCCTTTGCTCTCCTTTCTTTTCTTTTCTCTCCTCCTTTCTCCCCTCTTTCTTTCACCTTTCTTCTCCTCTTCCCGCACTTACTCTCAGAGTCGTCATATTTTCTCCTAATATTTATTTTGTGCATGTATCCCCTCGGAAATCCTCGGCTGAGAGAACGGAAATAGATGGTTTAAGTTGAAAAAGTGAGTCATTCTCTCATTCTGTACACCTCACCATGAAAAATAAGCCAATATCAGAAATGGCAAGAAAATCGCATTCAGCGCGAATAAATCAAGTAAATCATTTTTTTTGCGCTGAAATGTATTCACCTGGAACTGACCAAAACATTCGACACATGATTGAATCACAGAATCGTGTATTTGTTATGGAATTCCATTTGCCATCTCAGCCGTATTTGAAAGTTCAGTCAAAGCCAGTAATATTCTGATCTCTCCCTCTCCTTTCTCATATAAAATGATTGATTTGTTTTGTCTGCGAGCGCGCACTCCTTATGAAGGAATCATTTATAATATCCAGAGAGAAGAACCTCGTTCGTTTCGGCCTGTAGGTGGTGCTGGAAGTCCATGTATGGAGCATACACGCCTCTCCAGGAGCAGTTGGAGCTGCTTGTCATGTTGTATATATGAATAGCTTGGGGTGTCAGTGCACGTCCATTACAATCTTACAAACAGGGCAATTTGAGGAGATTTATGCCAACGTTCACTCATTAATGCAAGCAAGAACTGTTTATACGGGATACTCCTGTCTAATCTCGTCAAACAGCCATCACATGTTGCACAATGTACAGATTGAACTGTATTTTCTCTTATAATAAAGTCTGTATGTCTGTCTTTGTGTTTTTGTGGTTGTAACAGTCAGTTCATTCATTTGTGAATAAACAAATTCACTTTGTCCTGGTCTGGGTCTCAGTGGATCCAGAATCTATCCTGGGAACACTGGACCTGAGGCAGAAATACACCCTGGATGGAACTCCAGTCTATCACAGGACATCACACACAGACATTCACACTTAGAATAACCAATCCACCTATGGCATTGTACTGGACAGTGGGAGGAAACCAGAGAACCCAGAGGAAGCCCAAGCAGGCTCATGGATTGAGCTCAGGTTAGAACCATTGACCCTGAAGATGTGAGGCAGCATTGTTACCCACTGCACCACCGTGCCTCCAATCTAGACTTCTTTCTGGACACTAAGAATGCTTAATTGCCAACTGGACCCTTGACCTTGTAAGTATACTTTTGTTCTAAGAATTCAAGCATTCTTCAAGGATCCATTGGATAATTTGGGGTTATTAACTTAAATAAAATGGTTCTACTTCTTGGAATGTTTCTCAACAGTATTTCCCTATCAGAAAGGGTTCCAATTACAACCCTCTTTGGAACCTAACAGCCCTTAATTATCCAGCAGACTCTTAAAGAACCCTTGAAGAACCTTCTTTTCTAAAATCCTAGTGTATGAGTCTTCAATGATACAGTGAGTGAAATCTAACATTTAAACAGCCGATGATATGGTTTACAACTTAATTCAGTATTGTGAAACGTTAGGTAAAAAAGTACTAGCTTTGAGAAGATGGATACCTCCTTTACTGTGACCAACAGATAGAAATGCCACACCTTCTTACCTGTGACTGACAGAGAGAATGGCCACGCCTCCTCTACTGTGACTGACAGAGAGAATGGCCACGCCTCCTCTACTGTGACTGACAGAGAGAATGGCCAAGCTTCTTCTGTTTGAAACAGCAGTCACACTGGACACAAAAGTATACCAAAAAAGATTGTTCACTTGAATGGAAGATGGAGCATTACATGGAAAATGGATTCTTTCAGTTGCTTCCACCTTTTTTCCCAATTACTCTTGAGCCAAATTTGTCTAGATGACCCTTAACCCCACAAATGAATCAAGCTTGAAACAGAATAAGGCCAATAGAAAAAGGGCACTGAGCAGGGATCCCAACTGCTTTGTTACAACAAAAAACTCACTCACAGATAACAAACTTGCCAAATTTTGCTTCATCATGCCAAATAACCTTACACACTGAAAGCCTGTGCTACTTAACAGACCAAGAGCTTCATTCCTTAGTAACTGAAAGACACCGAGGCAATGCTTTGATAATAGATTCTGACAGCTACAGTCATGCCTCCTTTACAGATCCAAAAAAAGCCACACCTCCTTCCCTTAAACTGACAGGCACAAAAGCCATGCCTCCTTTACTTATATGGGCTTAGTTATGATTGTCTCTGGTTTCTTCTCTCCAAGTGTATGAAGTTTATGAAACTAAAGTGACTGTGACTCCTACAGGACCGCAGGATGAAATCTCTCTTCATACCGATACTCCCAAGACTCTTAGGGTCTCATTTCTCCCTCCCACTCTGTCGCCCCCTGCGGGTAATAAAAGCCAATTGGTTGAGAACTTCCACCTCCACCCACACGGCCCCGCCAGGCCCTTCGCCTCAGAAGGAAGAAGGCGTGTGTGTGGGAGGTGATTTAGGAATGTTTCACAGCCATGTGAGCAGCTTCCTTGATTTCTCTCATCTGTTCTGCTGGCTCTCATCCCTCACTCTCATCCCTCGCTCCCTCTCAGTCCATCATCACCAGTACACAAATGCTAGGAAAGTGAGAATGGAGATGTGAATATGGGGCATGGCTTTTGCTTACATACATGCCTGGGCTGTCAGAATGAATTTTACTGTACAAATATTACTCTAATCTTCTAATTTTTTTTTTATTTTTATAATATTTAATATCTAAAGGCCAGCTTTTAATTTTAAATCTAAGATCTCAATTTTTCTGTGATGGACCAGCATCCAATCCAATGTGTATTCCCACATCGTGCCCAGTACTCCTGGGATAGGCTCCACCCTGAACAGACTTTATGTTTTAGCCCATGTAGAGAGCATATTTAGTGAATACACAGCCTTTTTGTAATTATGTGTAAATAAAAAAAGACAGTTTAAAAAAGTTCCTTGACAAAGCCAAGACGGCTGATATTGATGCAGATCCTTGATTGGCTAAGAACTACATATCAGCAAAAATATTAACAATAATAATATTAATAATAATAATAATAAATAAATCTGAAACAGTTTTCAGATTCTTCTTGTGATTTTCTTTATGTAAGAAAGCGACATCATTTTTACATCGTGTGGTTTACGTGATACAAACACATAATATAGCTCTACTGCTCATTTTTACTCTATAACAAAATCATTAATATATATTGTTAGATAACATTTAGAAACACCTAAGCACATTCCCACGCAGACACACACACCCACACCCACTACAAGGCCTGATATAAATGTTGTACAGCACTAGCCTTAGCGAGGATAAGCAAATCCCTGCCAGTATACGAGACTGCAAAAAGGTTCGCCTAAGAAAAAAAAGTGCTGACAACATCTCCGACTGACACACTGTTGAGTTCCAACCTCCAGCAACGAGCTGGAAAAAAAATAATACATGTGTCAGAATATTCTTTATGCTGGCCGTAACAACATCACCTCGGCTGGTCAGGTGGAATTTAAAAGCCTCAGCGTGGCATTATGGACTCTCCGAACTGTCACAGCCATGGCAAATCGACGGCGGGTTCAGCGCAAGAGCACCTAGTTGTCTGTTTCCCAAAGCAGCACAGTGCTCCGATGAGATAAATACAGAGAGCCGGCTGGTGCTGACACTGAGGAAAAGAGTGGAAGAGAGAATGGAAGTAGAGTACAGAGAGAGAGAGACAGAGAAAGTAGTTTTCTGGCAGTGGCTGTCTGACAGCACTGATGATGCGCGAGAGCAAGCCATAATTGAGAGAAGGCACTAAAACAGCCGAATGTATCCCGTCTTTAGCCTGTGTCTGGCGCTAATGAATAGATCGTCCTGCTCGACACATAAGCACATATATGGATTTAACACTTATGTGGAGTGTTACTGTGCAAGCCAGCATGACCTGCCCTTTGTCCTCACTGCTGTAGAGAAACAAATTAGCGAGGACAGTCTGAGAACAGAGACATCATCTGCACTTGCTGTGCTTGATGTGCTTGATGAAATCTATTTTTCTCAAAAGGTCACAAATTGTGACAATCTGTGCATGAAAACAAGACGTTGCAAGATTAACATACTTTTGGACTTTTGAAGCAAGATATAGGTCAGGGTGCGCAAAGTTTTTTTTCTGAACAGTCAACTTTCTGCTCCTTCAGGTCGCTGGTTAAACCAGCAAATCTCCAGCATTTCAAATTATAGATGCGTTCATGCACTCTTCAGTGGAACTGGCTGACCCGTCCTGACCCATTCTTCCTGTAGTTAATAAATTAAATACTGAGGTCAGGGTGAGTGAACTTTGCATACATTCCGATTGTTTGTAGCTGAAACATGTGGGAGAGTTAAATAGGACGTGAGTGTGTACACTCAGTGGAAGATTTATTTAGGCTAATCAAAGTCAGAGTCTATGGCTTGGGGTCAGAGTACACGCAGGAAACACAAGACGAGACTAATCCATAATCATAAACGGAAGATCAAACGGGAATCAAAACGAGAAATCAAAAGCAGAGCAGGCTCAGACTTAAACGCGCAATGAAACTTTGCAAAAAGAATGACACAACAGTGACACAACAGTGTGTAAATGGGCAAACTAATCAAGAACTAATACCAAACAGCTGGACGCAATCAGTTATCAAGCCAGAACAGGGGGCGGAGACAAGACCAAAGCATAAACAAATGTTAGAACATGGTGCTTGTTGCCATGGGAACCACAACCCAATGAGGGAATTTGTAACAGGAGCCAAACTGATCTTATATAAAAGTGTACAAATTCAAAAACGAAACATTGTACCAATTCTTCTGACTCAAAAAATGTTATAAGAAGCAACTCAGTGTTTCCACATATATCTTAAATTTGTTAGAGTCTGTTTTATCAAAATACAACATGCTATATAAAGAGAAACTAAAGACGCTAACTAGACTTGGATAACAGCAATGCTGTTAAGAGCAATGCTAGGACAAAATACTGCGGCTCACAGCTGAAACGTTGACCAATGACTTGCTGACTTTTTGTTAAGGTTGCAAACACGATGTACTACATGATCATGTAGTTGTTTTGTCTGTATTAATGCACTTAACTAGCTAGCTAACTCACCATACATTATTACGTCACGTTAGTTAGCACTTTTTAGGCTAGTCGTGGGGTTCTAGCCAACCAAAACCTGACGCTGAGCTTCTAATTGCCTGGTGGGCTAACTAAAAAATGACTTCTGATAACATCTGCTTCTGATAACAGTTGGTTCATGTGTACGAATTATTACGAATTTGTGTTCATACACTGTATTATTGTAGTAGAACATTCCAGAGAAAGTTGAGTTCATCTTTATTTCTTTTCCAGCTGTTTAATAAGGCGTGTAGCAATAAATTGGCTTGATTGTCCAGAGATTTTTCTTTTCATCGAGGCCACACTGATGGCGTTCAGACTGCTTTTCCCAGGCAGAGCGGCCGCTGTTGACATTTTTCACCAACATCAAAAAAACTGTGGGACAGAAAGGAGAAGAAAAGGAATTACACTCCTATAATCTACACCCATTCACAGACAACAAAGCCTGGCGTTGGAGTGAGAGAGAGGGAGGACGGCAGCAGTCCAGCAGTGTTTGTGTGTGGCACTATAATGACTTCAGTCGCTCTTTGAGTTCAGATGTTCTGAGCTCTGCAGGTGATGAGCTTCTGTCTTTCTCTCAGAAAGGGAAAGGTTGGTATAAAAAAAGTTGTGATAGCACACATTTCGAGACCCATGCTGCGTCCCTCTCTGTGTCTCCACACACACACACGGGTGTGTGTTTTCTCTGTGGATGCCCGTCACCATCACTCGCTCCATCATCCAACCATCCTTCAATCCATCCATCCTGCTCCTGTTTTGCGAGCCTTTAAGTTTGTTTTGGTAGGACTTTCTGTCAAATTTGAGATCACTGAGCAGTTTTCAAACACTGACATTAATGCCGGCATCTGTTCATCTCCTGCTCTCTGTTCTAATAACTTCAGTTCAAAATATCACTGTAAGTCTTACAGTATTAGCAAAACCTGAAAATCTACTGTAGGATCACTGTAGGAAAATCTACTGATACTGGTGTCATCTCTGCTTGTTTATTCATTCTTGTACTTGCAAAGAAATCATCCGATACCACGTGATACTATGTGACGTAAGCCTAGTGTACATTGTAGCTTTAATCAACAGATACACGAAATACAAGTGATCAGGTCATATTTTTCAATTAATAATATTTTTCAATTAATAATAACGATCAAAGCAAAGTAAACTGTGCTCTGTGGAAATATTAAGACGAGCACCACAGCAACTTCCTATCATAAAAGTCACTGATAAAATATCTTCAAACATACAGGAGTTCATCACTAGCAGCAACCAACACTGCAGCAAACACTAGCTAGGTGAGACAAGTTGTCTACAAACAGTGCTAGGTGTGTGAAAATATCAGGTCTTACCCAGTACATTGTTCTTGACAATCAGGCGCTAGCAGTCATTGGCAATGACAGACTTTGATGCAATGAAAACAAAAATGTACACTACTTACTATATCGTAGCACTTTTCCAAAAACGAGACAAAATCCGCTCTTTTCACTGCAACTACACGATCTAAGGTAACTAATATAGCTAGCTAATGCACTCTGTTTAAAATCAGCTTGCTAACATTATAAAGAACAGACATAGTGGAGTGTAAGTGCATGAACACTTGTGCCCTTTTTATGGCTACTGTTTAAATCAGGGAAACATAACTAGAGGTAAAAAAAAAAATCTTCCATGACGTCCCTGATTGAGGACTGAGGTTACTCACTTTGGTCTCAGTTTCAATATCAGCATCCCCAAATGCCAAAAATGGTACTTGGTTTGACAAAATTGGTATTGATGCATCCCTAAGAGAAACCATTCTCATCCCTCTCCCTCTCTTAGCCCAGCTCAGCTCCCAGCCAATCGCAGCTCTCTGTCGAGGAGTCACATGAACAGGACGAGGGCTGAATTTGATCACCACTGGACTGGTCAAGCTTTGAAAACTGAAAATAAGGAGTTATACATTTCTTCTAAAATGTCATTTGTATATAAATGCCACAATAAATAAAAGCGGTTACTATATGATGATAATATCTCACCAATAAGTGATAAAATTGATAAATTTTTAGTGGCGTAAATCAAATTTTCCAAGCATAATTTCCAAATTACAAATCCCAATTTATGTCTTTAAATTGTTCTTTATGATCAAGTCCAAATTTTTCCGTCCATCTGAGGTTCTCATTAGTAAGATATCTCGAGAACAAGTGTTTGTAGGATTTACATAGTGTAACCAGCGATTGAACTGATTAGATTTTGGAATTGTTCCAAAAAAACAGGAACAAAGGTCACAGCAAGGTCAAATGTTATTGGCAGTGGAAGCATCCCTATCGATGCCACTGATGTCTAGTTCTACTTGTTTAAGTTTTATTTCAGTTCACTGAATATTGCCAATTATATAAATATATAGAACAAAATCAAACAACTGTTCAGTCAAATTCCTAAATCTTTGTATTTAAGGGCTTCCTAATCGTCCACTCTCTGATTGTAAAGCCATTACTGTAAATACTTTCAATATAAACATTTCAAAAACTTTCTTTTGTTCAAAACCGTTTGACTGGCAGCACACATCCCATATTGTTCTCACACACACTTAACATTCTGCCCATGTTCTGCCTCGCCCCGTCTCCTACTTCACTCAATATGAAATTCCCCTCACCTAAACGCATGTGCCTTGAGTTTCCTAGGTGAACGGTTACTCTCAAATCCCCCTGTCCAGTGTTGAGGTCATTTAGATGCAGCTCACTTGTGCTCCTTTGATTTAAACTTTGCTTCATAGGTGGCAGACCTCAGCTTTGAAATTCACTCCCACAGAGCCTCCGTAAAATATCTCTCCTCCTTCAAATCACAGCTCAAAACCCATCTTTTTGTACAATGCTATCATTCTGTCATCAGTAACTCTGGCCTTTTGCATAGTCTATGTACATACTATCATTTTGCTGTTTATCCCACCTCTCAGGACATCTCTATCCATACAGCAGCTGCTTGTGCGAAAGAGACAGGGTGCGTGTGTTTTATTTAGTGCCAAATATCATCAATATCCATGGCCTGGGTCAATACACGGGGAAGCAGTAACAAACCAGAATAATCCATGATTATAATCAGAATTGAAACCAGGAACCATGGCATTACACTAAGGTATAAATTAAGAAACTAATAAATGAGCTAACAAAGAACAAGCGAACACAATCAAGGAACAAACCACGACATGGTTAGAAAGTAGCCTACACAAAAACATTTCCATATACTTTTAGTGAAATTATATTTATGTTATCTTAAAGTTGACACCTCAAAGCATGTTATGTGAAGAAATATCTCAATTATGTTCAAAATTGATTTATTTTTTGCCTGTATTCCAGAATTCAGCTACAGTCTGACAGGTTTTCCTAGACCGCCATACAAATATCCTCTCAGGAGTCTCATTTCAGCTTTATAGTTTATAAACTTGTTGCTCAGAGCCTTGCTGATCCATTTCCCTCAGCATTTCCACAACCACATGTACAGCACAAAGCACTGGCTCTTCTACATGATTAGCAAGATCCTCAAATCAGTTTGTGGGGTTGCATTTGAATGTTTTTTTTTCTCCCTCATTATCATTTGCAGTTGGTGAGCTTGTGCAGTGAGTGCGTGATGCCGGTATCGTGCTCGGCTCACCTGGTCCCATGTGTTCGCCTGAGCAAGCGGCGCTCATTTCCAGTATTGATGCCACGAGCAAGAAACAGAAAGGGGATCAATTTAGGAAAGCCCCACGCAGTAGCGCTTAATGACCCACACACACACACACACACACACACACACACTTTTTCTCTGGCTCTCTTTCATGTGAATATCTTTCTGGGGTATTTCCATTGAGTTTTGCGTTCTCATACATAAATAATGCTAAGTATAACCATAACACTAACTCCAGCATTAAGCTCACTATTCAGAAGGTAATCTTAAATAAGGTAATCTATAGAAAAGGCAATTTTCTTCATGGGGGCCAGCCAAATAACCTCATGAGAAGAAAATTGCATCACTACCCTATCATTATTGAGACATCACACATCTACGAGTGGTGACATATTAAAGGGAAAAAGCAACATAAAGTGTCTCAGTAAGGTCCTGGGCCACGAGAATATCCTCAATGCTTCTTAGTATAGATTCTACAAGTCTCTGAAACTAAAATCATTACAGTTAACAATGTTCAATTCCATCATTAACATCATTCTTCTAAAAGATTTTCCCTCACTTGGGGTCTTGATGTGTCAGGCTGCAGGGACAGCGAGAGTTGTGGTGAGTGCATTTATTAAAGACAAAGACTGGCAAGCACAAACAAGTCCAAATCACAATATCGCAATATCACAATATCAAAATCCAAAAACAGGCAAAGGGTCAGGTGATGGACACACAGGCTATTAAAGTACGAGACTAGGAACGAGAAGGAGGACATGGGTCAACACCAGAACTAACATGAACAAAGGCTTGGTATGTCAGATTATAAACAGCACTGAACAAATACTTCGCAAAGTGTTTGTGTTGGGAGCGTGCTCATGTAGTGCGACGGTTATTAGGTCCAGGCGTGTGCAATCAGTAAGTGGGTGAACTCGAGCGTATGAACTGGGAATTGGAGTCCATGGAGGCCATGTTTGTAGGTGGAGGTGCATTCTGGGAAATGGAGTCTGATGCTGAAATTGGCGCTGGCATGACATGATGATGGAGGTGGAGAGCGCTGGCTAAAACGACGTTCACAATAGCAGTGAGAAAGCAACAGGACAACCTTCAGTTTTTTTTAATTTTTTTTAAAATAATTTTTATAAATGTGCTTATGCGAAACATTGTCGTGATTTCAAAGAGAAGTGACCAACTTAACATACACTTAACATTTATCAAACATTGAACAAATTCAACAATGCAAATTAGATACGATGCAGTAGCACGACAAATGCAAACGTCTGACTCAAATGAATTCCTATGGTGCATGAGGTCCGACGTTTCTTCAGTTCTTCAGTTCATTTAAATGCAAATAGTTCCCATTTAAATGATCACCACACACACACACACACACACACAAACTACAAGACAACTATGAAGGGTGAATCAAATGAAAACTAAATGAAAAGTGAGACATAAATTACAAATGAATTTCTTTTCTAGAAGAATCCAGACAAGCGCTAGAATACTTGCATTGAACAAAGATTATTTAGAAAGATTATATAGCTTTTGTGACACTTATTTGCAACAAACAATGCAAACTAAAAAAAGTTAAGGTTTTCATTTGACTCACTCTCGTACAAACGAGACGTTTGCTAGTGAGAACGTAAAGTAACGTCACTTGCTACTTGATGTTAGGGATTAGGTTGAGATCTGGTGAGTGTGAAGGCCATAGCATATGATTTACATCATTTACATCCTCATCAAAACATTCAGTGAGCCCTCGTGCCCTGGAGATAGGGGCGGAGTCATCCTTAAAGAGGCCACACCCATCCGGATAGGACTGGTTTACCCTCAAAGGAGATCAGGAAGATCAGCTCTGTATTGATTTCTAGTGATGCCTTGCTCAAAGGGGACAAGTGGACTCAAACTGGGAACAAAGATAAAATAAATACCCCCTCCCATTTCCTAACCCCCGGGCCTTTCCTTTAATTTGTCACCTGTGTAGCTTATCCCTGTAATCACTACATGCTGTCCAGAGAATGAGTGCAGGGATGCATGAAGGGTCAAGCAGTGAAAGTTAAAGTCCTTTTATCCCTGGACAAGGTTTAAGATGTTATTTTTTTAGTATTTGCATCATCCAGACAGCGGTCCCCAGATGACTTGTGCTCGTGTTATTAGTGTCGGCTGCAGAAGACAGTCTAATTAAAGCATAACATTATGCTTGAGGAGGATATTATGGTAATGTAATATGCAAAACAAGGACTCTGGTTTAATTGGTCTTCTTTGGATCATTAGATTTTTGGGCAAAATGTACCTATTTGTGATGCAAATATCTTTTGTGTGTGTGGCATGTTTTACTATCTTGGTGGGGACCAAATCTCTTAAGAAGAATAGGAATATCCATCAGGTTAGGCCTTGTGGGGACATCTGAAAAAAAGAAGAAGAAGGAAAAAAAGGTTTCTTTTTTTTTGGTCAGATTTAGGCATAGTTTAGAATTAATTAGCTGTTTTATTCATTATGTCAATGAAAGGTCCTTATAAGGATAAGAAGACAAACATGTGTGTGTAAGGTAAAAGCGAGTGCAAGAGAGTTCATCCTGTATAAATGTAATAATAATAATAATAATAATAATAATAATAATAATAATAATAATAATGCAGAATCAGTGCAGCAGAGAAAAAAAACACACCTCTAGGTGGCACTGTGGCTCCACATTCAGACGGAGGTCTACCAAAAATGTGTCACCTTTCAGACCCACATGGTAGTGTGCACACACACGCATGTTCACTGATGCCTACACACTCTAAAGTACACAAACACACACACACACACACACACACATACATACATATCGCCTTTGGATATCGGTGCATTTCAATATAGCCTCAGAATAGCATGGAATTGTGTTCTCTTTTGATGAGGTGGTTATATACTTTTATCATTTTTCATCATTACACATCACATAAGCACACACACAAACACATACACACACATACATCCCCCCACCCCCCGAAACACACACAAATCTGCTGTATGGGTAAGCCTTAGAAGCACTACTGTGCAGTACCTGTTTAATTTAGCAATTAACTGTTTAATCTAGCAACAGATGCTTGTCAGTCTGGAGAACAGAAGTGTGTGTGTATGTGTGTGTGTGTGTGTGTGTGTGTGAGGAGAAGAGAAAACAGGAAAAAGCAAGCTGCGTAAACAGCAACATGCCATTGTTTCTAATTGGGTGAATATTTATTGTGGGCAAATGTAATGCGTTGAAGTCGATTAGATGCGCACACAAAGACGCACCTGGCAACGAGTGGTGAAAAAAAAAAGAATTAAAAATAAATAAATAAACAATTCCTTTAACATCACTGTCGCTGACAGACATGTGCCTGTGACATGATATTACTGGGGGGTCTTATACCTCATATAGGTATGTGCCGTCTCTCTCTCTCTCTCTCTCTCTCTCTCTCTCTCTGTCTGTCTCTCTGTTTCACATACACAACCATTTTCCGCAAAACACTCCTCTCAGTAGGAAAGAGAAAGCTTTGTTTACCAGCGTCTCTGTGCCTGTGTGATTATACAGGGAGCTGAAGTTAGAGAGAAAGAGAGAATCACAGATGCAGTGTGTGAAGGTACAGAGGTCCTGAAGTGTGTGTGTGTGTGTGTGTGTGTGTGTGTGTATAACCTCAGGGAGTAAATTAGCTGCAATGACACCGTGTCTTTCTTTTTTCCACCACACAGAATTTTCTGACTTTATATACAACACTGAGTATAATGACATTATCATGTAATAGAAGTGTTATGGAACACAGCGTACGCCATTTTACAGGAGCCATGCTGCGATGTGGCTCACTTCAGCTCTGCTTGTTTCATTAAGTCATGAAATGAAATGAAATGAAAATAAGTACAGAATAACTCTCTATGCCATGCTTTAATATGAAAATAATAAGTGATGCGGACGTGTTATGCGGCCCGACGTGTTTCATTCCTCTTATACCGCAACAATTTGACATCAACTCCAATTTTAATTTATGAATGATAAATAATTTATAAAAAAAAAAATTTTTTAAAAATGCAGTTTAGCATGTTACCAAGAAACTGCTCAGTCCTGAAGACTTTCCCGCGGCAGGAAAGGTTGCAGCTTTACCTCTGACTGAAGTCTTCTTTCTTAAACTTTAAACTTGAAATCTAAATCTTACAGAAATCATCACTATATCAAAGATGATACAATTTTTGTTAAATTATGGGAGTGTAGACACAAGTCCCTGTATACGCTGTTACTACAGAAACGATAACGTATGTTTGTAATGTACAAACCTGTGATTTGTATTTGTGCTGTTAAAGACAAGGAATTAACCCCTTCTGACCAATCGGATTTGAGAATTTATTAGCGCTGTGGTATAAAACTCAACCAAGTGCAACTTTTTCTGTTTTATTGACCTCTATTGTTTGTTCATGGTTTTAACATTTATTGCACAGGGTTCAGAGTTTTCTTCCCTAATAATTTGACAATGTTTTTCTCTTTTTTTTTTTTTTTATTGTTGTTTGTTTTTAATGAAGCTGAAATACAGACCGTGATAATGTTGAAGTAAATCTATCTACAAAAAGGGTCTTTAGAAATATTTTGCTCCATTGGTTTCTGTATTTATTGATCCATACAGTTGACATACTTATTTCTGCTATTGTCTATGCCTATTTCTATTTCATTGCTCCATCTCTGGAGCTACTTTGTATTCCTCTTCTGCTCTGTTGTGCACTATGTTTTGTGACAAAGCAATTTCTCTTATAGAATTCTTTTATTTTTTTTAATATAGGTCTCAAAGCCAATTTACAGACATCATTAGTGTTCGTCTTAACCTCCACTGAGCAAGCCAAGGGCAACAGCAGCTAGAAATGATCTACACTTTAGAATAGAAAATCTAAAAAGGAAACTGTCTGTTTTAATATTCTACATACTTTGATAGTCAAACATTTTTGAACACCCTATATTTTAGCATTTTGGTTAAATGACCTTATTTTAAATATATATATATAAAAAAAAAATTCTAACAAAAGAACAGCAGCTAGAAGCAGTAAACAAAGATCAAGTCCTGCCCATGGTGATGTCTGTTCTCGTTTTCTCAACATGGCCCCAAAAAAACCCACAAAGATGAGGAAACTTCCTTCCAGAATCTTTGGAGTTTCGAGTGTCAGCCTACTTCAGTGAACAGAATTACAACTTCGGATGATTCCTGATTCAACATGATGGCTGAAGACACATTAACTGCCACCTAGTTTCCATATGAGGATCTCTGTCCTTTTCTGTCCTCCTAAAAAAAAATGGCACCACGCTTGCAGGTACTGATGTTCAGACATCCGTATTTCATGATCTCTCCTTCTATCCTCACTTATTTAAACCTAAAGTTCGAACCTGAAGAAGAATGTAAGATCTGAGTGACTCTCTTTGACTCTCTTCTCCGTTTGAAAGATGAATCTAGGGTTACATGAATATGTATATATGAAAAAGAACATGACATGTCGCGCTGTTGTAGGAATATAATCAATCACATGGCGGTGTGATGGCGCAGGCTGTTATCACCCCCAAAGTTGATTTTATTCCTATAACAGGATGTCACAAAGTATTTTATTCCTCTTATACCACCACAATTTACACACCATTACAATTTTTATTTATTAATGAATGACACTGCATACATTTATTCATTTCTAGTTACTTTAATATTGGGAAATGTCCACGAAGCAAGTTTTTGTTATCACTTATATTATGACAGCTACTGTATAAACAGTCTGTGTTCTCCAGTTTGAACTGTTTCAAGTGTTCTGCTGTTTCTAGTGTTCCCTAATTTCCAGCTTACTAGTGTTCCCTAATTTCCAGCTTTCCAGTGTTCCCTAATTTCCAGTGTTTACTAGTTTCCAATGTTCGCTAGTTTCCAGCGTTCTATAATTCCCAGCTTTCTAGTGTTCCCTAATTTCCAGTGTTCACTAGATTCCTTGGTTCTCTAATTTCCAGCTTTCTAGTTTTCCCTGTTTTCCTGTGGTCTCTTGTTCACAGTGTTCCTTAATTTCCAACTTTCTTAATGTACTCTAGTTGCCAGATATCTTGCTGTGCTCTAGATTCTAGTACCCACTTGTTTGAGTTCTTTAGTTTCATTCTAGTGCTTCATTTTGTTCCATTGTTCCTTTTATTCAATATTTTAGTGTTTCCTAGTTCCCAGTGATGTCTATCATTCCCTTATTTCTCATGTTTCTTAGCGTTTTCTTGTTTCCAGTATTCCTTGGGTTCTTCACCCCGTTGGTTCCACAGCTGTAGTGTATGTCATTACACCTTTGCTGCTTGCATAGATTCCTCTGATTGTCCCTTGCAAAGTCTGGTATGCATTTGATAAAATACATGTAGCATTTCATGCTTTGCTGTTTTTTCCTAATTTTGTTGCCATGACATGTTTCTATGTCATGGACTCACTTCAGCAACTATGTCTCTCCATGTTTTGATCCATTCTGCTTCCAGTGACCATGATTCTTGACAAACCATTAATAAATCATCGAACCTCCTCTGGCTTTCTCACAGTACACAATCGAAGTGACTGTTCAGACACACTGCAGCAAATCCACACAACTTTTCCATATTTCAGTGAACACACTGCAATATACAATATTTAATAGCAACTGCTGTCACATGGGGTTCATGTCATCCTGCATTATATAGCAGAAGCAGCAGAAAGAAGCAGGAAGAGTTCAGTAAAACAAAACCTGGCACTTTAAAGATGACAACTGTAGCTCCTCTTCAATAATGTTAGGGTTCCTCAGTGATTTTAATGTCTTTATAATTAATAACATTACGGATCTTCAGTATGAACTAGTTACAGACCACAAAATGTGAAATAGGCAGTTAATCCTCATAGACTGGCCACCTGAATAGTACCGAGTGTGTTGGCAGGATGTTTAGTATGAGCAGATTGTGAATAAGATGACTAGAGGACAGTCTTTATGATTACAGCGGCAGTTCTTAGAAGAGTAAAGTAGAAAACTACAGAATCCAGAACAGATTATCCACTTAATCAATTCTAAGACGTTTAGGAATAAAGGGTTTTTGTTAAATATGTGTCATGATTGTACCCAGAGGTAGCATACAGTGTATAAAGGAAAAAAAAAAGGAACGAGGCTAGAACAGAGCTTTGTGGAACACCAAGCGTTACTTTTGTATGTGAATTACAATTAACGTATACAAACTGATAACAGTCAGTAAGACAATAAATTAAAGAAGCTTCTAAGTAGTGGCCTATCTAGTGGCCATATTACAAGTTAGAACTTACACATTCTGCTAAATTGTTGCTGTATGTCTGGAACCATCTACAACAAAAAGTGCAAAAAGTTCCAAGCAGAAGAAGAAAATCAATCATCAGCAGTAGAAGTATGTCAGGATCAGGCATCAGGAGTACACATCTCTCTCTCTCTCTCTCTCTCTCTCTCTCTCTCTCTCTCAACAGAAAGTGCGAATAGATTATTAGGTATGCTCTTACCCTAAGACAGTGAACCATGAACAGAGTTGAGCAGTTGGAGGTTAAGGGATTTGCTCAGGAGCTCAGCAATCTCTCTGACATTGCCGGAGTTTGAACTCTCTTGTCACTTGCAGAGAACTTTAACAGCAAACACACAGATACAGAAACTCAAATATACTCTACATGCACCATTTCCACCATCATCATATTCTGAATTGAGTTTTGGAGATGACTTGTTGGGGGTGTGGAGTGGCGCGAAGAGGCAGTGGGGGACAGATGAGGGACGAGGGACGACTGCTCCATTCACTAATGGGGAGTCTGGAAACTGACCAACTTAATAAAGACACTAGCTGTCAGGCACGACTGAGTGATTCAGGCAAACTGTCCAATCGAGTCATTACACTGATGATACAAATGAGAAATGAGCAAGTAATATATGTATGTGTGCTTGGGCATGTTTTAATATCTTGGTGGGAACTAAATGTCCCCAGAATGATAGGAACATCTGATCATGTGGGGACATTTGGCTGGTTTCTATGAGGCAGACTGCTGTTTTACAAAAAAAAAAAAAAGCCTAAAAGAGCCAAAAGGTTTCCTTTTGGTTACTGAGGTTAAGGTTTAAATGTACCATAGATGCATGTTAAGGCAAGGTCCTCACAAAAATAGTAAGACAAATGCATATGTGTGTGTTTGTTTGTGTATAAGATACAGCATGAAGAAAATCTAACACTATGACACACAGCAGAGAGATGAGTGTCTCCACCCCGCAGTTCAGTGAAACACATTATTTGAGTGGGACCGACTCCATGCAGCGCTCAGACGGACGTCTGCTTCCACAAGTCTTTAACCTTTTGACTCTCTCTAGTCTCTATCTGCAGCACGCTCAGCCATGTTCAATTTAGTAATGCTAAAAAAAAAAAAAAAAAAAGAATGCTACTATCACCTCTCAGTGTTAAACTAGCAACGTAATGGGCGAAACTGCTACACAAAATTAAAGATTAAACTTTTAATTTGTTCTTTGTGTACTCGGTTCCCACTTAATATCTAATAACTATTTTTTTGTTGCCTGGCTCTAGTTTGTCACAGTCTAGTTTGTCCCTTTGTTATTAGTTTCTTATTATAAGAGACTCTGTGCACTGAACTGTGAATTTATCAGGTAGTAGATCAGTAATAAATTGTAAGATTAATATATATATAGTTCTTTGTTTTTTTGTTATTTTTGAAAAATCTCAAATAAAAAGGTTTCACCTTCACTGGCAGTTTATGTGATACATAAATTGGTTCAGAATGTTTCATTCTAAAATGACAAGCAAACTAAACAGGAAGTTTCTTTACGTACCACCATTTTAAATATAATTCTACATGCAATTATTAATATTCAATTGATGCATCGCATTTTAATTTAATCGTTAAGTGGCATCAGTGTGGGGACTAAAATGATCCCTTTTCACTTTTATGCTAATTAAAACTAAACACTTCTTTTTCACCCGTGTACAATCAGTTGCTTCAGCACAGAAGAGAAATTAAACCCTGGACATGGGGCATAAAAGACACAGCTCAAGGCTCATCGTACACGGTAGATAAATTGTTAAAGCAGCTTGTATAATCCAAGCGAGAGAGATTTCTGAAAGCCAGACGTGCTCGGTCAGAGCTGACCCTCATTCAGCACAGCGATGCTCAGTGGCCTGGCAATTAAGGTGGCTTTTAGTTGGAATAGTCTTACATTGTATTTTTTTTGTTAAACAAATTGTGTCATGTCAGGGCCATAGAGCCATCTGTGAGGAAGATCTTGCACTCACTAGATTAGTACAACATGAAGGACTTCAGTTACAGTAACATACAGTATTGTACACAGAGTTAAAGAGCCCACAGGAGACAAAATCTGAAATGCAGTACACTGAGTAGAAGGAAGTGATGAAAAACTATAGAAATGCAGGATAAAACAGAACTATGGAGTTCAGTAGAGTGGTAGAAGCAAGAGACAGCTGACACCAAATAACACAGGTATGGGGTGTTAAAAAGAACAGGAAGATGTGACAAGATATAGAAAGTGAAAAGCCTGGAGGTTCAAAATGGCTGTGCATACAGGATATAGGTGAAGACCTGTGCTGGAGAGGATGCTAATGGAAGTCATTTACAGGAACATTTCACTCTGAAGTAATGAACATTTTACACTGCAGTAATTCAAATGGTCCTAATTGATCAATATTAAGCAGGCTGTCTGACAGACAATTCACTCTTGAGATTCGTTCTGGTGATTTAGTTTAGCAGAAAAATGGCAGAAACAACCAGTAAAAGTACACGCTTTATCTTGAGCAGGGTCAAAGTGGATCTGGAGCCTATCCCGGGAACACTGGAACCCGAAATACACCCTGGATGGAATGCCAGTCTAATGCAGGGCAGATAATAACCTTGACATAAAATTCAATTTATAACCCATGGATAGGCATTTTAATGGTTTTAAGTAACATCAACAAGTAAAACTAGCAAAATGTAAATTTTGCAAAAAGTCTAGATATAGGCTTTATATACGCAATCCTAATAAATGTAATATAATAATGTCATAATGAGAATACATGATATTATTCGTTTACTGGAGATTGAATTATCTCGTAATGAAGAATATCATTTCTGCTGTTTGAAATTGAAATTTCATCTATCAGAATGGAGGCCGAAAAGTGTGTTGAATGCGATCAACCCACAGTCATGCAAATGTTTGTACAAGTTTGAATAAAAATTCATATAATTGGAGCTGGAAGAAGCATGTCTTTTAAGCCTGTCCGTAATTCTAACCTTGCTTATAGTTGCTCATAACTTAGCACACAAATAAATATATTTATATAAAATTATATACATTTACAAAGTAAATATAAAGAGTACATATAAATACTTTCTCTGCTGTTAAAAGAAAAGTGTATTAGTTGAACAGTCCTAGCTAGCACAGGTTTTCTTTCAGTGTGTGTGTGTGTGTGTGTGTGTGTGAGTGCAGGGAGTAAGGATGGGAGAGGGTATGCAGTGTGTTGATAAGGAGAATAAGGAGAGGAGGGCACATTGTCCAATCTGACGGCCATTAGCTTAATGTTGTATGAGACATCATTAAAAAGCCATCACAGGGGCTGTCTATCAGCTAAATAGAGAGACAGAGAGAGAGAGAGAGAGATAGTGAGAGAAAGAAGGACAGCATGAGAGAAGCGAAGGTGAGTCTTCTCCATCTCTCTGATAAACGATCTGGTTCTGGTTTGGAATCAGGATCGAGAGCATATACATATGCTGTACATATGGTGTTATTACTTTTTATAACAGTGTGAGTCACTCCATTTGCGAGTCACACTATTTCAGCTAACTCACACACACACACACACACACACACTTCTATTCAGATCAGACACACAGGTTATACTTGCATTTCAGTGAGACAGAAGAAAAAAAAAATTCTTGCTACACGTCTGCCAGCAGTTAGTCACGTGGTGATTTATTGACCTACACATTCCTTCACTATTAATTTATTGTTTGCAGATTTCCATTTTTATGCAAAGTGTTTTGATAACACTGAGGGAAATGAGGAGATCTGCTGATAGAAGTGTTGACACTGTAATTGATGATGCACCTGGTGGTGTTATTGTTTGTATCAGGGTCTTAAAGCCCAAGTCAGAGGCCTTCATATCCTGCTGTAGTGTAGTGGCATGCACGTGCTTTATTCAAGCCTGAATATCTGCGCGACTGTTCTCCATGTCATTTCCTGTCCAAAATAATCATATGCTAGCACAACACCAAAATCTGAAATGAATTTTTTGAATTGGAAATCTGGCCATGTCACTTTTAAAGTCTCCACCTGGTACCACTCTTTCAGCTTTCTAGAACCATGCTCCAGACTCCACCCCCTATGCTTTATCAAACTATCCATCAAACCCTACCCTATCATCTTTCTGATGCTATCCATCTAACCTCTCAGCTTTTTGGAGCCATCCACTTGGACTCAACCACTCAATGCTCTAAAGCCATATACCTGGCCCTTCCCTGCCATTCAGCTATCTGAAGCCTTCCACCTGGCCTCACAGGCTCCACACTCCCTACAGTCTTGGAACCATCCATCTGGCCACACAGCTCTTTGCTCTAAATCCATCCACCTGTCCCTGGCCCTCAGCTCACTATAGCCATACATGTGGCTCCTTCTCCTCCTCCTCATATACCTGGCCCCACCACTCAGCTTTCTAGAGTCATGAAATAGGCCTGGCATTCTCAAAACAATTAACCTGGCCCCACCACCTCAACTTTCTGGAGCCATCCATGTGGTTCCTCCTTCAAGGATTTCTGGAACTATACCCCTGGCCCAACCCCTTCATCTTTCTGGAACTATACTTCAGACCTCACTCCCTGCGCTTGCTTAAGCCATCCATCTGGCCTACCTCCTCAACTTTCTGGAGCAATCCATCTGGCCCCACCTCATCAACCTTCTGGAGCCATGCATTTAACCCCAGCTTTCTTAGGTCACATGCATGGCTACATCTCCCAACTAACTAAAGATCAATCCTCACATCAACCCTTCAACTTTCTGGGGCCATCCACCTGGCTCATCCTCCAAGGCTTTCTGGAACCATACCCCTGGCCCTACCCTCTCATCATCCTGGACCCATACTCCAGAACTCACTCCCTTTGCTTTCTTAAGCCATTCATCTGCCCACATCTCCGCAACTTTCTGGAGCCATCCATCTACACCCCCCACCCCCCCACCCCCCCGCTTTCTGGGGTTATCCGCCTGACTACATCTCTCAGATACCTATTCATGAAATTAAGATTATAATCACAGATGCAGATTTACAGTTTCAGATTTACACATCTGTTTATGTTTTGTTTATGAAATTCCAGCATGGCATTTACATGCAATTACAATTGGAACGAGAAAAAGTAACTCCAAACAAGTACAAGGCCCTGAGTAGGCAAGTAGGCTATATGAGAGCCTCATTGTGTGTATGTTATCTTTTGGAGGAGGTGGTGGGAGGTGCAGCGTGCTCGCCTTGGTAGCATCTTAAAGGTCAGTGATGACATCTTTGATTAGCTGGCTTTAGAGGAGACACTCCAGGAGAGAGCAGGAAAACTCGTTCAATTCCCCGGTGAGAGAGAAAAAGGTTAACACAGTGCTGTTGGACACAGAAACAGTTTGTGTGCACACACTGGATAAATGGAGCTAGGAAATAACTTTGCGGAAAAGACCACACCTGAAACTTCGCCATCTTCCTGTACATTCACACACACTTACAACAATGGCTTCTTCAAAGGCTTCTTCTTTCCTGAAAAGATGCATATACAGGTAGTGAAATTAGAACTTATTATGCACAAATTTCTACACAAAAATGATAGAAATAGTACACAAATTTCAAAATACATAAATATTGTATTCAAAAAATACTGTTGCTTATGGCTGTGTCTTGGAGTTACACAATTAGAAGCGTCTTAGAAAAAAAGGGGGCTCTTTAGGGTTCTCTGGACAGATAATGGTATTTAAATTCCTAAAAGTGTTCTGCTAATAAGGAAACACTAAGTTGTAGGGTTCTACACAGGGTTCCCCCAGAGGATCAACCAAAGAACCCTCAATGATTCTAGAATTAACCTGTTATGTTTTATGGGTAAATAACATATTTTGCATCATTGCATAATTAAAACTAAAAGCCATTCATTTGAAGATTCTCCATATTTCTTACCCAGAATTGTTGATTAATCCAGAACAAGTTGCCGGACATGCTTGATGAAGCTTCTAATTATCTTCTGTAGCATCTCTCGAGTTAATATGTGTGTGTGAGAAGTTTTCAATAAAAGCACAATGGGAGTGTTTTGGTTGATGATACACAAGTGGAAGCCGTGACAGCTGCTGCAGAGAGCCCCCCGATCACTCCATTGCCCATTATTCATCCCGTTATAATTAAGGTGACGATGATTTTCAACTCAAAATTCAATCAATCACTTATTTCATGCTGTTTAGCCCTTAATCATTTTGAGACCTGCCTGTAGAGTGTCGGCTGTGGGAGTGTTAGTGCTTAATCATATCCTGTTGAACTTGTGTGTTAATGTAAAAAGCTACATCTCTCTCTCTCTCTCTCTCTCTCTCTCTCTCTCTCTCTGGTGCTCAGTCATTTGACTAGATTTTAGATCTAAGTGAAAACATTGGTTTTGGGATTTTCACCTCTTTGATGAGAATTTATGAATTTTGATGAGAAATGTATTGAATGGAAAAGCAAAAAAAAAAAAAAAAAAAAAGATTTAGCCTTAATGAGATTTACTTAAGGGTTCAATAGCAGTATTTGGATTTTAACTCACATGTCATTGTGGAGGAACCTAAAGCTCTGAGGATCTCCTGTTAAAAATAAATAAATAAATAAATAAACAAACAAACAAATAAATAAATAGGATTTGAACCTACACAACCAGTGATCTGCATTTCCAGATGTGTATGATGGAAAAGATACATGTAACTCTTGTATTTCATTCCATCAAATCCCCTTCTTAATAATAAAATGCCAGCTAAAAATAATCAATCTGATACAGCGTCGACTTTTTGCTTTGTCTTTGAAATGTCTGTTGTTGAAGACGTGCATGCCGGCGTTCGTGTCTCGCTCTGACAGTCTTTGTAGCTCTGTATATTTGCTTGTCTTTGTTTTGCCACTGCGTCTTTGTAGCTCTTGTCTGTCAGCGGCAAATGCTGGATCACATGCACAGAGACGTTCTGATAAACTCTTCTGACGTTTCTCTTCCCTGTCTCAGGGTCCTGATATTAATGAGAGTAATGACTGCTCCGGTGCACAATCAGACAGCAAAAAAATGATTATGTTTCAGACATCAAGAGAATATTAACTAAATCTCATCATCTGCCTTGCAGCTCCCATGACAGTTTTGTATGTTACACTTTTACAGCTTGGCTCCTTAAACATTTTATTATCGATGAGGCAAAAAGTAATTAGATTATAAATGTTCTCTTGGGACTAGATACTCTCCATGGAAGCTCAAGAGACAGCTTAGGGTTTATTAACTTCTTCTTTCATCCAAAGTTTAGCCATCAACCTGCTTTCACATCTGTACATTTGGATTAAAAGTTATATACAGATAAAGTTTGGGGTTGGGTGTAGGAGAGGCACTCAAAATTATTTTTATGGCATCATCTCGATGAAATCTAATGAAATACTGAAAATTGCAATCATATTATAGCCCTACAGTCCACCAGAGAAATATTTGTGTTAGTAATTGATCCAACACTCATAGTCAGAGCCTGTATCCTTCCCTCACCAGTCTCTCGTTTTTGTCTCTCTAAGATAACAAGAAAAAACTGACTTTCTCATGTCTGTTACAAAGTGCTGACACTGGAGACTCTTTCCATAAATGTTAAATGGTACATTTTTCTTTGTTAAATAACAACACTTTTTATCTGTTTATATCACTGTAGTTTAGTATTATTCTTTGAATAATGGAAGGAGTCTCCAGTGTCAGCGCTTTGTTACAGCCCGAGGTAAAGCTGTAACTGTAACTGTAAGTTTTCTTCAGGACAGAACAATTTGCAGTTTCTCTGGAACAGCAGTGACAAGCTGCGATTTTTGTCTTGTGAACTTCTCAATAGAGAAAAAAATAGAGGCTAATGAGGGAATGACTGTTTATAGGTGCTATAATGGAAATGATAATAGGAACTAACTTGTCTCATGGATGTTCCACAATATTACATGTAACTATAAATGGATAAAAAGTACAACATGTAAATTAAACATTTTAGTCATTGGCGAAATTAAAGCACTTCAGGATGTACAGACAAGGAGAGGAAAAGAATCCACTTCAGAGTGGTAAAAGGAACTCAATCGCACCACTTTGTCCTTGATTATTTTCGTTTAACAGCATGACACCAAGTGTTTTATTGCTTACGTAATGGTGTACAACTTAAAAATAATAACGAATCATTTGCATTAGTGTGTGAACACAGTGACATTCTAGTAATCTACAATACAGTGCATCTTTGCTCAGATTCTCCAGAAAAGCTGTTCTAACTCTATTGTTGTGGCAAATAATGAATTAAAGTTTCCCAACCCTCTGTGTGTGTGTCTGTGTGTGTGTGTGTGTGTGTCTCCACTATCCTCTGTGATAATGTGTGTCAGTTTCTGGCAACTAGAAGATCAGCAGATTGATCCAGAACACCCCGAGGAGCCTGAGAGTCACACATCCATCTCTGTCTATCTTTCACACACACACACACACACACACATACACACACATACACACACATACATAGACCTAAAGGCACCCCGCAGGTTGTGTGAGTGGCCGTTAGAGATCCCTCAGGCAGTGCTGCAGTGTATGAGGACAACGACTGTACTTTTGAAGTTTTCTTTAAGACTTCATCTATTCAAAAGCAGAAAATGTCAGATAAACACAGACACACACACACACACACTCTTTGAACGGGTCATGGCCAATCTTCGGCACCTCAGAAATTGAAATGGCTCTTCCAAAATAGAGCACATAGATTGTACTTAGAGTCGTTCTGCTTCTCGTTCTTTTTCTTGGCCATATCTTATCAGTCCATCTGAGAAAGAAAATCAAAATTCAGAGTGCTCAGAAAGAAACCCATGAGCACAGGGAGATGCGTAGGTGTGGAAGTGGTATCTCTTCAGGGTACGGAGGGAGATAGTTGGAGGTCTGGTTGAGCCGAGCTCGAGGAAGCGGTGGTAAACAGGGCTTCATGCTCATCTCCATAACTTTGAAGATTGCTTTGAAGAGTGTGGAAAGGCTCCAAAAACGATCTCCTAGCTGCATGCTCATTGGGATTCAAACAAAGCAGTTTCTTTTTTCTGATAGATAGATTACCAGCAGCTAAGGTTAGCATGGGGCAGCATTAGCAGTCACATTTCTTCTTATATCACATATTTTGGAGGAAATTCACCAAAGTTGCACTTATTCATTATAATTGTGTGAATTCTCTGTGAGAAACCAGATATAAACCCATGGAAGTGATGCATTCTAGTTTCTTTTCCTCTCAGCTACACGCACTAGCCAAGGTGAACTGAGAAGTCTGCGTTGCTTTACAATGGCAACTGATTTTGTCTATTCTGTTAAACCAAAAATGCTGACTCCAACACTGGGCATCATCTTTTTATTCACCACACAGTATTTTTGTGTAAATATTTTCATAGGCCAAACTGAGATGATGACAGAGAAAATGACAAAATGGCAACTATACAGTGAAATTGCACCTCCTAAGCGCAGCATGCGCTAAATCTTCCAGTAATGCAGCTCAGCCATTTCAGTGCATCAGCTACCATAGACTCACACTAACTCTTCCTCCATTTATAGGGTGCCATTACTTTTGTCCTAATGATACACAATACGAAATCAAGAAATGTATATTAAATTGGCATGTGTAACCTTCGTGTAAATTTACACAAATTCAAAAACGAGACATAGGATATAAATGTAAACGCTCCAAACGATTTACCAATAAACTTCATACCCAGCTTGATAAATGAGGCCCATGGTCTCTAAAAGTGCACCTGATGAAGTTCTGCAAGAAACTTTTGCCCTACCTACAACTCCTGATTCAGCGATGCTGAAACTAGCGGTGCTGCTGCTATTAAAGCGTGACCCATTAGCACAAACCCAGATATTTATATTAGGCTCAGATGACTGAGATGCTGAAAATAGTTGTGTGCGTCCGACGTTAAAAATGACTAAACTGCTTCGGGCTGATGCTCCAATGGCCACTCTCTCTCTCTCTCTCTCTCTCTCTCTCTCTCTCTCTCTCACACACACACACACAAATTCCCAGCAGTAATGGAATTGGCTGATGAGGCGTTGTGTGGTGGGGAGATTGATTACTGAAACAAAAGAGCTCCATCTCTGAGCAGGAGCCCATGGGACAGGAAGAAGGGGGCGATCGAGGGTGGTATAAATGCCCCCTGGAGTGTGTGCATGATGTGTGCATGTTTGGGGGGCCGGGGGGAGGGGGGTGATTTGATTCGGGATATGATGTACAGCTCTGAAATGATATTAATCTATAACCCCCCCCCCCCCACACACACACACACACACACAAGCAACTGCTGCTAGTATCTAAAAGTGTCAGGAGAGAGCTACACACATACACACATCTCACACTCTGCGAACAATTAGTTTCTGTGAGATCTAATCACAGTACGAGGGCATTGATATGCAGAATATTGGAAAAGGTTTGGCTTTGAATTCTTTCGTTTTTTACTTCTCCGAATGAGCTTCTCCGCTCATTAAAACGCATTGTTCATTTGAGTGTGCATGCATTTTTCCACTGATTGATTTATACACCACTGAGTGTGCTAATTCTACTGTAGATGGTGTGTAAAATGTTAATGCATGCCTGTTGAGAGCTTGTGTGTGTGTGTGTGTGTGTGTGTGTGTGTGTATGTGTTAGCCTGTCCTGCAGAATGTCTCGAAAAGTGTCTATAGTTTCTACATAGATATAGTGAACCTTGAACACTTCAAAAATGCTACACTCTTAGGAGCGATTTTTTCCCCATTGAGTTGAATTTAATTCAGAGCACCCATAACAATTTTTGCAAAAATGTCAATACACTGTGCAGCATTTGGATGTAAAAATTACTGACAACTCAAAGCAAGAGAACAAGAAATCACTTTTTATATCAGAAGCTCGTACAATTTGTGGGATTTTATTTTATGGAGGACTTTGTGTGGGTGATAAGGTAGGGAGTATATGGCTATTGCGTGTGTGGTACATCCAGATATTTGCTCTCTGGAGGGAGGAAGCCAACCAAACACTTTTAGCCATCACATCAGCCATCATACACTCTTAGAAATAAAAGTTCCCTTAATGGCTTTTTGGATGGTTAATGATTATAGCTTTCTAAGAGTGTTTTATTTTAAATTTTTTTTTTCTAAAAGGGAAACTCTCTGTTCTACATAGAAGCATTAACTGTTTGCCACATGGACAAATCAAGCAAATGTTTATATTGCAATTAAAAACAAAGTGTTCCTCAATGACTGTATGTACCGTCTAAGAGTCTAGCACCTGAAAGGGTTCTTCTACTTGTCCCTCTGGGGAACCCTTAAAAACCTCCAGAACAAAGTAGTCTTTCTATCAGAGAGGAATCAAAGGAAACATCTTTAGGAAGCCCAGAACCCATAACTATCCAAAAATACAAAATATATAGGTGAAGGAACTCTCATTTCTAAGAGTCTTTAGAGGTTCCCCCAGAAGGTCAAACTGAAGAATCTTTAAGAGTGTCAAAATTGTAATACTAATGTTTGTACTAAGACATGTAATAATGAGTGGGATATAATAAGAGAATGCGCAAGTCCATATGAAGAACCTGGGTCATTAGCATAAGGTATTAGACATTAAAGGTTAAATCAAATACATTTAAGTGTTAGCTAACTCTCCTCTATCAGGGGTTTAGCTTGATGGTATTCCTAGACCCTGACCTATTTGTACTAGCATGAGGATGTTTTTGATAAAGACTATAAAGCACTACTGGATAAGCACATCCTCCAAATGCTGTAAGTGTAAATATAAATGTAATTACTCAATGGAAACCCTTAGAGGGTTTCTATATCAGAGAGGACAACACTCTCAGGAAGTGCAGAGCACATGATTATCAAAGGAGCCTTTTTTCTACAAGTGCAGGGGAGCATGGAGATGAGATGGAACTTAATGATCTGTCTCGAATAATAAGGTTGATAGCACATGGGAAGAAGCTGTTGTAGTGACATGCTGTCTTGTTGTGAAATTGTTTGGTACCATCAGCCAGATGGTAGCTTCTGAAACAGGTGGCTGCCTGGATGGGTGGGGTCCTTAGTAATTTTCAGAGCACCTGTCCTGGTTCTAGTGGTGAAGATCTCATTGATGGGGTGAGTGGACACAATAATCTGGTCAGCAATGTGGATTGCTTGTTGCAGAAGTTTGTTTTTGCAGAGGAAAGTAGAGGAAGGGAAGCAGAAGGGAGCCAATATTGATTGAGGTCCATTGAGTTCCAGAGACAGAACATGTTGTGCCTTCTTGATAAGGCAAGAGATGCTCCCAGTTGGCAACGGTGGTAATTGAGGTGGAGAGGAATAAAAAAGATTTAACACTCATGGTGGTACCATTGATTACAAAAGTGGAGCTGCAGATACTCGGTCCAATCCCTCCCACCCTTGCAGATACTCTAACCAATCCTGCCCCCTCCCATAGATACCCTTGACCAATCCCACCAACTCCCACCAATACTCAATTCCTTCCACTCATAGAATGACCAATCCTGCGGACGTCTACAGATATGCTTGATCAATCCTGCCTACTCCCATGGATACTCGACCAATCCCTCACACTTATGTAGGTACTCTTGACCAACAGGATCTTGATGCTGCTAGATCAGCCAGACATCCAACAGTCCTGATTCTTCATGATCTCTCAGAAGCCTTTGGCACTGTCAATCACAAGATTCTTCCATCAGTCCTCATGAACCTTGTAGTTTGTTGCCCAGCATTGCGATGGTTTGCTTCCTACCTGGAGGCACTGTCATAAAGTGATATGGAGTCTGTTCACATCTGCTCTATGCAAACTCTCCAGTGGGGTCCCACAAGGCTTGGCCCGATTTTTTTCCCCCTACATACCCACTGTCTTGGTAAGTTTATATCCAATTCATATTTCTGCTATGCTGGTGACACACAACTCATTCTCTCTTTTCCCCCTAGACACTCATGTTCCTGATCGGATCCTGGCACGTTTAGGCAGACATTATTAAATAAAGTTTTCTGTCTTCTTTGCTGTAATAACTCTTGCATTAACTCCATTCACCCCAACTATAAAAATTCTTGATTTTACCCACCAGCTGGCTTATGCAATATTTTATGAATTTGCCCGAATGAAGGACAAGGTGATGAACAAGACACAATTATAATTTCACTGCTCAAGATGTACTTCTTTCATTTGTGCATTTGGGAATGCGAGACATGTGATACTTCATGCACAACAGCATCTTACTCAGCTTCATTTTGGTCACCAATATATTCTATTTTCATTTGTTTGTAAATCACTAATATGGACCTGAGCAGGAAATTAACCACATCAGAGAGAGAGTGAGAAGACAGAGAGAATAACCCATGTGTCCCTGTGAAAGACACCAGAATGAAATAATAGACAAAGGGAGAACTAAGAAGCGAACTAAAACAGTGTCAGGATCACCAATTCCAAAACAGCTCATTCTCTCTCTGTCTCTCTGCTTGTTTAAAGTCATTTGTGCTTTCAATTTGTACTGGGAATAACCTGTCTCATTAAATAAAATAAAGTGAAGCCAATCAGCTGCAACCTTTTTTTTTCCAACTCAGCACTGCACCAGATTTTTTTTAAACAAAACAGTGGCTTGTAGAATGCTATGTTTTAATGTTTTAATTCACATATATAATTTTTTAAAGAAATTTTGTATAAATAATTTTTTGTACAGTCTTGTTACTTAGTCATTTAGTGTTGTATTCAAAGTTGAGTGATGTGCACAAAGTGAAAATGTAATACAAAAATTCCCAGACATAATTACAGACATGAAGCACTATTTAGAGAGTTGTGGATGAGACTTTTGACATTTTACTAGGAAGCTAGTTACTATTATCAGTAAATATTTGGAAAGTCTTCTCAGAAATTCTGACAGGTTATAGATTTGCTATATGGATACAAAATATGTCAAAATACATATAGCTAGTTAGGTTAGCATGCAGGTTCTGTAAGCTACCTGGTTAGTCACTAAAAATGTGCATATCATGTAATAAAACTGAGCTCATTTTTAGCCCAACCCTCTGTTTTGACTTAAAACTATTTAACTAATTAAAATGTGAATTTAGCTCTGTGGTAACAAATTTGACCTAAATACCGACTTGTGCAGTGATAAAAGTCATGTCACTGAGATCAAGGCGACTTTAAAATAGGAGGACTGTCAAATCAGACGCACAGTAAAGCTAGCATGGGTGTAAATACCATGAATTCCAGCTGAAGTTCTACATTTTAATGGCCATCATCATTCCGTTTGAAAATGCTCGAGCATAAAGGCATTGTAACACAGTCTTCAGCTGAAGGACATTACCACAGCACTTTCACAGTAAGCTGATTTTATCCTTTATTCTCTGAACAAGCAGAATAACACTTTTCTCTGCTTTCAGTCATTGGCAGTGTAAAGCAAAGAGTTTGAATCTCTCTCTGGAATCTTTCACTCCTTTTTCTTTCTCTCTCATGTTCCCTTGATAAGAGGGATTTAACAGACTGGGTTTTGTTCGTCGTCTCCTCCTATAGCCCACCACTTATAATTCCTTCTTTCGGGCATTCAGAGGCAGAGGTGTGCTATTATCTACACCCTCTCTCCACTCTCCTCTCAAATCTCTTTCTTTTTTTTTTTCTTTCTGGCCGATGAGTCAGATGTGTCCTATTATCTGCTGAGGGTGAGTGGGATGGAGAAAAGGACGAGAAGAACGAGAAGAGGACATCATGTGTACAGCGCTCTCTCTCCCCCCTCCTCCTCTGTCTGTGCTCGAACTTAATCGAGTCCTGCTGGATAGACCGGCAGGGAAATGAGTTTGGAGGTGCTTGTATTCGCTTCCAAACAGAATGAGGTCTTTTCACCAGCCGCCACCCTCGGAGAACCCCGGCCCCGCTCTCGTTCTCTCACCGGCTCTCCTTTTAAAGTGAAGTGGATGGATCATTAGCTCTGAAATGAGCTGACAGCCAAAGAGGCGAGGAGAGAGCTCAGGTGCCTCTGTTTGGAAGTTTCAGGGCTCCGTTTTTGAGAAAGAAAGAAAGAAAGAAAGAAAGAAAGAAAGAAAGAAACTGCCAATTAGACATATCCTGCATGTACCGAACAAAAGCATGTTTTATATGTTCATACATAGCACAGATAATTACAAATTCACATGAACCAACTCAAAATTATGACAGGTAAATATTAGTGTGAGACCAGGATAGCCTGTCTTTTTCTTTAGAATATCCTTTGGATGAAACTGGACAAAATAACAATTGCTCATTAGAACACTGAATGTTGGTCATGTCTTCTTTTTCCCACTATCTTATTCATGTATTAGTCTTAACAGATATATACATTTGTTCCCTCACCAGCCTGTTTACCTCTGACTGCTTAATTCTCTCCTTAATTCTTGAATTCCTGATTCGGATTGGTCAGATATATTTGATTGATTTTCCAGAACAGCTGCTCTGACAGGATTTCTGGCTGCAAGACAAATCACAGATTTATATTAACATACACATTCTAATAGGTCATCATTTCTGTAGTAACTCATGCACATGGGACTTGTATGGTGGAAAATCCATATAAAGAGATCAAAAAAGTCAGTAATTGTAAATGACCTGGTGAAGTTTTCCATGAAGAGACATTTATTTATAGCCTTTGTGGAAGGAGTCTGTAGTGTCAGTGCTTTGGAAAAATCAGTAGGTTCTCCATCACAGTAAAGTCTTCAGTACAGAGTAGTTTACGCTTTGTGGTTTCTCGGTAACACGACGAGCTGCACTTTGTTGCCTTATTAACTTTAAGAGAGAAAAAGAGGGGCTGGAGAGGGAACGACTGTTGATAGCTGTTCAAACGCAAGTGATAACAGGAACTGACTTGTTTCATGGGCGTTACACGCCATGAGACGTAATTATACATGGATTAAATGTACTGTGTCAGTGTTTCATTTGAAAGCAAATTACTGTGATATAAGGGGAATAAAACACTTCAGGACTTGCTGCTATAGAAAAATAATCAACCTCTTTGCATTGGACCACATCACACCATACTGTTCTTGATTATTGTCCTAAAACAGCACATCTCTTCCATGCTTACCTTTTACATACTAGATCTGCACTGTGAAATAAGAACATTTTTGTCATATAATCATTATCTAGGTATTTCTATTACAAGTCATTTGTTGTTCATATTTCCCAGCCAGCTGTAAACAACATATTCATTTACCACAAAACAGTTCAAATAAGCAACTCATATAAAAGGTTAGAAGTAGTTATAAGGTTGGGAGAAGGGCAGATGTAACTTATTAACTTTTCTTACAAACTCATTTCTATCCAATATAAAGAAACGACGCCTACTCATTCATCAAGCACTGGTCATCTGTATACATGCTAATTAACAGCGTTCGGTGTATGTTATGACCCAGGCTCTCAGCAGGGGAGGCAGAGCTTCAAGTTCAGGGTCGGTCACTATTGGAACATCAGAATTGGATGAACAGATTGCTCTGATGTGTGTGCAGCCATGTGCTTGGTCACCTGGTGTGACATTAATAGCAATGAAAATACTGAAAAATACAGAAATCATGTCATTGCTATCATGCAGAGCACTCTGAATCACTTTTCGTATCCACTTTTTGACCCCGGGGCCAGGAGGGAAGACGTTGTCGCTATGGCAACTCGATGCCGCATTGAGAGCTGAGTGAAGGGTAATGAGGGGGAAAGAGGGAGAGGCGTGATGTGTCATAAATAGATTAGCGAGATAAACAGCTATAATGGGCCGGCCTGGAGCGCTCAGCACAACACAGGGAGACAAACAGGGGGAGGCAACAAAGATGAAGAAGTTAGTCATTCAAAGATTGTTTTTCCGCATTTCAGTCTTGTTAACACAATGCTAAGAGGAGCTCGCGATGGCCATAACTATAGAAGCAGGAACTGCTGAGAATATCAAGCACTATAAGGTAGGAAGTACGAAGCTCAGGAAGCTCAGGAAGCTCAGGACCCAACTGCAGCACATCATCTTTAGTAACAAAAAAAAATAAAAAATAGGGAAGGCAAGATCTAGTTCAGGTACTGGTGCTAACATCAATAACCAGAGGCTGAAACCTAACCGAAACACATCTTAGTCTGACAAAATACAAAGAAGGACAGGAAAAAAACAAAAAAACAAAATGCAGGGGTGCACATGAATAAAAAAAGAACAGCATGAGTGATTAGGTCTATCAGTATCATCACCAAAGTTTTCATTAGTCTCATATAAAACAAGCATGCAGGGTTTATAGCTTTCAAAGGGCCACATGTACGTACAGGACGTACAGTAAGACCACTATATCGTTTTCAATCAAATGGCCATTCAGTGATTATTGGCGTCCAACAATAATGATGGGAAAATGGACAGTACATGAGTGTCAAATGGCCATGTAGTTCTTATTAATGCAGATCAATATTAAAGTTTAGTGTTAAAAATAAAATATTTACTGAAAATGTTGAAGATCTTTGTGTGATTTGTGAACAATAACAATGATGAACAACATGAAAAAATGTATTCAACAGAAAATCATACAGTAAAAACAATATAAAAATCTGTAAATATTTTGTTTGTAACACTGAACACATGGACGACTTAATGCGGCCGCAAAATGTTCTCGCAGACAGTCTGATTTTCATGTTCAACTTCGTAGCTCTTTATGCAAACTGCACCTGGGACGCCTACTCGAGCTCTCTGCGTGCGGAGCAAATCTCAGTCTCAGCGTTGCTGTGAAGTGGAAACGATCAGCCACAGGGCTGTAAAAAAGGAAATCCACCTTCAGTGATGAAAATGTGTCAATGAATGAAGTTCTTATTAAATAAAGACGTGTGAGAACGAGTAAACATTGCAGAGGTCATTAATGCATCTGGTCTGCCATTTTATTACTAATTAGCTAAATGAAAAAAAAAAAACAGCTGTGTACAAAATAACACCGCTATTCTTCGAAAAGTGTGGAATTAAACTCTATTGCATTTGTCGTGGTTGACTGGTAACATTTAGGCAACTGGCAACGTCAGAAAAATACTGTATACTGTGTTGAATTTCTTAGGCAAACTGATAAATGTGCCATGAGCAGGGTTGCCAGATCTGTGCACCTAAAGCAGCCTAATTGATAAGCAGTATTAAAGCATGTAATTACACATTTAGCTATCAATTTTAAATATTGATGAGAATTAGAAATGTAACAGAAAACAAATACATTATTTGGAGTGAACAGATAATGTATTCTAAACAAAACCAAATACAGATATGAATAGGAAGTGCAGTTTTCTTTTTTCCCTTTTTTTTTTTGGAAAGCTTGCTAGGAAAGTTCATAGGTTGAGGCTAGAGGTGTACATCGGGATTGAGATCCTGCAGAACACAACGAAAAAGGCATTTTATGATTTGTTCATATTTTGCAAAAATTAACCAGCTAAATTTTGACTCAAACAAAAATAATAACTGCGTGAGCAGGATTGGGGAGAAAAAACTCAGGATTGGGGAGAAAAAACTCAGGATTGGGGAGTTTTTTAAAAAGTTAGTTAAGATCAGTTATGAACTGGAGTGATGTAGCTGAGGTTGAGGAACTGTCTAAGCCAGAATTCCCACTCCAGGTTCAGAATGCTAGCATTTCTGTTATGTTTTCTTTTTTTCCCCACTGTTTCCTTTGGCATAGTGGTAGTGTTCGTATTTAATTAAAACAAAACAAATCAAAAACATCTCCCATTTTGGGTTTAAATCTGAATAGAGATACAGAAATATACAGATATACAGACCCCTAATAAGAATACATAAAAAAAAAAAAAAAACACTGGCATTTGGATCTGGTAACACTGCCTATAAAGCTCAAAGCAACACTCACGTCGCTAATTTTGGGGATAATTGCTAACTGTTTAACACATCAAACGGAATCAGACGCACTTCCCATTTCCCAGTTTTGCAATTTTGACATTTAATAAAAGCTCAAGTATGCTTCATTTAGAATTGGACTTACTCCTGTAACCTTAATTTACGTGTTTTTTTTTTCCTTTTCCTCTCTCTGAGATCATGAGATGAAAAATGAAAGGAAATTATGATTTAATCTTATCGGCCAGATTAAAAAAATAATAATAAAAGCCTTTAGGTGCCAAATGCATTTTTAAAAACTCAGCTTTTCCCAGAAAGGTGCCTTCATCTTTCCCTAAGCTTTATTAAAGATGGTGTAACCTCTGACCAGAGAGCACCTTCAGTACGTCTCCCTCTTTATTAAGCGCTCCCTGTGGAGTGCTCGCTCTTTTCCAATTGTTCTCCGGGCGACTCGGTCAGCGGCGAGTGCGTCTGCAGCGGCAGATTTAGAGCAGTCACGGCTATTTCAGTCTGATCTCCTGAAACCGCTGACAGGCTTCCAAGAGGACGTTTCTGAAAGCGGCTGAACATCAGCGCCGAGGTGATGTCAAATACTGTAATGAATCACATATTAGTCTACCATTTAACGTTTAGCCAAGTCCTGAGACCCGGGCCTCAAAAGCAACGTTTACAGGAAGGTCACGTGTGGACTTCACGTGTGACTAATCATGAGTCACATCACATTACATGAGTAACATTACACCTGTGGATTTATTTCACGCTTTTCACACGTATTGCTCATGTGACTTCTCAAGTACTTCTTTCTTCTCTCCTTTTTCTCTATTCTTCCTATCTATCTATTTCTTGTCTTTTTCTTTCTCTTTGCCTTTTCCTGCCTTTCTCTTTGTCTTTTTCCCCTGCCTTTCTTTCCTCACTTCTTTCTTTCTTTCTTTCGATTTTCTTTTTCTTTCTCTGTGCCATTTAATGCCTTTCTATCGGTCTTTGCTTTCTTTCTTTGTTTCTTTCTTTTTCTTGTAATTTTCTTTCCTGCTTCTTTCTGTTGGCCTTCTTTCTTTCTGTCTTTCTTTCTGTCTTTCTCTCTTTCTTTCTTTAAATGCATCTTAATTAATCTTAATAAATAAATCAATATGTTTAATATATCTCACGTTACTGACAATCAGTTGTGAAATGTCTGTTGTGTGCCTGTAAGAGACACTCACAATAGCAATACAAATCAGGTCGCAGTGTGTGTGTGTGTGTGTGTGTGTGGCTGCACATCCAGAAACTCATTCAGCTCAGAATATATGAGCTGCTCGTGAAGCCAGGTATGTAAATCTGACCTTTTATGGGTACGTGTGGAGATGGAAATGAGATTGCTATTGTGGAACTTGTTAAAGTGACAATCAAGCTGACGTATTTCTGCTCCGCTCCTGAGACGTATCTCTCAAAGCTCGGAGCATTTTATGTAGAGAGGACAGCTGAAAGAAAGATTCTTTTCTCAACACGCATCCAGAGAATATGAGAACAGAAAAAGTGTGAACTTGTGTTTGAGCTGGAAAAACTGAGAGCCTCTGTGGGACTGGCATGCAGCTTTATGAAGCTGTAGTTCTGCTTTTCTTTCTGTGTGGAACAAAAGATCCAGTCATATCCGGGTGACGGAGTGCCACCCATGTGCCGGTCTCTCAGGATCGCTGTTTATCCGGCTCTGCGCTGCTGAATGACAGCATTGATGTCAAAAGATTGCAGTGACCTTAAAGGCAATGAATGCGGCTTCTCCCACTCAAACCAGCTAGGTACATCTCTGCGGTACTCCTGCGATGTAAATATAAAAAAAATACAACTTTGTAAAATTAAGGTTGGTTGTGATGCTGTAATACAACACCACTGTCCCTTTCACACATCATAATCTTTGCTCTTGCTGTTGTCTGACAGCAAATCTTCCGAAAACACGCTCAACTTTACTTTCGCATGTCATATACTGTGTTACGTGATGCATCGGGGAATAACTTTTCTCACTTTAATAGGAAATGTGACCGAATCCAGTCATACACTCTACGGAATGACATTTATCAGCACTGACGCACCAATTCTGAACAAATAAATCAGTAAATAAAACTCACATGTAAATATAAAAAGGGATTCATTTTAGTCCAAATATGGTGGAGTTAAGCGCATAAGGGTCATTTATGGAAATGAAAATCTATAGTCTTCCCAAAGTGCCTAACTGTTGGCAGACATTTTGAAAGTACACGTAAACATTTCATTTTAAACCATTAAAATAACGTGTCTAGAAAGATAAACTGTATAATAACCAAGAAACAACAAGCATGGCCTAAGAACATATATAAATATACATGAATAAGCAATTTGAAAACACTCACATTAGCGTAATGTGAGTAACATCAGCTTTTATTTAGCAGTTCAGCTAGCTGTCTGCTAGCAAACTAGCACACGTTTGTCACAAGTAGACGTGTGAGGAATTTTAATATCAGTCACAATTTGCACAATATTCTAATATTTCAGTAATGAATTCAACAGTAATCAAATGACACTATAGCAGTCTTGATTATATTCTTGATTAGTAGCATTAGCAAAAAAGGTTCGCAGACTAAATCCACTTTCTTCAGCGATCTTTTAAGATCTTATGATTGTAAAATGAGCTCAATAAAATCTTGGATGAATTTTACAACGGACCATGCAATAAAATCTCCATGTCAGATTACAAGATGAAGACCTTCTAACGTTAGACCTGCGATTAAAAAAGATGGCTACGTTCTGCTTACGTCTTCAATCAGTGCGGAAAACAGGCTCGCGTTAACAGAAACGTTTTCACAGTGAGTTTCAGGTAAAAGGGAGAATTTTTCCGTCCAGTAGCACGTTTCGTGTAAGTTTCATCGTCACTGTGTATTTGTAGCCGTTCCATGAGTTCGGCGTCATCCTATGCCGCCCTCCTATTGGTGGCTTTTAGACGAGTGTCATAGATTTTAATCCAAAATGCCTGACAGTGGCAGAACTTGGTCGTTGGCTGTATGTCACATTATGCATTCTATTTGTTCACACTAGCAAGCAAAAGGCAACCGTTCATTTTCTGTGACACAGAGCCAAGATTTCAGTGACATCTGCATTAAAGCTGAGACTTTCTCAACTTTGTGCAAACTCAGTATGACGCTTTTAACAATAAATTCAAACCACTGTCTCCATTGATTCCTCGGAACAATCGTTTGTAGCGTGTGAAGTTTGAAAAAGATATATATATAGCGATATAGGAACATGGTGGTGCCTCTGTTAGTGCCCCACTGCTCTGGGTGTGTGTTCACGGTGTGTGTGTGTTCACTACTGTGTGTGCACTTGGATGGGTTAAATGTAGAGCACAAATTCCGAGTATGGGTCACCATACTTGGCCACAAGTCACTTCACTTTAAGTGTATAGTTAGCTTGCACTGCTAACTAAGCTAATATGAAACCTAGCATGTACATAATGTAATTAAACAGCCAGTTGAAACACTTCACTTTATTAAATTATTAGAATACATTTCAGATTCATTTTAAACAAAAGTAAATCGTATACTGTAGTAAATTGCGTACTAGTCTTTCTGAAGGAAAAAAAAATCATCTGAAGGAAAGACGCTGGATGGATGGAAGACACACACAAGTGAAAAGAGTAGCACTCACTCCACATGCACAAGAAACACACAAAGAGATTTGTAGCTCGCTTGTATGAACACAGAGTAAGACCGACAATCTGAACTCTTTTTGTCTGTGACAGCAAAATATTATACAGCGCAAACCCAGCTCGTGTCCCAAATACAGGTGTTCATGACAGATTTATCTTTTGCACATTAATCATAAGTAACTGAAAATGAAAAGCAGATGGCAGATGTCTAAAAATAAAACAGATATGGATGTTTAAGTTAGAGGCAGTCTGTCTTTTCTTGTCTCAAAATGGTTGCACAGGGAAACATATGGCATGTTGCATATGGCAGAGAAGAAAGTCCAGCTCCGAGACTTTTGAACAGATTTGCAGGATTATGTTGCGTGTTCTAATGGACAGGGACTTTGTTCACGAGCTCAGTGAATGACCGGAGTGCTCTGTGTGTGTATGTGTGTGTGTGTGTGGGTTTGTTCAATTGTTTCTCGCTGTGAAAACTAGAGTGCGCTGTGATGTAGACAAAAGCGACTTTTCTTATTCCTGTTTGGCCAGAAAGCACTGCAACAACAGGAGTGCACTCACACACACACACACACACACCTTAGTAACCAAAAGAAAATGTTTTGGCTTTTTTAGATTTCTAAATAAAAGCTGAAGTTTTGCTCATGGAGACCAGCTAAATGTCTCATGTCCACACACACACACACACACACACACACACGCGCGCACACACACACACAGATACACATACACACCAACTGTAGGGGGCACTGTTGCTGTTTGGATGAGCTAAAGTGAGAGATCTTGGATGGATGAAGATATGGAAGACGTGAAAGAATGAGAAAGAGACTTCATATGGACTGTCTATTGTAAGTGACCGGAGATGAAGATGACACACATTTAAACCTTGTATTCTTCACTCTCTCTCTCTCTCTCTCTCTCTCTCTCTCTCACACACACATGCAGAAAGAGAGAGAGAGAACAGAAAATTAAAGGAATGGCTGGTTAATCTCATTCATCTAAACTATAACAGAATCAAGGTCAAAAGACCTTTATGATTAAAAATAAATTAAAGGAAATCCCAACATAGAGTGTGTTAGTGTGGTGCTGGGCAACGACGAACCACGAGAACAGCTTCAATGCTCCTTGTCATCAGTTTGACATGTCTCTGGATCTGTACTGGAGCGATGAACGCTGTTCTTCCAAAAGACATTCCTTTAGTTGTTTTAATGATAGTGGTGGAGAGCGCTGTCTAACACGTCGCTTCGAAATCTCCCATAAGTGTTCAGAGAGTTACATAATTTTTAATCCTTATCAAGCCTTTTAGTGAGATCGCATGCCTTGTGGATGGGGGCGGAGTCACACTGGAAGAGACCACACCCATTGAGACAGCAATGTTTCATCACAGGATAAAGGTGATCAAGAAAATGAACTTTGTATTGATTTGCAGGGATGCTTTGCTCTGAAGATGCGTTTACACAGTACGATTGTTGACCTGAATCACATCGTGAAAGAATTATTTGGTCATAAGTTGAGATCAGTGGTCTTAGAAAGCATAATGTGACGTTCTCACATTATCAGCAGCTGATTTTGTTCTGGCATTGTCCGAAAATTTCGTGTCAAAATCTTGGAGTGTGAGCACCACCAATAGAAGGACGGCGTTGGATGACACCGAACTCCTGAGACAGCTACAAAAATGCTAGTGGCGATGGTGAAATGTAAACCATATATGCAAACGGAGAGAAAAATATCCTTAGTACTGCAAGCTGGCTTTGAAGAACGTTTGTGTTTGTGCGAGTCCGTTTTCTGCATGATCAGCCTGATTGTTGACGTAAACAGAACATGGTCATTTTCTTTGATCGCAGGTCTATAGTTAGAGGATTTTCATTGTATAATCTGACATGGAGAACACACCTGATCACACAGTCTGACATAGCATTTATTGGAATGATCTCGTACTGTGTGACAAGAAGTAATCTTAAAAAGACCGTCTCAAATCGGCTTAAGGAGACACGTGAAGCCAAAACATGCCAGCTAAATAAATAAATAAATAAATATCCATGGCAGCATAACAGAGTCACCGTCTTTTTTCTTTAATTTGTCACCCGTCTGTAGATAAAAGACATCAAAAAAAAAAAAAAAACAGGTTAATGTAAACTTCTAAAAACAGACCGCAGTGCTTTAGAGATTTTACCTCTAAGGAGTCAAAGGAGACTGAACTGATCAGATTTTTCTTGAATGATTTGTTATGAAGATGGAGAACATGTGGAGGAGGAAAGAACGAATAAATGAAGGGAAAGGAGAAATGAAAGAGCGCAGCAAGAGATAAGGAGCGAAAGAGCAAGATGGATGGGGGTGAGGTGACACACAACTGATGATGTGGTAATAAAACTGTCAGCTTTTTCAAACCTGGACCCCACAGGGCACATGCACATTGTCCAAAAGATAGAGATAGAGATAGAGCGAGAGAAAGGAAGAGAGAGATTCATTCTGTTCTGTCTTTCTCCATTTCTCTCTCTCTCAACACTAATGTGGGCTTTTATAAAAATACTGCGTGAAGAGCATCAGAGCAAAGAACATCATGTTCACACATCTCATGCGTCAAACAGCACTGTTCACCCTGGCTGTAAAAAGTACAGGTGTCTGTATGTGATGTTATATTAAGCGCTCGGACATGCATTAAAAAAAATAAATAAAAAAGTGTAAATGCCATGCACCACTTTCGCCGCATTCAGTCTCTCAAACCTCTCAGCATGTCCAGTGTGTGGATATACGTTGCTGAATATAATGCTCTGAATAAAATATTCTGCACTGACCCAGTCTCACTCACATACAGTAACACATCCTTGGGGTACTCATCATAAACAGGAGAGCAAGAGAGAATAAGAGTGTGTCATTTTTCCTGTCCAAACCATCCTCCAGAAAAAAAAAAAACACTGAAATTGTAAAGGGATTTAACATAATAGTATTTTTTTCACATAAACAACTGCAATGTTTCTGGGAGAAAATATCAAATATAAGACAAATATTTATACCACACCATTGAATTCTCAAATTGAATTGGTCAGAAGGTGTTTAAATTTCTCTAACAGCAGCTTGGACAGTAGGTCCACCTCTAACTCAAATCACAGGTTTATATTCGTGGGCTACTTCTAATAAGGTATAACTATAAGTTGTAAAGTTGTAACTTCCACCACAGAAAAGTCAGTTTCTCTGTAACATGACAAGCTGTGTGTTTTTGTCTTAAAAACTTCAAGACAAGGCTGGCGAGGGAACAACTGTTTACAGCTGCTATAATGTAAGTGATAACAGGAACTAATAAATGAATCAGTTCTAATGTTGGCAAATTAGAATCAAGAGCAATCAAACACCCCTGACTGTGTCATTTTAGGAAAAGAATCAACTGCTTAGGTCTGCTTATGTCACTGAAAAGAATTTTAAAATACACCACATCCTCTAGGTCCTCTAAAGGCACAAAAGACCGACCCATGAAGGTCCCACTCCAGTAACAAGCATGCATACGCCATGCATAAAATATTTATAGAACAGTCCATAATTATACAGTATATACATGAGAATACATTATATCAGTATTCACAAGATAATATTAGATGTTTCATAAAGTAGACTATTTATTACCACTTTAGGTTTAACACATAAGGCTCAGCAGAGTAATTACGATCAATGCGCACAGTTTAATTAAATCACAATCCAGTGTAAGCAGGCAGTAATGGCATCAAACATCAAAACAAGAAGAAGACTCCAAAAGAGCAGTCAAACAGTGTGTAGCAAAATAGTCAAAGCATGAATAAGACAAACAGGAAAACATGGCACAGAATTTACAGAACTTTAACACAAGAGAATGGCAAGACTTCGCTTTAAACTATTGATAGACAGAGTAAATGGAAAACAGGAAATGAGCAAATGACTAGAACTATGGAGACCGAAACCTCTGATGGTGGGGCGGGACACTGACCTGCTGCTCCAGGTCTTACGAATGCTGCATTATTTGTGAATGAACCCCAAAAGCATCTGACAGGTGCATTTAAGGCTGTGTATTTTCCACCTAACTCATTCATTTCCACTTAAAGAGATGGACTTACTAACATTATGGACACAGTCTTCATTCTTTAAGTGTGAAAGAAGCGATCAGTGAAACCACACCAACCAAACAATCAGTGAAACTTCAACGCTATTTAACACACAGTTTGTGTGTTTGACTGTGTTTCTAGACAATCAAGCGACACAATTATGGGCGATTTACCTAGCGGGGTGGAAGGCGTGCTCCCGGGGGCTTCTGGGTAATGGCTTTCAGTGTGACTGACACTGGCGATGACTTGAGATGACACCAGCTGAGCGCGGCTAACCTTCAAACAGCTTCAGTAGTCTCTCTGACGATGACAGTTCATTAACCTGCCAAACCTGAGGACATTGCAAAGCAAACGGCGATCCGATTCAGCCGGACGTGGATTCAGGAGAGAGACAGAAAAATGGATGGAAGGGTCTGGATTACACATGCCTCAAATACAGTAGATCTAATATGTACCCCATTCTTCATTTGCTAGTCCTTCTGAAATCATCAGCTTTGTGCAAGTTTCAGTCTAGGAAATGCGCCCAACCGGATCACGTGAATAATTCATAGGAATCCTAACAAGCAAAAGTGAGTTCGTTGGAATTCATAGCTAATAAGATACAAGCGCAAACCCCACCTTAAATTCAAACTATAACTTTACATATACAGTACATTGGCTTAAAATGAAGACCAATGCAAATTAAGAAGCATCCCTAAGGCCCTGTTTTTCCTCAGCTGTATGTTCTTTCAAGATGATTCCCCCTGAGGAGTCAACGAACATACATATTTCAGAATCTAATGTAACACACACATTTAAACCTGTCTTCTGATCGATTGAACAGCTTTACGAGGAAACACAACATCAGATTTATAACATTGACTACAAAACATCAGAATATGTGCATACATACACCATATGGCCAAAAGTATGTGTACACCTGACCATCCCACCCATATGTGATTCTTCCTCAAACTGATGCCACAAAGTTGGAAGCACACAATTGTCTAGAATGCCTTTGTATGTTGTAGCATTACGATTTCCCTTCACTGGAGCTAAAAGGCCCAAACCTGTTCCAGCATGACTATACCCTTGTGGACAAAGCTAGCTCCATGAAGTCATGGTTTGCCAAGGTTGGAGGGGAAGAACTCAAGTGGTCCAAGCCCTGACCTCGAAACCCCACTGAACACCTTTGGGATGATTTGGACTGCGCTGTCTGCACACCAGGTCTCCTCACTTGACATCAATCCTGACCTCACTAATGCTCTTGTGGCTGAATGGGCATTCAGCCACGCTACAAAATCTAGTCGAAAGCCTTCCAGAAGAGTGGAGATTACTATAACAGCAAAGGCTGGGTTTTCCCTAGGTTTTCACAGAGCTTGTGTGCTGTCTGTCTTCCAGAGGGTGGTAGTGGTTGGGGGGTTTGAAATTATTCGAAGAAAATTTTAAAGTTATTTAGAGTTTTTTTCCCATTGTTTTCGACCATTATCCTTACCATATTTGTGAAAGTAATCTGGCAACACTTATTGTACTTATAGTCAAAAGTCATTTCACCAAATAACATGTTTGAGATTTAAGGAAACCTCTAAATAATGTTTCAACCAGCGATCAATCAACGTTTCAATGTTCCTTTATGTGAAAACTGTAATGAAAATGAATTACACAATTGCACTATTTGTCCATGTCATACACAGTTATAGAAGGGGATTTATTTATAATTGCACTATTCGTTGTCATCCAGATGAGGATGGGTTCCTTTCTGAGTCTGGTTCCCCTCAAGGTTTCTTCCTCATGTCATCTCAGGGAGTTTTTCCTTGCCATCTTCGCCTCTGGCTTGCTCATTAGGGGTAAAATCACTCATTTAAAATTTATATCCTGAAAGTATTTATTTCTGTAAAGCTGCTTTGTGACAATGCCCATTGTTAAAATCGCTATACAAATAAAATTGAACCGAATTGATTTCAAACAAATTACATACAGTATACTCACGAATAAGTAATAAATAATTCACAAGTTATGGCAAAATATGCTACAACCTATTTTATAAAAATGAAATATGCAAATTTTGTAGGAAGGCAAGGCAACTCGCACTCCATGACTGTCTAGATGAGGGCTTGCATCAGTGTCTGCGACTGGTTCTCACACTCCACTGCAGGAACGGGGAGAAAACTATTTCTGTCAGGGACAGTCGTGGGAAATGCCGCACGACCTGCAAGTGTTTGGAGAAGAAGCTACCTAAGGCTGTGTTCACACGTAATGTCTTTTTTTGAAGTGGTCAGCACCTGTTTTACAGTATATAATAATCCTATGGATTGGACCATGTTTTCAAAAAGCCCTGAGCTTCTTTTGGGACACTCTCAACTGCATTTTGGAATAGCATTTTTTAAATATGAACTTTGTTTAGCTACCAAGCCACGGCTAACATAACTTAATTCAGTACACGAATATCTACAGTATGTGAGTTAGCTAGATTAGCAATTGCTTTAGTTGCAAGATAGGCTACATTAGTTATATCTTTTCTCTATCTGCTATCGCTATTGTTAACATGCGCAAGATTTATTCCTTAACAAAAAAAGTTTATACTTCATTTACTCTTTGTTTAGGCTTACTTTACTTTGATGGCATGCACCTTGTTTATCCGCACCGATGGTTGTAACTACCATCCCGAGTTGACAGTTCAGAGAAATAGCCAATCAGCTGTTTGATTAGCTTGGCAGTGAGCATCTGTCACACACCAATCACACAGACATTTGTACAAACACTGCTGATTGGCAGGTCATTCCTGTTGCCAGTTTACCTTTCTGTTTGACCATGGTTCTGGAATGGGTAGTTAGGTGTCCACACATATTTTTGGCCATATAGTATATAGGACATTGGGCCCCTGATACATAGGCACCTGGGCCCTTAACATATATGAACCTAGGTACACAATGCTTTGTGAACATAAACGTCAGGAAACAAAAGACTTTGGTGATACATGCCTGTGGGATTATATTTCTCATGGAACGTAGAATGGGAACATGGGACTCTGGGGACTTAGAGACCTGAGGACTCTGTGTTGTATCCCTAAAGGGGAAATGAGGATCTAAGAAAATATGACTCTGAAGACATAGTCAGCATTCCAATTCATCCCAAAGGTGTTCAGTGGGGTTGAGGTCAGGGCTCTGTGCAGACAACTCAACTTCTTTCACTCCCACCTTAGCAAACCATGTCTTCATAAACCTTGCTTTGTGCACAGGAGCACTGTCATGCTGAAACATGCTTGGGCTCCTTAGTTACAGGAGCTTCCAACTTTGTGGCAACATTTTGAGTAAGGAACACATATGGGTGTGATGTTCAGGTGTCCACATACATTTGGCCATATAGTGTACATCCCTGGGAAGATAGGACTCTGAAAACATAGGGATCTGGGAACGTAGAACTTGGAAGTGAGGTAAAAAGATTAAATGTGTCACACAATAAAAGCTCAGCATGCATGATGACTTATTGAATTTGAAATCTAGCATATAAAGTGCTATTTGGTTACAGTACACAAACACACAGTGAACAGTAAACACCTACATGGCTCAGTGCAGTTCGTGTTAAAGAGCATGTCCCACTTCATTTCGCACTTCTCCATGTTTTGCGTTTTGTGTCCAATGCTTTCTTCCTGAGGAGTTCACGTGCCTTCTCACCTGTACACTTTGACAGAATGCATGACGCCGAGCCTCTGGCTTTAGAAAGGTGACACTTTTGAACGAAATGTCTGCATTTTTGAAGCTAAATGTGAGAGCCTGGCATACACTACCCTTGGACAGAAAGTGTCAATTTGAAATGAGGAGCGTTCACATTCTGCACAAGACAGAAACACAAACAGCAATCTATGAATTATGGATTATTCTGTGTGGTTTCACACAAATGATGGTTATTGGAAGTGACTCACAGCCTTCCCTCCGTCTCTCTTTCTCCGAGACACACTCGTCAAACTGCAGAAATTAACAGCGACTCTAAATCTCCTTTTCCTCCTTCCTTGCTTGTTAGAGACAGAAACACACTCATACACAGACATACAGTTCATTTAAATTGTGAGTCAGTCATGCTAGTTAAGGTGCACACAGAGTAACTCACACGCACACACACACACACACGCTCCAGAAATGCTGCAGTGATGTGAGGTGACAGTGTTTGTAGCGTAATTAAGTGGGATGGAGATTTATCCAGGATTAGTGTGTGAAGGCAGACTGAGGGTGCAGTGCAGGATAAACAGCCTTCCTCTTACAAATGCAGCTCTGAGCTTTGATGTATTTTGCCGCAAATGAGCGATGCTCCTGTGTGGTGTCAGGCAGCAAGCAACCTTCTCACGCTGCTGTCAATCTGAAGTCCTAACAATTTTCTAACCAAGGATCCCTCACTCCAGTCCTCTGTTTGCACATACACAAAAAACACATCAAATTTAAACTGGTTGTCTTAGGCATCACCTTAAAATGGTTGTAAAACTCATTAAGTATGTTAATTTGTTCATGCATTAGCATTACTGAACATAAAATTAGCCTTGGTATTAATATGCACCTGAGGCAAAGAAAATATCATACTTCTTAAATTACACACCTTCACACTCCAGCACTTTACTGCATAGTCGGGTAATTTTGGATAAACGCTGCACATAGATGGTGACTAAATTGATCTGATACACACACAGCACTATTATTAGTCAGTTCCAATAAAGAGGGCGTGGCCTTGGCGGCTGTTAGTTCCATTGAAGGGGCGGTGCTTCGGTGCCTCTCGGTCTGAGAGAACGGGGAGCATGGCCTCTGTCCATGACAGTCCTGGTGAAGGAGGCGTGGCCTCTGTCCATGTCAGTCCTGGTGAAGGAGGCGTGGCCTCATTGCCTCTCAGTCCAAGAGAACTGAGTGCGGTTTCAATGTGTGTCAGTCCCATAGAAGGGGATGTAGCATCTGTAGCTGTCAGTGCCAGTGAAATGGGTGTGTCCTCGGTTTCTATCAGTGCCAGGGAAGGAGGCGTGGCCTCTGTGCCCTTCAGTCCAAACGAAGGGGGCGGGGTATACAACTCATTACCATATACCGTTTCTATATCATGCAGATAAAATATACATCTCTCATCTCTCTCTCTTTCTCTCTCTCTCTACATGCCTCTCTCATCCTCTCCTCCATCCCTGTCTGTCTCTCTCCTTGTCTCTCTCTGTCACTCTTATTCTCTTCCCCTCTCTTTCTCTCTGTGCAGTGTGAGAGACAGAGAGAGAGAGAGAGAGAGAGAGAGAGAGAGAGAGGATTTTACAGGTGAGCTGCATTTTTCAGCTCACCCTTTAAGCCTGGAGCTTTGTGATGTGTGTGTCAGTGGGCAAAGCCATCACTGTCTGTGTAATCCGACTGAAAAAATGGAGGAGACGAAAAAACCCCGGCTTGAAGACAAAACACAAAAACAGATGCTCACACTTCCTGTGTTTATTTGATCCCTCTAAGCTTTCCTTAAAAGAAAAACAAGAAAAGATGGACAGGAAGTGTGTGTATGTGTGTGTGTGTGTGTGTGTGTGTGTGTGTGTGTGTGTGTGTGTGTGTGAGTGTTGCTCTCCCATCAGGATTAGGAAAGATTAATCAATCACAGGCATGAATAAAAAAAAAAATCCCTTAAAATTATCTTTCATTCTCCATCCCTCCATCTATCAATCTCTTTTTTCTCTCATCACTCTTTCTTTCACTTACACTCTCTCTCTTTCTCTCCATCATTCATCCTCTCTCCATCCATCAGCCTCTGTGTACTTCTCTCCCTCCATCACTCTCTTTCTCTCTCATCACTCTTTCTTTCACTTAAACTCTCTGTTTTTCTCCATCATTCACTCTTTTTCTCCATCAGTCTCTCACTCTGATCAGTATCTCTGTCTCTCCATCACTCTGTCTTCATTTGTCACTCTTTTCACTACGACACTCTCTCTTTCATTTGCTCTCTTTTTCTCCATCACTCTTTTACCTTCTCTCTATTTGTTCTTTCTTTTTTATCATTCCCTATGCATCACCATTTCTCTCTTTCCACCAGTCACCTTTCTCTATCTCTCACTGTCTGTCTGTCCATCAATTTGTCTCTCTCTATTTTTTATTGTTGTCTTTCTCTCCCCATTAGTTTCTTTTAGGGAGAAAGGAAGAGAGAGAGAGAGAGAGAGAAAAATTGTTTCTATATTTTCACATATATGCTTCTCATTTTCTTCATCCTTCTTTTTCTCAATCTCTATGTACAGTACTCTTTTTCTCCATCATTCACTCCCTTTCCATCCATCACTCTCTCTATATTTCTCTCTATCACTTACTCACATTCTCACTATCAATATTCTTTTATCTCTCTCCATCTATAACTCAAACACACTCATTCTCTTTTTCTTCATCACTCACTCTCTTTCTTTCACTTGCCCCATTCTCTCCATCACCGTCTTCCATCAATCTGTTGCTTATTCTTTTTCTCTATCAATCTCTTGCCTTCCTTTTCTCCATCACTCCCTACCCATCACTTTTTCTCTCTTTCTTCATAACTCCTTTTCTATCTCTTGCTGCCTGTCTCTCCCTCCATCAGTGTTTCTTTGTTTTTTTTTTCCTTCTCACCCCATTAGCGTCTTCTAGAGAGAAAAAAGGAGAGAGAGAGAAAAGGAGAGAGAAACAGACAGGGAGCTAGAAGTAGAGAGAGAAAGTTAGAAATAAAGACATAGGGGCAAAAGAGAGAGACAGAGAGAGTGCAAAGAAAAGAAAGAAAGAAAGAAAGAAAGAAAGAAAGAGTGATGAAGACAGGGTCTCTTTGTCTTTTGTTTTCTCTGTTTTTCTTCATCCCCATTTCTCTCTCTCTCACACACACACACACACACACACATTCATATAACTATAACTTACAGGACAGTTTAGAATCAGGTAAAGTGCATCACAGCAGGTCACGGTCAGGTCATGTTGGGGTCATGGTGGGGTCATGGTCAGTCTACAGCAGGGTAATAGCGGGGTTAAAGGTCATTATAAGATGCACTGTATCTCTCGGGTCACATGCACAGCAGGTCAGACAGGTAGACAGGTGGAGAGAGAGAGAGAGGGATGCGTGAGGTGTTCTACTTTTCCTCTGCACCTTTAATAAGGGAGATCATTCGCTGATAATAAAGCATTTAAAAAAAAATAATAATAATTTTTAATAAGAGTGCATTTGAGCAGCTCAGGAAAGGGGAGGGGTTGGTGTGGTGTTGGGGAGGGGCTGGTGTTGGGGTGGGGGGTGGGGGTGGGGGGGTTAGCAATGCCCATTTGTGATACAAAGTGGGGGCAAACGGGGAGCTTCACCCTCATTCAGCTCAACCACCGCCCAATCGGATCGGAAATTACTGGCATAGTGAGGTCATTCGATTTGAAGAGAGAGATGAGAACAGTAATAAATGAAAAGAGAGTTGTGTGTGTGTGTGTGTGTGTGTGTGTGGGTGTGTGTGTGTGTGAGGGGTGTTTATGCGAAGGATTATTTGGGCACATGGCACACGTGGGAAGCTGCAAAATAATGTGAGTGGATGGAAAGGAACATTGCCAGGAACCACCTGATCATGGTGTGTGTGTGTGTGTGTGTGTCAGTAAAAGCAAAGATGCCATTGTTGCCAATGTTAAGCTTAATGAATAAAGAATAATTTGGATAATTTTTTCAATTCATCATCTCACAGAAAAAAAAACCCACACTGAAACATTAAATATGTTCAAATTGTAATATTTGTGATGTGTTCAGCAAGTCTAGCAGTCATTTTTTTTATTGGTTTGTGTCGTATTTCTGTTACCTCTGTGAGAATTTAGCACTCGTGTCCCACGCTGATGTCACAGGAGGACATTGTTATTGCTAGCACATGGCCAATGGCGCTCACGTTTCAGTGTTAGCTCCTAAAAAAGAGCCTCTTTTCTCCCTCACCATTTTCCAGCGATGTTCATCTTCATATTCATGGCAAATCCAGCACAGATGTGGTGGAGACGTTGGTGCAAATGCTGGACTCAAGGTCACGAAATGCAGTGCAGCTGAGTTACGATTTGCAAAGTCATTTATTTGAATCCAGGTGGATATGTCTAATGGTTGTGCCTTTACAGGCTTGTACAATTGTGCAGGTTGAGAAATAAAACAACACGAACTAGGAACAAATTTATTCGTAAATCGTCCGCAAGGCTGTTTACACAAGAAACACCATATCTGTGAAAATCCAGTTATTGTGTATCTTACGAGAGCTTGTATAAGTTTACATGTAAGAGAACTCATCAGTGTGAACACTGACTGATCGGTTTAAATCGAATAACTGGACGAAGTACTGCGGTTTTATACACAGTTAAATCACTTATTTATTTCAATTACACACAAGTTTAATGAACATTTCGTTCGATCCAGAAGAAATGAGAATATCTGTTCAATTATTGGCACCCTATAACAAGGGGAAGCATTATGCTGCACTCGACTTACCTTTTTAAGTGGAAAGTTGAAGCTTGGAATAACATCATTTTCAACATCTGTGCATTCAAGCTACAAAAAAACACGGACATCTTCATGTTCTTCTTTTGTTAGCAACAAGCTAGCCAGCTAACTGTGATGAGTGAGGTACTGTATTTTTCTCCCCAAAACAGCGACCCTTACAGTCAGCGTTACAAACCTACTGAGTGAATCTGTCTGTATGTTGATTGATCTAATGCAGATACCAGACTATTCCAGGTTTCTGAACTAGGAATTCCTGGGTGGAGGTGTGGAATTACAAGTTGGTACCTCTAGTCCAATGCAGCATCAGTGTGTGTCTATGGTAGCCGACGTGTTGCAGTGGCTGAGCTGCATCACTGGAAGATTTCACACACACTGCACTTAGCAAGCGCTCTTTCACTTTCAATTTAGTTGCCATTTTGTCATTTTATCAGCTGATTGACTCAATGCCCAATGTTTCTTTTGGTGGCATAAGCAACACAAACGATTGTTGTTATGATGTCACTTCTTATGTAACCAATCAGTAATGATCAGTACTGCTAACCTTTGCACCAAGTTCCATTGGTATCTATTGGTACTTGTAAGGTTTTTTGATACCAAAAAACATACAAACCTGGAATTCTTTGCACTGGACCATCAAAAACAAACAAACAAACACTGTTTTGTGACAAAATGTTCTGTTATTTTGTGCAGTGTTGAAAACACTTGTGGAGGTCAAATGGAAGTTTATGAAACTTTTGAAACAGGATGATGTAACGAAGTTACCTTTGTCGAAATCTCACCACACTCACTGTTTCAACAGCAGCCTTGCAAAACTTTTCGAAACGCTTCGAATCTCCACACTAACTTGCTCACTTTTTCAACTTTAAACAACATGTTCTTTCCAGGAACACCAGCTTTGTAATGTCATTAGCAGAGATCAGATGTTTGCGTGTTTTTGTGTTACACCTTGGTTTTCATTAAGAAGCTACGAAGTCTCTTATAAACGCACAGAAAACAATGCAATTCTCTGTATGAGATTACGGAACCTCGGAGCTCAGGTAATAACAGCAGCTCGGATTCGTCATTAGGAGCTCGGCACTGAGCGGCCGTAATTTATTGCATTTTAAAAAACACAAGAGGAGGATTGCGAGTCTCTCTCTGAACACCATTCATCACGGCGAGAGAGTGAGCATCTGCTTCAGGTGTGCAGTGGGAAGCAGCTGCTGAGACGCCGGTTACATATCTGTGACTGCAGGGTATAGAGAGAGCGAGAGAGAGAGAGAGAGAGAGAAAGTGGAAGAGAGGCCAACTTTTTAATTATGTTTTATGCTGATTTTCCTCATCGGGCCTTCAGGACACGGCGGTGAAGAGGAAACAATTACAAATGTGTTTGTGTTATCTGCGGAGAAACGGCTCCGGGGCCGCTGCTATCACTCCGCTTTACACTCCTTCATTTCTTCTTGTCTTCTTCGCCACTCCTCTGCTTCCTTTTGCATCTTTTACTTCTCTCTTAATTGCTGTCGGTATAATTTTCTCCATCTGTTTCTCTATCTCTTTACTTTTCTCTGTTTTTCTACTTTTTTCATCTTTCTCATTTTTTTTTTCCCATCTCTCTTCTGTTTTTCCATCTCTCATACCTTTTCTCTCTACCTCTTCTTGTCCCCCATCTCTCTCCTTTTCTCCATCACATTGCTTTAATTTGTCTCTCTCCTTTTCTCCCTATCTCTTCTTTTCTCTGTCTCTATCCTTTGCAGCTCTCATTTTCTCCATCTTTCTCTTTTCCGTTTCTCCATCTCTCTCCTGTTCTCCAGCACTCTTCTTTTCTGTCACACTTTATTTATCAATCTCTCTTCTTCTCTGCATCTCTTTCATTTCCTCCATCTTTCTTGTTCTTTTCTCCATCTCTCATCTTTCTTCCATCTTCCACCGTTACTACACCTCTTTTCTTTTCTTTCTGTCACTCTATTTCTCCATCTCTCTTCTTTTCTGACTCTCTCTTTTTCCCCAAATTTCGCCATCTCTCTCCTTTCCTTTTCCACATCTTTCTTATTTTCTGTCTTTCTCTTTTTCTCCATCTCTTTTTTCAATCCCTCTCTATTTCTAAAAACTTCTTTTAATCTTTTTTTTCTTTTCTCAGTTTCTCTCTTTTCCTCACTCTCTCTGTGACTCTATTAACTTCTCTTCTCCATAGCTCCGCTTTTTTCTTCATCTCTCTTATCCACATCTCTTCCCTTCTACTTCTCACTTTTTTCCATATCCCTTTGTTGTACATCTCTCTTCCTTTTTCCATCTCTCTCTTTTTATCCATCTTTTTTCATGTTTCTTCTTTTCTGCATTTCCCTCCTTTTCTGTCTCTCTCTTTTTTCTGTCTTTCTTCATTTCTTCTCTTCTTCATGTCTTCTTTCTTTCTTTCTTTCTTTCTACAGTAGATCGGAAAATGGAGATCTGTTTAGAAATCTGATTAACTGAATGTATTTGTGTGTGTGTGTGTGTGTGTGTTCCTGCCTTAAGCCCAATTTCCCACACTCCATATTTGGGTGCAGCTTCCTGTTCTTGCTAATTCGCTCTTTTTGGTGATTGGATCTCACTAAGTCCTTGTTGTTTACCTAGTAACAGCAAAATCTTGCATTTTTGCCTGTGTCTTATCTCACCTCGTCTCATCTCATCTCTGAATTCTCAGTCCTTTTAGTTAGATTATCCGGTAAATAAAGGACTGCACCAAAGTGACAGGAATTGTTTTCATTTTTAGTAGATAAAATCATGAATATAAGTCTCACTTTCTCAAATGCAAGCCATAATGAACCACGCATTTGATTCTTTTGATTCCAAGAAATCTTTTATTTTTCTGTGATATGCTGAAAAATGTTGAGTCGTATCAATGTGTTTTTAGCGATGAAGGTTTTCTTTTCTTTCTATGAACAAAACGCAATAAAACCATGTGGCACTGAATTCATTTTGTGCGCAAAAATGGTTATCTTATACATGACCATGTACTTTCAGTCTGTGATATATCTGTAACATTCACACACACACACACACACACACTCACTCACTGATCACTATAAAATGAGTTCGATGCACATACGTGGTGTTTTATTTTAATTAAACCTACAGTGTGTGTGTGTGTGTGGGATTGTGTTTACACAGTCGTCCTCATGTTAAAGTTCAGCTCCTGACCGTCCTCCGTCTCTGCGTAATACACTGAATAAAGAAGAGCACAATGACCTCGATGGGAACTTTCTCTTCTTTTACTCTTCAACACCTGCCTTTTTTTCTGCTCAACCTGCATCCTTGAAACTCTGAAACAAACAATTAACCGCCGAGGGCAACTGGTGCTGTCACACGCTTGATCCACTCGACCTTGTACGAGAAAACAGGAAGGAAAAAAAACCTGTGAAAACTGAAAAGTTTAAAGCTTAGGGTCGGTGGTCATCAATCACAAAGTGTAATGCAGCATTTCTGAAAACAAGGCTGTTTTACACGGCAGGCTTTCAGCAGGACACAAAAGTCCAGAGAATTCCGGAACAATCTGCAAGTTCATGACTGAAATTGTAATATATTTCACAGGAGTTTTCTGGCTATTAACATAAAATTTTAGTTTAAACTCTATTCAGACTGGATTAGTTTCACATCTGTAATGGCTCTTTTACTCGATTCCTCTGGGATAAAACTTAAACGTCTGTTGGGCAATTAAATTAAATTAAATTAAAGCAGGAAGAATAACTTTCTGCAGATTATTTTATCTACAAACTCAGATGACTGTGTCTCAAATGATCATGTTTTTTTTTATTTTTATAGAACATTAAGGAATTTACAGCGATTCGTTTATTCGTTTATATTTTATATGTAGTGCGTTATGTGATGGAGTCAGAGACGGATGCAATTTCAGTTATTAATTTTATTAAAACTGGCAAACAAATCCAAAATGTGAAGCAAAATGCATAAACAGAAACAGGCAAGCTGTCAGACGAAACAGAAATTCAAAGGTAAAATCCAAAAAACAGGAAGCAAAGCGAGAGTAAAAAAAATAAAGAGAGAGAGAGAGAGAGAGAGAGAGAGAGAGAAGAGCAAACACAAACAAAAGGCTTGGGAAGTCAGGTAATCATACACTGAGTGTTATTCAGCAAAGCGTCAGTGTGAGAGGCCGTGTGTAAATAGGCTGAGGGTGTGATTGGAAACGGGTGTGGCTCGTCAGTATACGGGCGAATGGGAACATGCCGGTGGAGAGAGGCGTTGGGGATTGTAGTCCACGGTGGCCATGTTTGTAGGCCGCAGTGTGTTCTGGGAAGTGGAGTTCCCGGAGGATTCCTGCGTTGACGTGATATAGAGATGCCACCGAACCAATACCAAGGAATGAAATATTCAGCAAAAAACAGTGGCTTGGAAATCATAGAAAAAAAAATCATTGATCCTGTAACAAACTAGATTTTTGTTACTGGAAATGTTTAATTATAAAAAGACATGATTGTATTTTTTATCAGGATTGATTTTATTATAGTTATACTTCATAATTGATTATATTTTCTATGTATGTTTAAAATAGTATAAACAAATCTGCCCTTTTGTCATGTTTTAGCTATGCATTTTGTGCTGCATTTTTTAAGTACAGTGCTTCAATTAAAAATAATTTATTGAACCATTGTAGTTTTTGTCCCCCACACTCATAACACACTCTGAGGAAAGTGCAATCCGCCTTCTTCCGCATACATGATATGACGGACACCCATGATTGGCTAGTGTCGCTGTGATTGACAGGGTTAAAAGAGTATGCCCCTCCCACACAGACAGCACGGGCAGTTTTGCTCTGTTGGACTCTCAGCCACAGATAGCTGTGACATCGTTGGGATTTGAACTCACAATCTCTGCACAGTAGACATCACTCAGGAACAATAAGAGTAGCAGTTTTTAAATAAAAAATATCGGCTAAGTATCGGTATCTGTACGGGAAAAGAAAAAGTGATATTGTGCCATCTCTAATTATATGATATTGTGGCATATCTGAATATAAAATGGCTTTATACCTGTAGCTAACATTGTTTTTTTTTTAATCGGCTTGGTGAATTGCACTCTTCTGATCTGATTTTATTTTCTTTGTTTCTTTTAACTCTCTCTCAGTGTAGACAGTATGGAAAGAAGTTATACGACCTGTACCCATTAAGATGCTGAGACTCCTTTAAAGCGTTCATCTTTTCATGAGTCAAGAAGTGGATGCAAGTGACTAACTAGGTGACTAAATGAGGTGATTAACAACACAGGAAGTAGCATCTGGCTGCAGAATCACCAACGCGTCCCTCCGGACAGGACTAAAATTATCATCTGAAAAACAGTAGGCAATTTGGTTTGTAGTTTTTCTCAAGGGAGGATGGAGAAAAACAAAATCACAGAGGAGCACCTGCAAATGATGAAATGAAAAATGAATCCCATTCAAATATGGTTTAAGATACATATAAATATATATATAGATTTGTCCTAACTGTTTCGTGATTGTGTATCTCATGAACACTTTGCGTCAGGCTGCATTACAACACCCCGTTGTTGATTCATTTCCAAGAACAGCATGGATCGTCATGTGTTATTCCCAACATAGTATATATATATATATATATATATATATATATATATATATATATATATATATATATATATATATCTAATCAAAAAAAAAAATATAAAAACATTGAAAACAA